>WAAE01015806.1:0-47077 GCA_013400495.1 Nicator chloris | reverse complement strand
GGGCGGCGGTCAGGGACACAGGGGGGCAGGACAAGCTCAAGGGCAAGCAGGAACCAGCGAGGGCAGGAGAGCCAGAAGGCCGGCTGGGGCCAGGGCAAAGGGGGGAGGGAGGCAGCCGAGGAGCAGCCGCGAGCGCCAGTGAGCAGCGGCGGGTCCCAGCGGGCAGCAGCGCTGAGCAGGGATGCAGTTAGTTTTTGTACCGCCCCGACCCTCCCAAAGTCTGCCCGCGGACAGGAGACCATAGGTCCCGTCCAAACTTTCTTTGCCGCCCATCGGTGGAGACCTTTTCGCGACCCGATTGGAGAAGCCCCTCCACAGCGTCTCGTACTGACTGCCTCATGTGAGGTGTTGTCAGGCGAAGTCTTCCCCAGAGACGAGGCTTCCTCACTCCTGGCTCCCCCCGGCAGTGGCACCGGTGCATGCCCTTCCCGTCATGTTTCTGACAACCCCGACAAACAGGGTTGAGGCAAACTAAAATGGCTGAATCAAAACTAAATTGGCTCCTCATTTTATTTTTATATTCTAACTCAAAACCCAGCCAGCCGACCAATCAACCAAAAAAAAAAAAAAAACCAACCTCCAAACACAACCCAAAACCTCAAGCTGTAGCATTCCATTTAGTAATAAGAAGAAGGATTTCTAATGTGGTGATATGTAGTGCCTAGATGTGATGTAGATTCCATTGGGGTGAACATGCTTCTCTCTTTCATTTTAGCCTTCTGGTATTTCTTGCCAAAGTGCCTGATTAAATTTTCATGTCTCCATCACAGTAATTTTGCTTCACATGTCTATGTTACTCGCACAAAAATGTTGAAGGGTCATATTAGGCCACTTGAGATCCCACAGTATTCTGTAGTACCAGATTCACAATTCTTCATTATTTCATTAATGTAATATTTTCTCATTACTGCAAGAAATCTCCCTAAATACCGCAGCAATAGTAAAAGCAAAACTGTTCTGTGACAAATAGATCAGATTTTGAGGTCAGGCATTGTAAGCCCACTGTTGCAAGCACTTTCCAATTAATGAGACAGGAACTGCCCAGGTGACACAAAGGCTGAGTGGAAATGAAAGTCATGAAGTCAGCTTCCCTACCCTGTCATAACCAACCAGTTGGCTTTAAATCGCCAGATAACGGCACCCTCCAAAGAGTTACTTTAAAAAGAGCTCAAAGATTTTTTTTCATATCATTACTGTCAGCATCTGCAAATTAAGCATGCAAAGCATACGCATGCTTCCAGCATATTCAACCATCCTTATGATTATATTTCACCCAAAGGAAAGTACAATGGCTCTTTCATCATTCAACCTGAAACTGCAGATAGTAAGACTCAGAAGGAAAAAAAATAGACGGCTTAGACTACAACATCTTCTGCATCTATTAAGTATTATTATTCCAGCACCAAACATATGAAAATAAGATCAAAGAAGCACACTTCAAAATTTAAGAACACTCAGTTAACCCTGAAGATTTGCAAGAAGTAAATTTCCATACTGTTATGTAATTCTAAAGGTTGTCAATAGTCCTAGCAGTGGGATTACTTACATAACTGCCTGGGAAGTAAATGTCTCTTTTCTAATTTTCTTGCAAAATTAAAAGCAGGAAGATCATTAGAAAATTCAAACTAAACACTGATACTGATACCAATTTTAAAATTTCTAACCACAACGAAATAGGCTGTGTTTTACTGTGTAAGGCATAAAAGCAACATACAATGATTTGACATTTTAAAATAAATATTTTCAAAGAAAAATGCTAAAAATAGCTCTTTCTGGGTTTAAAGGTCCAATTCAACTGTAGATAACCACTAAAACATAAATTCCAATTGCAATCCAGTTACAATGCACAGCAAGCACAAAAGCCCTCTAATGATCTTTGATTAGTTCTTTATTAAATTCATCAAGGGAGCAAAGAAAATTTAATAGTCTTCACCATTTGTCATCTTTCTGATTACAGTTTTGATTAGAACTTTCAGCTCTTTTTTTCTTCTTTCCTAGTCTATTTCTATTTCCTAGACTATTACTGTGATAGTGCTTCTTATCTCTAGTTTAAGAAGTACAAGATAGGACAAATGAAACACATTTGTAATTAATTTTTTAAAATAAAATATATATTTAACTAGGTGTCTAAATGCCCCAAAAAAGCCTAGTTAAGAATAGAAGATCTAAAAATTTCCAATAGCCTTTAATGGAATTTCTCTATACTTACACCATAAAAATTTTCATGGTCTCAGGTAAGTAATATCTTTCTTAGCTAATCAAATACCTTAAAAATACCCTACACAGAGATTTCTGTAGAAGAAGAAAAAAAAAATTCCACACTGAAGAGTAATGTTGATTTTAAAAAACATTTTTAAGTGTGTTCTATTGTTTAGATATTCAGTGTTATTATTCACTTATTTAACACAATCAAATAAAGAGTTGCTTTACGTTTTATTATTGTTAGCTCTATCATAAAAAAATTAAAAAGAAAAAAATTGAAATCTTCTAAATAGATGAAACAATTTTCACAAAACTAAGCACTGTATCAGTCAAAAATGTGTGCATATCAATCTCTGTTACAAATATTGAAACTTTTATATTCCCAATACAAATCCTGCTCTGTCACCTGCTGTATGAAGCAGGCCCTGATTCACTGTGAAGAGTGAAGGGAGTTGCAGCTTTCTTATTTACAAGTATTACTGCAAAAAAAACCTTTCAGTATCAAGGACTCTTTTCATCAACGTGCAAAGGACACGTTAAACAGCCACTGGGTAAAATCCTGAAACACTCCTGAACCAAGGGATAAAATCAGGAAGCCCATCTTTACCTGGAGGATATCCCAAGCACTGGGCTGAAGAGCCGTTACTTCTCTCCATTCTCACATCCCCAGACCAGGGAACCTTTAGATCTTCCTACAGATCTGAATGTCTCAGAAGAAACAGAAGGTTTGAGCTTTGCCCCACCCCTTGTGTAGCCTGATAACTCTGCATTTTCAGGATGGTTTTTAACATGTCATTATGGGAACTGCTCTACAAAACTAAAATGCTTGTGATCTATATAATTTACCTTATTGCAATTCTGCTGAATATTAGGCTCTGTATTTTCTAAATCTTTACATTTCCAAGTGCATAAATGAGAACTTCCACTAGCTAATCAGAGCTCTTTTTCTTCCTCACTGGCTGTTTACAGTCTCTTACATGATCAAAACAATTAGGTGATACTGCAAATGCAAGATGTTATTTTGGAGCTTTCCTTTGTGGATTATGGTGTTTTTGTCATGTGATCCCAAAGGCAGCAGTCATTTGTTTCTATCACATTTGGCTTAAGAGTTATAGCAAAGGGAAAAATGAGGAGAAAGGATAGAAATAGTGGAGACATTTAACATTGCTGTTTACAGTAAAATGGATACATCTTCAGTGCAGACAATTCATGATGTGACTTTGTCACTAGGATATTAAAGGTTTCATTGTAAAAATAAAGCTTTTCAGTCATGAAAAAGCGTCATCTTCAGCACACTGAGCTTGCAGAGAGCCAGCAATGGTAAAATCTGCAGAGGGGTTGATAGCATCATTGAGAAGAAGTCAAAGTTTTACACCTTCTAGCTTCTCTTTATTAGAAAATTATTTATTCAGTACAAAATGGGGTTTCAAAATGGTGATGGGATTAATCAATATGTTAGAAGAGAAAGTATTGAAATAACTTCACGGTTGGCATAGCCAGTTGTCGGATCAGCTCTCCCTTTCATAGGCACTTGTTATAACAGGCAGGGGGCTAACCCTCTCAGACATGGAGCTAATCAGTCCTTGAAAGTCACTTCATCCACTGGAGTGGAATAATGTACTCTAGCATCGTTTGTCCACCTCTACCATTTGAAGCAATGTTATTTAGACTGTCCATTTTTGCCTCATCAGCTTCCATTTCAAAGAATTATTTTTTTTTTCCCCAATGGCGTCTTTTATCAGAACATCAGGTTAAATGTATTGTCTCCTACTATCCCCTTTGTAGTGGGCATTGTAAAGACCAGTCTGTGAATATACAGCGAGATAAAGAAAAAGCAGCTGCATAGTTGGAATGGCTATTCTTTAAGCTTGATTAAGTTCTCACAGAAAAGAAAAAAGTCTGGACAAGAAGCAAGACCACGATTAATGACCAAGAACAATATTTCCAGCAAAAAGTTAACTTAATCAACTTGCTGAACTGTAGGGTCCATTTACAATTTCCATGCAGATGCGGGTAGCTTTCATCCTGCAGGCAGTGCACGTGCCTGCCCACCCTGTGCAAACAGATGTTCTTTGTCTCGTTTTGCAATATTTGTTTCTGCTCTCCTCACCACAACTGGCTGCCTGCCCTGCCTGCAAGAGTTGCTTCTTTTCCTGAGTCTGGGCTGGGCCTAATTGAACATGAATAGATTCCCTGGCCCCAAACAAGATCACTGAACTTGAAGAAGACAAAAGCTGATGGACAAGGACAACAGAATCAACTTTTCTTCACTACCAGCTATTCCTCACTGTCACTCAGTGATATCAGTAAATTAAATGTTCACAAGGGAATTTCTTTTATAAAAGAGGTATGTCTTTCTCCCAGTACTTGGATATTCCTCTTTGAGAAAATTTCCAGGAAATTAATAAAAGTAGGACTAGATGAAACAATGTGGACAATTTGATTATATTATACACAGAATTCACCTGCTCATGGAAATCCTCTTGGTGTGTTAATTCCACTATTTGATTACATTTATTTTATTTATATGGCAAATGTGTTCTGCTCAATACTGCCATTTTATAATATATTTGCTCCTGTCTGGAGGAGGCTGGTATCAGCAAGGGAATAGACATCTTTTGACATTTGTTCATCCAAATCAGTTCCTAAAATGAGCACTTAGATGTTTCCTCTTTGTAATGCAGTAACAGCATGCAAGTGACTATTCCAAAACATTCCTCACTCAATGGCCACCATAGGGCTTCTGGTGACTGTAGCTATGTCCCTGTGTCTTCCAGTGATTCCCATTACCTGTAAAAGATCACGAAAATCAATTTTATTTTTGCATAAATGATTGCCACTTAATAGCACAAAATATGATGAATGGATTTAAGAGTGAGCACTAGCTTCCCTGAGCTGGGAAGAGTCTGCTGTCATGCAGAGGGGAATATTGATGCCAGCAGGATGTTTTCAAGCAGTTTCTGTGTTTGGGCCATAGTGTAAAAACCATCTCGCTCAATTAGCTTTTTCTTTTTGCAATGTCACTGTTCATGTTTGTAATCACAGTGCATAATATACTTATTCCTGACCAAACAGTTGAAACAGAAAGGAAGCTAATCTGAAAACAATGGTGATTCATTATCCACATTTTTCTCTTTAGATTAAAGGGTTTGTTCTTTAAAATTTAAAAAAATTGGTCTTGTATTGAAAACCAGTGAGCTTTACTTTAAGAAGACAAATAAAACTGAAAAAATAAACAATCCCCCTTCACCTTTTCCTGTAAAAGCAGAAACTTTCCACAGACTTTTTATAACTGAACCTAATTTTTTTGATACCCACTTTCATGATATTTAATTCACTTATTTCATCGCAGTGTATGTAACACGTTTGATAGAGCTTCCTGCAGAGCTTGGTTCTCTGCTGTCCTCCCAGCCAATTAAACATAAGCAAAAGTCATTACACTAAAATGAAAAGAAAATGAGGAGGAGGAAGAGGAAGAAGTATAAGCATCCCAAGTCACATTTGCTGCGTCCCTCCAGGAATGGTTCCTGATACCACTCATTTGAATAGAAAAATGAGTTGTGTTCTTTCCTGACCTTTTCCATCTAGTTACAAATGGTGTTACTTGAAAGGCTAACTCAAGTCTTTTGCACTGTGAGAGTAATAATGTATAATGGTACTTATGTATTATAAATTAGGCGCTTAGGCCAATAAACATCCTTTTTAACCAGATACTTACTTTCTTGAATTTCATAATAAAGCAGAAATAGCCTATGTGAAACAGGAAATAATCTATGTGGAACAGAAAAATTAAGTTAAGGAAAAGTAATTTTGCTGTTCAGCAAAAATTATTGGGTAGTTATTGGCTTCATTCAACATATCTTTCTAAATCAGAATTGTGAAAACACTGTAAATTAATTTAAATGGAGTCTTCACATCACAAATAACGATGATAAAGAAGATAGGTGCAGATAACGAGATGCATTGCTTTCAAATAGGCCACACGATCACAGGCTTATTTATATACAGTTAATGTTCTTTGTTTATCCCTTTGTTATGATTCTGTCAGATTTTCATTTTCTATCTCAATTGCTATGCTTCTTCATCATTATATGTATTTCTCTCACGGGAGAAATCCTGCTAAAGTCATTAGTGCTTCTACATTTGAGTCTGTAAGCAACTGCTCACTGAATCATCTACTTTACACCTACATGGAAGAACAAATTGATGCTTAATTGTTTTATGGGAATAATTGGTGCTTCAAAGGAGAGCAGGGGACCTTTCTGCAACTCTCCTGTAAAAATTGTTTAAAAGCATTTTAAATTCAATATCTTGATAATTTCTGCCTTAATACATCAGGTGAGATCTTAATTGATAAGTCAGTGGAAGTTGTAAACTGAAATAAATCCTGATAATAGCTGAAAGCTAAATCGAATAGATTGCATATTACCTATATTATTAGTTGAAATCAATTAAATTGTTTAAATTAACAAAGCATAGTTAGAAAAGGAAAGCATGGTTATCTTTCCAAAATGCATAGAGCATCCTGAGACTTTGCTCTTGAAGGAGGGACCCAGACCAGTGCCCACCAACTGCCTGTCCTTCAGTGCTCTTCTGCAGTTCTTCCAGTGTCCTGAGTGAACAGAGACTACTCCCATGCTGTCTTTGCTTACAACTGTCAAATCTCTCCAGTGTCCTCTCCTATGACTCCCCATCCTAAATGCACTGTATTTCAAATCCTAGTACAATTATGGGTAGCTATGTGCCACATTACCTGCTAAGATAGGTGCTTCATGCTGAAGTTGGGGGCTATCTGGCTGTTCCCATTTTTCTGCAGTCTACCATTACAGTGCAATCGGAGCAATGTTTCTGAAAGACCAGTTCAGTACATTAGCTCTCAAATATGAAAAAATACACTTTCATCATTGAAATTATTCACTTATAGCAGCACTTCAGCAAAACATTGTCCACACTGACCTTGCAATTATATCGCATCTAGTGTGTACTGATTTACATACTGTATGCTTTTCCACCTGTAATTGAGGCTATTAAACAGAATGCAGAGGCTGAGCTCCACCCTCTGTATCTACCAGATTACACAGAAGGTGCAAACTCAACAAAACGTGCTGGGGATGCTGCTGCTGAAGCTACACTACAAGGGCTCGTTGCCCAGCAAAGTAACACTCCTGCCCGGCAGGTGCCTCTCTGCATCTTTTGTTCAGTAAGGTTATGCCATTCCCAGTATAAATCACACATACTGCTTAGTAAAAATCATTCTAAGATAAACTGATCTGGAAAAAAGGGAGAGACTGGGATGACACATTTTTACAATTAGACTAGAATTAAATTTTTAGATTAGAGGAGAACTTTTTCGATAATTTTAATGCTGCTGTTTGAATTACTCCTTGGTAGAGTATTTCTTTGTATTTTTGGTATTTTGTTGACTGAGTGAGGAACTTCTGAAAATGCTGAATTTTTAAATACCAAATCCCTTTTACATTTAATTAACTGTTTGCCCACAAACTTTTCAGGATTTGGGAATTAGGTTTGTCAGGTTTGTCTGGCTCCTGAAAATACCAGAAAATTAAATCACTACTTTCATTCATACAACAATATCTTTAAATATTTTATTTTACAACACTTTTGTTTTTGTACACTATTTGGTTATTAATGTACTATGAGCTGAGATTACTGATGGCCTAATTTGCTTCTTAAAATGTGAAAAATGTCTAAATCAGAAATGTCCTGAGGGGAAGGCCCAGGAGAAATAATAATAAAAAAGTAAAGCCATCTTGAGATCTTAATCTAGAATAGTATTTTACATTGTTCTTGCCATATAAAGTAATTATGGAATCAACTATTAGAAGATGTTGAATTAGAGCCTTGGATGGCACCAAAAATCACTGTTGTGAAGGACGGGACAGGACATTTGCATGTGAAAGGATGGTGAATAGTATCTGTAAAGAATTGTGAAATTACTTCCATATTTATTATTATAATTTTGTATTATAATAATCACAGTCTCATTTCAGCGTGACCTGCAAGAATAGATTAAATTAATGTCATTTTCTCTTCTTGTTAACATCTTTATCACAAGATCAAGCTGTCACAATTTTAGTGCCTGGAATAGTCTGCGAATTACAGAGGGCAGGAGCAGGACCATTTCCCCATTCTGCGCCTTGGTTTGCTCACCTCTCCCAGTTCGTTCTTCCTTCCCCACCACACAGAGTGACAATCAACATAAAAGCTCTTTGTATTCTACCCTCCAGTAATAAACAGAAGACAGCCTTCACTATTTTAAACCTCAAGGTGAGTTAAAAATATAGAAGAACAGAACTGAATGAAAAAAGAGCGGAGAAAGAGGAGGTTTGAATGGAAGCAAGGTTTAGAAAGGATTGTACAAGAAAATGAAAGCAAGTGTATACATACCTCTTTAATGTACATACAATACACATGGCTAGAACAAACACTGTCAAAATAATTGTTTTTACACTGATGAAAAGAGAAAAATCTGTCTCTGGAACTTCTCTGGCCATTTTCATTGACAAGTATTTTGAACCTTAAAAAGACTAAACCTCATATAAGAAAAAAAAATAAAAATTGGGCTTCGGAAATGTTGTCTTTTTGTATAAGCATACTGTGAGAAATGAGAGGTTATGGTTGGTAAGCTTTGTCTTATTTTTGCCTTCCATTTTCCCCATTTCATTTTTCTTCATCAACTTCAAGTAAATGGACAGAAAATGAAAGACCAGAACATCATCGAGGAATTTCAGAAGTGAAATTTTGAGACATTTTCAGAATATTTTCCAAAAACTGAAAAAAAAATCTTTCATTTGGATAACTGTTGAACAAAGGGTTCAGGACTTTGAAACTAGTCAGTCTCTCCCTTCTCAAACATTTTATTTCCTTGGTTTTAAGGAGCTAGTCAATAAGTGAATATTCTGTGAAATATCACTGTTCATGATTCAACATTGTTAATTATTGTCTAAGCTTCAATAACAGACTTGTAGCTATAGAAATGAGATGCACATCTTGGGTACAAGTTACATAAAATGTCTTATCCTTTAGAAAAGTAGGAAGTTGTTGACTGAAGTAAAATGTTGAGGTTTGGATATCAGATAAAAGAATGCTGCAGTCTTGCCTGACTGAGTTACAAATAAATATTACATCCTTTTAAAATTGTCACAGATCATATTGTTCATGGGGTATTTTTGAAAACTCAGTTGATTTAATGACAATTCACTTTTTTACCTTTTAGAAGGGAAAGGAAAAAGAGGTTTTTTAGCTTAGAAAATCTTTCAATAACTTAGACTAGCTATGGTGTTCACAACATCAGGCAGGAGCCCTTTCCTTCAGAGTGAAAGATCCATTTGTGGTGCCTTCTGGCTCCTGGCAAGAAGGTGCAATGTGACTCTATCCCAAAGATACCATGGAGTAAACAGGACCTCCAGTCATGGGGGGAAGACCTGTTTTTTTTCTGGCCAAATGTTAGCTAGCCAACATGAGAGACTGACCAGGTGCATATTTCACTAAATACCCCAGCTTCAAATGTGCTCTAAAAATCCCTGGGTTTGTCTCTAATGGCTCTATGGCATTGTAAATGTATGTTTTCTATGTCTTGTAAATGCACTATTGCACCACTGAACAGGTATCAGTGTTGCTGCTGTTGTGTCATGCTACCATCTTCTTGTTGTGTTACCATTTTCTTCCTAGAGAATGTGACATAAACATCCAGAGCTACACAAAGAGCAGTTTGAACAGCAATGGTTTCCCAATTACAGCTGGCTATCCTGGACATTACAGTACAACACAAATAATGTCTCCTTTCTTCCCTCCAGCCAGCTGAGCTCTGTCCTCCAGGGCTCCAGGACACACTCCTTTGAACTCAACAAAAGGGCTCAGCAGAGTCCCAAACAAGCAGAGGGATGTAGAAGACTTTCCATAGAAAACTGTAATTCCAGTAACAATTCTAATTCCAGGACTGTCTGGAAAATGCATGTATTTCATGGTAAATGTTGTCAAAGAAGAAAACAAATGGTTAGCCCAGGAGTACTTATTTGACATCACAAAATACTTGTGCATGAACATAACTTTGCTGAAAGCTGTGGCCAAACTGATGTCAGGCTGTCCCTGTCAATGAATAACTATGTGGAAATTAACATGGACTCAGGAGAAGCAGTATTTAAATCTACTCAACATTCAAGGCTTTTGAAAGACCCCATGTCTGCTCCCTTTAATTTTATTCTGCTTGATAATGAGCAGTAAGGTGAAATCAAGGACTTAAACAAGTAGACAAATTGTTTTAACTGCTAGTGGATGGACTGGGGGTGGAAGTCTGCCCTCTTCACCTAAACATGGTTTTCAGTGCTGACAATGCAGATGATCTTCCTTTCTGACCATTCATCTAACCATTCCTTAACCTCTATCTGCCAAGCTGTCTGGGTTAAAAAGAGTACCACAACTTAATACCAAGAGAGCAGCTGAAAAACAAAGCTGACAGAACTGGGAGTACAGTGATGATGTTTTGGGCAACCTGCTGTTCCTGCTTAGCAGCAAATAAAGTGGTCTGGAGCATTATTTACGTGCATAATTCATAACAGTACTTCTTGGAGGAATGTAAAACCAAACCCTCATGGAGTTCCAGAATAATCTTTAATTTCTTTTTGATACGCTGAATATGTTGACAGCTGATTTCTATCAGAGGTTTTTGGTCTACAAATATCCAAGGGTTATAACAGCAGACCAGTTTCCAGAAGGATTAGAAGAATAAGGCATAATTTGATGTAGGTCATCTTGTTGTCAAATGATGGCTTTTTAACATGGTATATTTATATACTAATTCCATTGTATGTAAAGGGTGATTACTTATTTAATGAAGAGTCTTCAGTGGAACAGAGTTTTGTCACAGGATAATGGTCTCATGCTGTTAACTAAATGGGAAATCATTTACTTGAAAATGTATACACTCTAATTTATGAGATTACCTTGTACAAGCAAAGATCCAGCAACCGGATGTGGGCAAGCATAAGAAAATATGTTATGAGAGAAAGAATATTTGCTTGCCCATAACAACCAAAATGGTAATACACAAAACCCCCCCTACTTTGTTGTATCTTTATTCCCAAATACATATACATGTCAAAAGCTAGTTAAATCAGTGCAAGTTGTATGCATTTGTGGAAAAAAAAAATACTCAATGGTGTGTGCTCCAGAACTGCAGAATTCAACCCTTCTGCCACTTGACACTGGTAAATAACAAAGGGGTATTTTCCATGAGTTTCTATTCCTCTTGTCTTAGGTACTTTCCACCCCTAAGTACACGTGTTCTGCATCCTGCACGTGTTCAAGGAGTACTCCCAACTCCTCTTTAAGTTCCTCTGTTTCTATTACCAATATAAATTAATTTGCATATAGGAGTTCCCTGATATTCCTGAATGTGGTGTTAATATACAGCTATAAAATCAAATCGTTAATCAGGACTAGTGAGACAAATAATGTCCCTAAGGGGAAAGTGTCAGTTACATAATCAGAATACATTAAAATCTGGTAAACTGCATGCTTTTAATAAAAAAGAGCAAAATGAAGGGCTGAATTTATAGCCAGCAGACAAAGGTTCCTTAAAAATAGACCTATTAATGCTTCCCGCAAGGTCGGATCAAGGATGATGAAATGAGAATTGACCAAACACAAGAGCAATTCCCAGCTAAATAAAAAGCCAGATATTATTTTCTTCACTGACAACAGAAAATGAACATAGAGACAAGAAAGGTTGATCACTGATGCCAAAAATGTACTTTCCATTCTCTGAGCTTTCTAAAGTCTCTCCTTTAATCCATTTTCTATTTTTCATCATATTGCCATTCTCCCTTTTTTGTCAATGACCTTTCTTCTGTCCAACTCAGCTTCTGTCTAATGACCTGAAGAGGCCTTCTTCACAGCCTAGAAAGCTTTATATTTAAGATCCCCCTCCTTCATTAGAGTGAAAAGTGAACAGCCTCTATGTGCTGGGTGTTAATGAATGTGAAGAAAGATTTTTTTTGTATGTGTTTTACACATTATGTTCTTGACTCCTTGAGGTGCTACAATAAATTGCTGCGCTTCATTTACAAGGAGTGATAACAGAAGCAAAATGAGGATCTGGCAGCAAATTACTTCTCAGTTCACCCTGGGTCAGGCTGCTGGGGCTAATGAGAAGAGGTGCTCTAATTTTAAACTCCTCCTCAACCAAGCTATTCTTGCATTAATGTTCACTGCTATAAATTGTAAAGTCAAATGAAGGAGCACTGTTGAAAATTAACCAGTATTTTTATCTTTTGAGTACCCAATAGAACATATTTTGGCTTCTAAGCCTGGTGGTTATCAAAGGCAGCACAGCTACACCAGCCGCTCCTGCCTCACTACGGCAGGATGCTCCTTGCACACACACACCACTGTTTCTCCCTTTTCTTTACATGAGAGGCAGAAATGGTATGGCTTTACAACCAGATTATAATTTAACTCAAAGAAGAATGTGTTTGAAGCCAGCCTTTTTGTGTCACATTAACAGGACACTGTGCACAGACATTAAAATAGTGCAGAATTACTCAGTCCATTTAATGCTGCCACATGTTTAACGAATTGTAATTGTGTATATGGAAAGACCCTGTAAATCACTGACCCATTTATGTCTATGAACTCCTTGTTGCTATAACCCAGAGCAGGATTTGAGTAGTTAATGAGAAATTAATGCAGCACCTGCTTCTCTCATGAAATATCTCCCTGAGCCTGTATTTTGTCAATTCAATCAAATCAAATACAATACAAATAGGAAAGATAAATAAACAGAATAAAACCCCAAACAAATAAACCCCAAACCAAAACCATAGTCTAGGGTTCATAGTCAGGGACTTACACATCTTTGAAGAATATGATTCCAGATTTTCATCACTAGATTTTTATTGATAACTTGGCACTGACTACAATGACATTAATATATTTGAAATATATATCAATGGCACGGCATTCATTTTTTGTGAGATGTGTCTGTCCTGGTACATTCTTCTATGAAATTACTACATAACATACAAATTAACCACACTACCCTACTCTAATCATTGTAATCAGTTATGTTTTCATGTGTACATTACTAATATATAAGGTTGTTGTAGTTCTTGTGTGTGGTTTAATTGCTTGTTTTTGCATATCTTGTGTGATTGATGATGTTCTAGAAATCTTTTCCCCGAAAGGAGACTTTCTAAATTACTTTGTTTAGATGCTAATGATTGTATTTCATTAGTGGCCCTCTCATCCAGAATCATCTTTAAATGAATGAATATGCCATAATTAAAAATCTGAATTATGAATTACTTTGAAAGGAGACAACATTGTCCCGATTTCCCACTGCGACTCAGTGTTATTTCAATTATGTAAATATGTTTAATCATTCCCCTTTTGTTTTTCTAATTATTTAATATTAATGTTGCTTTACCCCTTTATTGCTACAAGAAGGGATATGGCATCTTAAATGAGAGTACTTAGACAAGTGATACACAGATGACTAGATTCAAGCAGACATTTACCAGAATGCATAACCCATTTCAAAAACAAACATGCTATTAACATTCATACTAATATAGCAACACTAGCAGTAATTGCCCTTCATGCATGTTTTGTCTTTATAAACCTAATGTATTCACAATGTACGATCTCCAATCAATTTTCCTATCAACCTTAAAATCCATTTGTACAACTTCAAATTCTCTTGAAGTGCAGATTTTAAGTAATGAGATTTCTCTGCCCACAGGCTGCACTTTTTCAGTAGTTTAAAAAAAAACAGATATAAATTATAAGGCATCTGGACATAAGATCTTTTCTCACTGAAAAAGGCCATTGTATTTTATAGGATAAGCAAGCAAATTATTTCCTCTGAGCCTGAGCAACCTGAAAAAGTTAATGCTCCTGAAAATTATGCATAATACTGCACTTCTACTGAAATTCACAAAAGGAAAGGGCTGTGAGGTTAATATCTGTAAAATTGTCATTAAATTGTAAAATCATAAATCCATGTTAGGCATTACATATGCTACATAACAGAAAATGGAAATTAATTATAAATATTTACACATCATGGAAATGTTATATGAGTTTCTAACTAGATTTTAGTCTAAAATGTAGTAATTTGGCTTTTGCTTTGAAACATCCTGAAGTAGAATGCCTAGAAATACAGTCTCTCACTCCTCAGTAAGACTAGCAACACAAGTTCAGAGCATTGTTCAAAATTTGTAAATAATCTGACGTACCACCATAGGAGACAGAGAGAAATGTGCATTTTATTTCTGTGTTCTTTGAACAACACTACAGCACTGTGAAAAAGTGAGAACTTATTAGTGGAAGCTAATGCATCTGTTTCAGTTTTTAGCAATAACTTTTTAAATATTAATTAAATCTTTATTTTTAATCAGAGGTTTTACATTTTGCCAGTAACCAGGGGTCAAAAAGGGTAATGAAATGTGCATGAGTATTATCAGTGAAATCATCCTGCCACTTCCAGTTTGAGTTTATTATTCTCTGCTTTGCAGTTTTTGCAGAGAGAATACTTCCAATTAGCACTGCTGCTCTTTTAGCCTCTGAATTACTCTTGGATTATTCAATACAAAGGGAAAAAAAATGCAACACATTCTTGTTTGGATTTTTTTAAAAATAAAATTTTCCATAGGCAACAATAGGGTAGTTGTTTTCCATGGACTTCTCTGTACTGATAGAGCCAAAGTGCTGAGCTTTATTCATCACATCACTCTTGCCTTTGGATGGTCTGCCTGCAAGTAGATTTGTGCATTTTGTCAGAAACACACACACGTACAACCTGTTCAGTAAGTGCTGTTACAACATGTATTTTTATGTGGATGTATTTTTTGGCAGTAATTCTTCCGGAGTTGTCTTTAGTGGTGCTGACATTTTCAATTTAAAAAATGGCACAAAGTAGCAGCTGCAATTTCTGTTCTATTGCAGTTGTGTGTGTGTGTGTGTGTGTGTGTGTAACACAATTCATTCATCTCTCTAACTAATTAAAAAAAAATTATAGAAGCAACCCCTTAGTATTTCCGTATAATAGTCCCAGTGAACTACCTTTTCTTTGCAGACAACATCTCTTGAGAGACAATACTTAGTAAAAAGAGTCAGAGGAGAAGACAAGAGAGAAACTGATATAAAACTTTAATGGGCTGGTATGTTAAAAGTGAAGAAAGCAAACAGCAGGAAGCTTAGCCTGGCAACCTCCATTTTATATGTTACATTTTTCACAAGCCAGTGACATTACAAAAATTAGGAATGGTAATTGCTACATATAAATGTAAAGTGTCTCTCTTGGCCCAGCACAGGGGATAAAAACCCCCAACCAAATCCCAAACTATAATACCACTCTCTGTTCTCAGGATTCTTAAGTATGCAAATAGTTTTTCCACTTAAGATCTCCCAGACACAGATCTGGTCAAAGCAAATTACCCAAACAGTTTGCATTCATCAGAGAGGAAAAGAGATGATCAGGCAGATAAAACCAATGATTGTAGACATTTTGAACAAAAGCCTGCCATTTTACAGAGGAGATTATCTTGTACTCTAATTCTCTAGTTATATTAGTAGCAGAATCTTATTTTCATATTATAAGATAATGTGAGGTGAAATGGTAGATAAAACCTGCCTTCCTTCACTGAAGTGAATGACAAGATTTTCACTGACACAAACAGAGGTACTTTTGTTCCAGGGGCTTTATGCGGTGTGCAATTTTTTCAGGGTTTTTTTGTATAAATACTAGCCTTTCTAACTGAGTTCTTTACCATTCCGTATTATTTGTGCAGCTTATGTTTTGCCTGCTCCCATGGAATTATTGATCTAAAAAAAAAAAAAATCATCTAGCGTATCAGGTAATTCAACTTTCTCATATTAATTTTGTGAATAAAAGGTTCTTTTGCATTTTAGTTAAGATGGCCATAATGCATGGAATTATGATGTAGAAGGTTATTCTGTGAAATGTATGATTTATCTTCTAACAAAATACAAAGGTACATAAAATCTTACTTTTTGTATAAATGCTTATAATCCTTGTCCCATAGGTGTCCCCAAAAATCTATGAATTTATTACAAACTTTTTTTTGTCAAATCGCTCATTGTCCAACATTTAGGACCAGTTCTTCTGTACCTCTTGAACACCCATGCTCTGCACAACAGGATGTTGAGCATGCACCTCTTCTCAGCTGAATAAAGGAGTAAGAATGATGGTGCCATGAAGTTCTGGTTCATGTGTTACAAACCACTATCCACCATGCAGTAGTAGTGGCCAGTTTTAGTAGCTCCATGAGTGCCATCCCAAAATGAGAATGATGGCACAGTCGTCAGTCATCTGGGTGAGTCCAAGAAAATTTTCCAACATGTCTTGGGTGAGAACAAACACTCATATTATGAATAACAGTACAAATACTTGATGAAATTATCAACGAAACTGGTTTTTCCAAAGTAAGGAAGATTAAATAGTAAGACTATAAAATAACACGATTAATACAGAAGCTAAAAAAGCAGGTAAATCTATTGCAAACAGTGTTTGGATTATACTTCAGACTTCGGGGTTTATGCAGATATCACTGACCCATTTGAAGAAAACCCATTAAATTCCTTGTCCTCCCTGCAGGGGACATAAGGAGTAACTGATCATTATCCTCTTAATAACCATTTGTGACATACTGAAAGAATTGTGTCTTGTTCCTTTTTGTATTTCCCTTCATTTAGCATAAATTGATATAGATACATCATGCTTTCCACACAGTTTAGCAAATATTTACCAAATTCTTTGTCAAACCTGTGGTTCTCTCTCCAGAGACCTGTTTAGTTCTGGAAGTGCCATGTCCAAGGCTGGACACAATACTCAACATGAATACCCACCTCTCGCATCCATAACCTCGGGCTCCCATTAACACCTCTCAGAATGAAGTCTGCCTCTTTTTCTGCAAGAATTCCTCCAAATCTTTTCCAGTTCTACTGCTTTTTACAATCTTTCCTTAATGATCACCACTGGGATCACTTCTGATGCAGTGGATAAAGCTAGTCTGACTCTTACTTGTAAATGGATTTTTCTCAGATCAAAGTCTTAGATTAACCTTCAGGAAAAAATGAGATATTTGTAATCTCTAGTTCATTTTAGAACAAACTAATTATTCCAGACCATAACGAGAGACTGGCAGTGTCATTAGTAAAGATTGTCACTAGCAAAGCCCACTTTACACCACAAAGCATAAAAATGTACATTATCACAAAGTTCTTTTTACCTGGTTCTGAAATAAAAACATTAACAGGCATATAAGAGGTTTTAGTAGAATCAGTTTTTAATTACTAACAGCTTTTTCAACAGCAGATGAGAATATTAAACTCATCAAAACAACAAAATCTATAATTTGAATAACACAAAAGACCTAATTTAACTTCACCTGTCTCCCCAGAGAAAGTGTTTACATCACCAAGATAATTCTGGACATGTCCCTGGAATAGTGCAAAACACTTAAAGAAGCAGAATCAGAAACAGCTTTGGTTTTATTTTAAGTAAAGGAGTTGGAGGAAAACACTTCCTTAACTGAAGCCACACGTCAGGGAAAATCAAAGGATCCCAAGCCACAGCAGAAGGCAGATGCCAGGTCCAAGAAGGAGACCCCTGGTCCAGGGTTGGAGTGGTCTGGACATGGCAAGGACCAGCCAGGAGCAGAGAAAATGAATCACAGAATTGTTAGGGTTGGAAGGTACTTCTGGAGATCATCTTGTGCATTTGCAGACATGGCTTCTCATCCTGTCGCTAAGCACCACTGAAAAGATTCTGGCACCATCCTGTTGACATCCATCTTTGAAATATTTATATGCATTAATGAAATCCCCTTTCAGCCTTCTCCTCCTTCTCCTCTCTAGACTGATGAGACCTCACCTATGTTGGCTAAGCTCCTGCCAGGCTGGTGAAAAAGGCAGAGACAGAATGCCAAGTCAGTACAGCCTTGCTACTGATTTTAGAGGATTGGATGTCAGAAGGAATAACTACTACATACCTAAAATTCCTGGACTCACCATTTCAGATGGTAAGAAATGCCTGCTAAGGTTGCACATTGTTTTCAGGGGCAGGAGAACCAGATTCAGACTACCAAAAAGAATTGTGGTGTTCTAGTTCAATGGCTGAACTGAAACATGGGAGGAAGTTTTCACATTTTGTTTTTAAAAGCCTGCCTCTTCAAGCCTATTTTTAAAACCCACTTCCAGGTTTGACATCTTGACTCTGAAGTCAGTTTTAAAATGAGACATCGAATTATTTACTTTTTAAAGTAAATAAATTGAAAGACTTTCGATTTCTTTTCAGTCTTTTCTTTATTCTAACTTATCATGAATTTGGAGCTAATTTTGCAGGAAGTTTTGATTCCTTTCAAGCAGTGGTCTATTCCAATGGAAAATCCATACCTACATATTTATGCTTATTCTATTGTTTCCCCTTCTAGCAGTAATAAGGCAATGTGTGAGATTTGCTGAACTGTTTTGATTATGTGGTAAAGCCTGTGATATGAGCCAGGTATTTCTTTGCTACAATTGGTTTTTTTTACACAAGAATGTACATATAATTCTTCTTCCCAGAACCCAACAGGAATAGACAAGAAACAGGTCACTGAGGCATGCTTCCAAGCCTGTCTTTTCAGATTTTCAATCTGCTCAAAAGAAGCTTGGTCTTGGCTTCTTCTAAGGGGAAATGCTACTCCAAGTTCTCCTGCCTCTCCTGCTGCACCTTTTGCTTTTTTATTCTAACAGCTGTGTTCCAGCTGTGTTCCACCCACTGCCTGAGCTCTGCATTACTGAACAATGGTAATTCTCACCATCCCCCAAAAATCACCACCTTAGTCTTTATATTTCTAGCTATTTTATGCTTTGGACACAGACTTCTCTTTTTTCCTTGTTTGCTTTCATAAAAGAGCTTGACTGCCTTCTTTTATTCAGTTGAAATTAGGAGAACCAGTGTGCCAAATAGCTTGTCTATGATTGCCAAAAATAAGCTTGCTAGAAGCCATTCCTTTCAATGCCACAGACCTGCCCATTGTCCAAGTGGAATATGGAACAGAGATCTCTTGTGGAACATGTCTTTGATTCATCCCCATTTAACTAACAGTGCACAGTTGTTTCTTATCCTAAATATCCTCCTAGACATGACACTGTGCCTTGAATCCTATTTCATGTTCTAATGATCCCTTTGAAACCAAAATAAGCCTAAAAACGCCAATATTTTTCAAGATACACAATCCAGGAAATTTTATCATTGCTTGTAGAAACTTTCAACAAGAAAAGACAGCTGAGCAAGGGAAGATGTACAAATTAAGCTTTTTCTCCAACAAGCTTGAGGAAAAGGTCAATCCACCACAGTAACTGGTGATGTTGCTACGAGAGGTTTGGAAAGTCAGACCTCGTAGCATGGGGAAGGTGAAGAGATGCCCTGGCAGAGAGGAAATAACCCTAGGAATGCTTAGCACCCCTCTGGGGAAGCATGGAGAAGCTAACAGTCAGCTTTCAAGGTAGCTGAGATGCTGAAGCAACAAAACAACAACAAAAAAGGTCTTGTTTAAAAAACAACCTAAAATTGCATTCTCTTCTGTATTTCTCCCCATGGTCACAGACCCCATATTATTTATTCCTTATCTTAACAGATGAAGTAAAATTACTTTTTTTAACTGAAATATTGTGATTAGGCAGGACCACCTAGAAGCACAGGTGCAAATTGCCAAAAACATGCACAATGCTCCTGCAGGAACTGAATCCTGATTTTGCAGAGAAAAAAAATTTGCTCTCCAAGTTTCCCAAGGAGCTGTAGGCAAGCATTGGAAAAATTAGTGAGGGACAATATTTTACTGACTAAAATGTTTCCAGATTCCTTGAGAAGCTCTGCCTAGGATGAAACACTATGAAGTTTTCTCTCAGCAGCTTCTTACCTAAAAAAAAGGGGAAACAAATTGTAAGGAGATTTTCATTCTCCCCCTTCATCTTGAATGTCACTCCCATGCACTGGTTGAACCACAACTAATGTGCTAAGACTAGGGTCTTTTACTCTGGGAATCGATAGTCTGCAGAGAAGGAGAAAATGTGTGCCAGGTGAGGAGACAAAGGGAGGCACTGCCCCACTACTCTTCTAAGTAACACGCAGAAGTGGACCAAATTTAAAGAAAATAACCATTTTCAGCAACCCCTCAAACCACCATATAAAGTAGGAAATGCAATCACATACCACCTATCACAGAGAAAACAGCAGATGTGATCTCATTAAACCCTGATTTGATATTATGCAAATTTGTCTTTTGTATATTTCCATCTAGACTTTGTTAACACAAGTCTGTGTTAGCTCCAGGTGAGAGACACAGCTAGGTGGCATTGAGAAGGACAATGTTTTCTGGTAGTAGTGCTCAGAACAACTCCTCCATCAGAATAGAGCACCTCAAAGGCCACAGCAATCTCTGGCAGCCGTGTTTTTGAGTTCCTGTTCTAGCCCTTCTGATAGGATGGCCTTGGCTCCTGACCCTGAGGTGTTGGGAAATACCTACAGGCCACACACAGATTTGCAGAGAGAGGGCAAAGAAGCCTGTAGGTCCGTGTGTGCTCTCACACCCTGCTGCTCCAGCAGCTGGGCAGCTAGGCAGCTTTCAGGTTCAAACTCAAAGTACAATAATTAAACCTGTTTTAAAAAAAAAATAAAAGAAGTTGCTTTTCCAACTTCTGAACCTTGCTCAGAAACAATGCAATACGAGAATTTGTTTTGCTATCACCTAGTAGTGTAGGAGCCAGGACAAGGCACAGAATGGTTATACTGTCAGCAGTGTTAGATCAATAGTCAAAACTGCTTTTGCCCTGGCAATATGCCATGTATAACTTTGTATTTCACAAGATTTTGCTGTTTGTGGTGGAGGCATTATTTCTTCTCGTCTTTTAAGTTGTTAGTTTGTTTTTTTCTTTCAGAGAAGATTACTTCTAGAGCTATCATAAGGACAGTGACTGTCATGGAGGGCAGACTAGTTATTGTCTAATGTGTAATAGGCTTCAACAAAGGAGAGCCTTTTTAATGGTTGGAAAAATTTTATTAACTGCAAAGGACATTATTGCATTAGAGTTGAGAGAGAGAGAGACAATAATCCTAAACCACACAAAAAAATTAATATTGTTTCTCTCTTATGAAGATATATAAGTATTGTGAAAAGGATACATGGTTGAACTCCCACAAAATATTTGGATAAAACATTTGCATGAAATTCTGGCAATGTTATGTAAATACGGTGATGATTAAATGTCTAATTAATTATTATTATTATTATTTGCATTGCATCCATATTTGAACACTCTAATTAAAGCACAGTTCTGCTGAGTTCAATGCTATACAAATATGTCAGGGGAGAAACTCCATTTTCCTGGTGAATCTGCAATCCAAATAGCAAATGCAAAAAAAGAAACAAAAAGAAATTTAGAAAATTACTTACCTAAGAGCATATAATAAGTCACTGTCAGAATGATGGGCAAAAGAAATCCAAAACAACAAAAACATTCCACCAGTCTTATGATATCAGACCACACTGTCGCAGTTTAAATCAAGAAACATACGAGCATGTATGGCTCTGTTCATTCAAAATCACATCTTCATTATCCTTCTCCTATTACATGTCTCTGTCTCTATTTACAACTGAATCCTCTGAACATAATCAGACATCTGAAAGGCACAGACACTCCTTTCCTATATCACAACATAAACTGGAAGTTTAGCCCTTCCCACACTATGTATATTTTATATGGACTAATACAATTTGTAAAATTAACACACATAAACCAAAATCAAACAAACCCCAATAAATCAAGTCAAGCACCTACTGAAAAATACCAAAGGATCAGATGGCTAAAGATAACTTCAAGCAGAAGAGAGAAATCCTGCACTGATGTTTGGAGGATGAAAAAAGGTGTTCTCACTAGATGACGCTCCCACATCCGAGGAGGAGTTGATCCTTCCACAAAGCTGGGCTGGTGTTCAGAACAAAGGGCAGAAACAGCCAGCCTCAAAAACAGTGTAAGCAGAAAGATTTTCCTTTGAGAAATACAATTGTATAAGCTGGATTGTCCAAAATTTCTCTGCAGTTCTGTGTCTTTTTTTGTGGTGCTACAAGAGAGCAGCTCTCAGGTTCTGCAAGGTGGAACCTTGCACTGGGTCAGTGGTACATGCTGGTCCCAGCTGCAGCATCCTGTGGGTCCCGCAGCTCCCAGGCAATTGGCAGATAGCAGCAGCAGCCTGCAGCCAGAGCAGAGTACATCACAACCACTTTTTTAGTGTTTCTACACATTTCTCTACTTTTTAATAGAAGAAGACAGACATTTTATCTCCAAGGAATAGAGAAATCTTGATAGAGACTGGGAAGCAGGAAGATCCACTAGAACACTGGGATGAGAAAAAGGAACTTCTGTCCTAGAGCATTCTTTCAATTTCAATGCTAAAGAGTTAAACTTTGGTGAAATACTTATGGCTAAATACAGAAAATTCAGTTTGGGAAATGTTGCCTCTGTGACTTGTGTTGCCACTCACCATGGTGGACAAACTTTCCCAAGCTCAGTACAAGGTGGTCTCCTTTCCAACTTAGTCATTGCGGCCAGCCTTGATAATGTGTGCCCTACAAAAGTCATCCAGGTACTGGAGTCCAGCTCAGAGAGAAAAGTAGACAAACAAAACACAATTTCCAGGTGGGAATTACTGGGTATATAATTTTGGTAGTAAGCTATGGGGTTTGTTCAACCAAAGCTACAACCTTCTACTTATTTTGGAGCTTTGTTCAACTTCAGTCACTAAAAAGGCACCTCTTTCAAATCCCTCACGTGAGTTAGGAATCTGAACATTGTTAAGAAAAGTCTATATTATGAAAAGGGGGGGGAGAAATGACATAAATTAATCATTGTCTGCCTTATCTGATGTCAAAGAAATTTTTCAGGCAGAAATCTTCAACCAATCTTATAAAGAATTTTATTTCTACTCACTCAGTAATTTGCAATTCACATTTATATTTGCACCCAATTGCAGAATTCATGACCCAACCCCTGCAACTGTATTTAGAGATATTTTAAATATAAAACAGAACCCCCCAAGAAACAGCACCTGCTTCTTCCATTTCTTCCCGTCCTGCTGAAACACACCTCAGAAGTGTGATCTTTAAAAGAAAGATCATGTAATAACTTGCAATCAATCCCAACACCAGTTTTACTGCAGTTACAGCTAAGCTATACTCAGGACCAGATCAAGGGATAAGAAAAAGGTAATTTTCTGTCACCTTTGTTATCCATTCTCATTTCTTGCACAGTAAAAAGCAATGAGCTAGTTCAGTTATCAGGACAATTTAGAGGAGTCTTTCTGAATTAGTTATCTGCAAGGAGCCTCAGACAGCTGTCCCACCAATGGCAGAACGCCGCAGTGAAGAAGCAGTATGAAATCACCGCTTCCCACCACAGGACACCAAATGCAGAAGGAAGCTGGGAAGAACAAGATCTGTGCAAGGGCACCACATCCAGGATTGGAAATGGTATAAAATCCTGCATAAAGGGTCAAAGATGTGCCTAAAACTCCGAGAAGATCAGACTCCTGTTTCTATCTGTAATAGGCTATCTGTTACAACTTTCGATCCTCAGACCACTACAATGTTATCCTGAGGATAAACAGTAGGACTTTGCTATTTCTGCAGGAAAATGGGTATCTGCTGGGATCTCTGAGGTTCCTCCTTGCTGTCCGTGGTAATGGCACCTTCTCCTGCTAATTTGTGAACCCAGCTAGCCATCGAAGCTTCCTACAACATCCCAGAAAGCATGAGGGGATGACACCAGAAAGGTGAAGCTGTGACTAGCACTTGCAAAAGAGCTCTGAAGAGCCCAGAAGTGTTGCAGATCACAGCACACCATAGAGCTGTCCAAGCTCAGCAAAACCTGACGTACAGCTGATTGTCTCCACAGCCAGAAGGAGGGCTCAAAGCTGAAGGAAGTCACAATTCAAATGTCTTGGAAAGGTTTTGATGGTCCCATGGACTTTATGACTATTAATGATACCAGAAGCAGAGAATCTGAATCTATGATAGCCTATTTGAGCTAAGTACATTAGCTGTGGTCAGTGTGACAATCTCGGTGGGAGTTGCTGAGCAGGCAGCAGCCAAGATACAGATCCCTTCCTGGCTTCATCACATGTATACAACTCTGAAGGGATAAATATCATAGCAGCTTTTCTGGTAAAGAATGATTACCAATTCAGCAGCACCAACTGGCTAATGAGGAACTGAATTAACAGAGCGCAGTTCCCCAACATTGCCTGGATTATACTGACTAGGAAAAGAGAGCAGCATATATCCAATTCATGAAGGTGTACATTAGACCCACTTCGTTTTGCTGCTCAATTTCCATCCCCTCAAACACCACCAGCTCCATGAGATTTTGCACCTATAAGAGATGGGATTGGTTCTACTATGGTTTCAATAATTTAAACTTGAATAAAATATATTATCTAACTCATCATCTAAATCTTAATGCTGTATGTTAACCACAGCTAAATTAATCAAAAGTACTCCACAAAAAGCCAGCTAGAAGAAATGGGCACTTTAAGTATGGTTTTAGGCAATTGGTCTCCTTTATCACAACCTGGAATTTTGCAATCATTATTTGTCTTCTTTGTGCCTGAAGCTTTCATTGTCTATGATGGTTTGAACCTTTTTGCCAAGCCTCTTCATCTGTAGAAAGCTTTGGTTTGCTTTCCAGTTCAGGTTCCCGTCTGCCGCTTCTAATCCTCATTTTCATTCTTGCCAGTTAGTCATCTGATTTCTTTGATCCTTTGTAGCAAACCTTGAACTCTGTTTTTATTCAGATTAGAATCCAGTGCCGAGAAGTAGTGTTTTCTTCTCCTTGTGGTTTTGCTGCCTCTAGCTTGTTAAATCTTGTTTATTTTTTCAAAAACCTTCAATTGCTGCACTTGAATTTTGTGTGGTTTCAGACCATGTTTCTGACCTACATGCAGCGTCTGTCACAACAGTTATCAGCCTCTAACAATTGCAAGGGGTGAACATCTTCCATGTCTACTCCCTTTTTCAGTTCCTAAACGTTATTTAGGCAGTAGGGCTGGCGTACAGCACTGGGAGAGCAGTAAGTTACCCAGCTGTAACAGGCACTGCTTGGACTCTCACAGCCTTGCAGGTGTGTAGGACAATGAGATCTTTCCAAGTCTTACATTCACTGAGGTGGGGGAAGCACTCTGAGGATCAGCACTGTTGTACAGGAAGTTCCTGAAAACCCTTGAGAACTTACTTAGGGTGTCCAGGCTGGCATCTCAAAGCACCACCATAGCATAAATGATTGTGCCATGTGTGCACCAGAGTACAGCCCACTACAGAGGACTGACAAACGCAATCCATCCAGCTCACGCAGAAGAGAATGGTGCTTCACTTCAGCATAGGTCATCTGGATGAAGATGCTGTGGACAGGAGGATCCCTTCCTTGGTGTGCCGTAATGATAATGAATTCTCAGTAGCCAGAATGGTCATCTGAAGTATCACTCCAGTGTGATCCAATTAAATTTTCCTGGAGGTTCCTGTCCACAAAGAGGGAGGAAGTTTTTCAGTTGAAACCAGTGGAAGCAATAAGTGGAGTGAGGTAGCTGAGTTACGGTCTTATGAGGTGACTCAACTGCTACAAACATCAGTGTAACCTGCTAAGGACATTGTTGGACAAGGTGTTTAATCCTATGTTTGTATACATCACTGTTCCTTAATTGGTTTATCAGTATGGCCAGTGCTGTTGGGATTAGAACAAAGGTTCCCTTTGCATAAATCACCTGGCAGTGTATTCTGCATCGCCATGCATGGGGCAAGAGAGGACACTGAGTCTTTAGCTTCAGAGCAATACAATGTTCTTAGGCCTCCTTTTGAGGAATCCCATGAGGACTTTTGGAACTATGTTTATTTTCCACCACTCCTGGAAACTTCAATGTCATGAGTTTAGTAATTGTTCAGACATTATTAGTACAGCAGTTTTCAGAATTACATGAGATGGTCAGTGTCAAGGATGTTAAGCCAAGAATACCCAAACTTTTTCATTCTCAGACAGACATAAACATGTTGAACACTTCTCTGGGGCCTGAGTTTCTCTAAGTAGGACAGACCATGCCTGTACATGAATCCTAAAGGTTCAGAATTTGGCACAGAAGAATTTGGCATCATGGTTGCAAAACAGTATTGAACAGGCTTAGAAGATATAGACTTTGAAAAAATATTAATTTCAAATATGAAAAGGAAAAAAGCTCTTCACACCTTTGGAAAAAGGTTTACAGATTTTAAAGTTTGCAAAAAGGATGAGCTGAGCAGTCACTGGGTTGCATCTGAAGAGTGCTAGGGAAGAGCCATTAATTCTGTGTTCTTTATACTCATACATGGAAGAATGAAAGTCAGAGTTTATATACATGTTCTTGAAAGACCCTACTCTTCAGATTTCTGATTTTTCACAAATATGTGCCTCTGGGTCCATGCTGATGAGTACTCAAAGAACACAATACATTGTCAAAACAGAAAATAGAGTCTAAACAAACAGACAACTTGAAACAATGACAAGAAGCCATGAATATGCTGATTTAAAACACTGTTAACAAATTCTAAGGACTGCCAAACTACATAGTTCCCTTAAGCACAGCTAATCAAGAAATTAAATGTCAAGGGATCATTGTAGAAGTCCTTCTGAATGGACCTTTTCTATAGGAGGATTAGTCACGTGTTTGTCCAGTAAGACCCATTATTTGTCCAATAAACACCAGTATACTTTTTTTTTTTTTTTTGTCCCATACGTGTGGGAAAAACTGGAGCATTGGTACTCATTCCTTGACCTCTTTACTCTGATGTTCTGACCAGCAATGTAACTAAGCACTGATTCTTTACAGTTTTCATAATACACCTGAGACACTGCAGACACAAACCCTGAGTGGGAAAGAGATGGCGTGTGAAGTTTTCTTAGAAATTACCCTAAGCAGAGATGAGCTTTTGTCTCTTGGTCTTATCTGGCAGGCATTAATTGCTTCCCTGGTTCCCTACATCTGCAGTCTTCTTTTCCTAAGCCTCTTTCTTTTCCAAATACATTTCTTGCATTTCTTACCTGTATAAAGCTACTGAGCCCTTTGTTGCCATGGTTTCCTTAAATGTTCCCATGTCTGTCCTCTCCAGTTTTCCACAACATACAGTTCAAAAACTTTTGTCAGCCAGGATCTTAATTACTGACATCACCTGAGTTAACGAGAGACCTGTTAAAGAGACCTTTAACACTGTGATATTTGCAATTGATGTTTTTGATTTAACCATTTGCTAAGACTTAACAGAAAACAATTTTCTGTCTTCTAAAGCTTTACTTGTTACTCAAACAGTGTGAAATAAGAAAGAAGCATTCTAAAGGTAAAACCTAAAAATATAAAAGCCAGCTTCATCCAATTCTTAAAATACAGTTTTTCAAACAGTTTGTCTAACTATGGTCTTCCAGGTCCCAATGTTATCCTCACCTCCCCTGGGACCTTCAGGCTGCTTAACAAAGAAGGTAAAGTAGTTTGTCCAGACGGTAATTTGTGCCCCAAAAAATGCATGACTCATAAGAATGGTCAAAGATGAGGCTAAATACAAAACAAAGGGGGGAAAGTTCATGTTACCTTTTTTCCATCTACTCACACTACATTCTGGTTTCCAAGCTGGTGGCTGCTGGACAAGCAGGAAGAGCCACATTTGCCTGAGTTTCTCTTTCATTGGATTGCACAGATATTTACGTGTACATACAATCCAAATAGTTATTAATTCGCAAAAGAAATAAGACCAAAACACCTAAAACACCCACAAAATACCAAACAACTCGTGATTTATTTAACTTATAATCCGAAGTTCCTTCTGACATTTTTGTAAAGAGAAAGCATGTGAAGCACTAGCAATTCAGCAGTAACATTCCGGGCAGGAAATTTCACCAATAGATAAAGATATCTTTAACAGTGACCACAAGAAATTTGTATTTATTTATTTCCATGGAACTTGTTAAACGAGAAGCAATGAGCAATGAACAATAAACACGAGCAATGGGACGGGGTGTGTGCAGAGGTGTCGCCCGGTGAGCATACCTCACACACCTGCTGCTCCTACATTTCCCACTGATGTACCACCAGCCACACTGACAAGTATTCCGTACTTTCGGAACGAAAAGCCGAGTGTCAGGCAGCGGAGGCCGGACGAGTGCGTCTGCGAGCCCTGCAAGGCCGCTGCGCAGGGCCCGGTGGCACCGCGGCCAAAGGCGGAGGTGCAGACTTTAGGAGGTGCTAAAGGCCGCCTAAGAGAAACCGTGGGTCTTTACGGCGCCGCCGGCTTGGAGACGCACCACCACCCTACCTGGCAGCGGCGGAACTCCCGCCCCCGCCAGGGGACGGACACCCGCTCCCGCCGCCCGGGGTGGACGGACAGCCGCGCCCGCCGCCCGGGGGGGACGGACACCCGCTCCCGCCGCCCGGGGTGGATGGACAGCCGCGCCCTCTGCCCGGGCGGGACGGACACCCGCTCCCNCTCCGCCCGGGCGGGACGGACACCCGCTCCCTCCGCCCGGGCGGGACGGACACCCGCCTCCGTCGCCCGGGGGGGACGGACACCCGCTCCCGCCGCCCGGGGGGGACGGACACCCGCTCCCGCCGCCCGGGGGGGACGGACAGCCGCTCCCGGCCCCGCGCCCGCCGCCTCTCGCGGCGCCACCGTGTCTCTTGTGCAACGGCGCCATCTGCCGGGAGCGGCGGGCCGCGCCGCCGGGGCTCCTCACCCTCCTGCGCAGAACGCCCGGCAGCCGGGCGGCCCAGGGAAGCTGAGGAGCCGCGGAGAGCGCCGCGGAGCCCCGGGCGGCCCATGGAAGCTGGGCAGCCCCGGGAAGGCCCAGGCGGCCCATGGAAGCTGGGCAGCCCCGGGAAGCCCCGCGGTGCCCCGCCGTGCCCCTGGGCCCCGGCTCCGCCAGCAGCACCGCCTTTGAGGCGTCCGGCACCTTGCGGGCCCAAAGCGTAAGGAAAGGCGCTAAAGGTGACTGCAGAGCGTCGCTGGAAATGCCAGGGTTAAGGCAGGAGAAAAGTTTACTTTTTAAAATTATTACTGTTTTTTGTTTTTTTTTCCAGGGGAAAGGGTCATTTCGAAGGGATTTAGTCGTAAGATACCAGTTTGTCGTAGCAGACCAGGTATTCCATCGTCAGGGTTGCGCACGGGAGGTTCCCGGGGCCAGCTGTTCTTCCCAAGAGTAAAACACAGGGCGCAGGAGGAGGGAGCCGAGCAGGGGCCAGTTTCTGCGAGTTCACAGGTTCCAAGTCTCAGCTACTGAAATAACTACTTCAGGGACAAATTTAAATCATTCACGGGAAATATTCCTATCAGAGGCTGGCACTAAAGTGAAGTACTTGGGGGCTGGGAGCCCCCTCATTTTCATCATAGGGATGCTGAAATCCTGTTCCTCTAAGGAATTTGGTCAAAAAGCTCCTCAAAGATTTTATGCCTGAATGTTCATTGTTTCTCCGCAGCAAAAGGATTATATTCTCTGTATCCGACAAGACCCAGTTACGATGCTATTTTACATACATATAATTTTCGCCTCTTTTGTCTACTTACTAGTTTTCCTCTTAAAAACAAACAAATAAACAAAAATAACCCACAATTTGCACACACAGAAGAAAACCCAAAAACACCACAAAAACTGACCATGTTCTTGGCAACTCAGAATCTGTAGTAATTTGCAGCTCTCTCCTTCAGAACTGCTGCCTCTGAATTTTAAAATTACTCATCTCAAGAGAAATTGGTATGCTGGCAGAAGAATAAATCTCAATAGCTTTATAAGAATCTGTAGTCATTCAATCTCTTTTTGAGGACTTTGCTTTGTAAGACAGTATTTTATAATATGTCAGGTTTTGCTTTTCTGGTTCTTTGTTGTTTAAACTGACGAGCAATAAGCTACCTTTTCTTTTTTATCCTCCATCACTAAAAAGTTAGCAATTTTCTACAACAATAAATGGAGCATGGTAAAAAAGTAAAAACTTACAGTGAAAAATGCTTGGAAAAAATCTTGAAAAATCATACCTACTCTTGTTTGTAATGTGTGAAATTATTACAAGTATGTTCACTATGAGGACTATTGATAGATTACTCACAATTTAGCTAAATTCAATGAACCCCATACTGTGCCCATCTCAGTAGGTGACTCGTGCATTTTGTATTTCAAGTATCAAATGTTTGCCAAAAACAGTATTTAAAAAAGTAGGAAAATTGTTCAAAAGGGCTTGTGAATAGGTTGGGACTACCCACAGGCAGCTCTTACTTATGTTCTGACCACTTACACAGGATTTCATGGCACTCCTGTAGTATTCTGCTAGAAGTAGTGCTTAGCCACAGCAGCCCCACCTTATGCACTTCATGTCTTTTTCTCACATATATTGTACCTTCTTTAAATACACACACATTAGAATTTAATGCGATACTTTAAAGCAGTTGTGTTTTAAAGAGAAAAGCCTGCAGAGTAAACATTTTCCCTACAGAGTTACTGCTCAGTAATTTTATACACATTTCCTAATTTTCCTAGCACCATGCTTTGCCCTCCTAAATTTAAATGTAAAAAGAAAAACAAATCAGCAATGTCAAAAGAATAATTTAGCTGATCCCTGAATAATGTATTATACTGTTTTAAATCAAATATTTCAGTGTAAAGCTCCTGAATCAGGTCCACAAGAAGGAATAGACTTCAGTCGTCCTGGTGTTGACACCTTTTCACACTTTCAACACCTGCAGGGTGACAAAGGAGGCCACTACGTGTTCAAGCCTCAGTAGGTTAGCCTAGATTTAGGCAGTTTTCCAAAGCTATTCATACAGACCTCAGAATGCATCTGGGTCTAATTTTTAGCTTCAAGCAAGAGTTACCTGACCGTAGAGTAGCGTGGATTGCATATGCACAGCATCCATGTATTATAAACTCTTTTGTGAAAGCACAGAATCGTGTGCCTTCATGGCGTGCAATGAGAGAGGACAATTTTTTTTGTCACCAGGGCCTGTGAATTGTACATATTTATAGAGGGTGTGACTTTCAGTATCTATTTTCTGGATGCCTTAGAACAGGGGAAATATTTGGTGAAATATTTTTGCATGTTTGGTGACACCTTTAATTGGTATCAAACAGTGCAACTTCATTACTGATCATCTGTCCATCTTGTTTCCCAGCATTCCTTCGGCACTTTCCCTCATGAACTGGCTCTTACATAGAGTCCCTTCTGATCCCTGGAAGAAGCCAGTACACTGTCATTGAAAAGGTGATGAACCTAGAGTTCACAGAATCAGTAGAGTTCAGTAGAATGATTTCAGCTGGAAGGGCCCTAAAAGGTCAGTGAGTTCCAACACCCCTGCCATGAGCAGGGACACCTTTCACTAAACCAGCTTGCCCAGGGCCCCATCCAACCTGGCCTTGAACACTTACGGGGATGGGGCATTTACAGCTTCTCTGGGTAACCTGTTCCAGTGTCTCATATCCAGTTCCCAATATCTAATCTAAATCTACTCTCTTTTGGTTTGAAGCCATTACCTCCTTGTCCAGTCACTGTGTGTCCTTGGATAAAGTCTCTCTCCAGCTTTCTGGGAGGGTTCCAGGGAGGCTGCCATAAGGTCTCTGTGGAGCCTTCTCTACCCTGGCTGAACAACCCCAACTGTTTCACCCTCTCTGCAGCACCTCTTCAGAGTTGCTCAAGCCTTCTGACCGTCTTTGTGGCCTCCTCCTCCTCCTCCATGGGTTCATCTTGACTAGGGATATATTAAGTTGATGGAGTCACAACTTTCATATATATGCAGAAGTGGTAGAATTAAACATAATATTGACCTCTGAATTTCAATTTAATAAATTAAAAACCTGGCATGAAGTATGTTTTATTCACTGTTTTGTCAACCACTTCAAATTTGTACCCTGTTTTTCTTGCAAAATCTGTCAAAAGAACACACGTGGAAAAGTATTGCGGGAAAACATTTGATTTGTTTTAGATTCATTTAATGAAATTTAGCAACCAGACAGCAAGCAGGAAAAACAACATCAGTATGCCCAGACAATTCTCTAAAGGCCTTTACCAACTGTTTTGTAAGAGGATCATTAGCATCCTGCCTATGAAATTACCAAAATTGATTTCTTCATATTGACATGGGTGAAGGTAATGATACTTGAAGGAAATATTACATTTTAAGCAGAGAAAGTATACATATTTTGTTGGTAATATAAACTTGTCCACGTGTTCTACACTGGGAGTGAATGCATACACAATATGGAAAATCTCAAAGAACATACAGATTGTATTTTTTAATACTGTAAGATTAAGACATTGCTCCACTTGGGAAATCATGTTAGTTGTTAAATGACGACAGCTGTAATATTAACATTTTTAACAAGGGGCCGGATTGTTGCTTTACTATCCATGCATCATGCTAGAAATGCTTTTTAACATCAGACTCAATATTTATCAAGAGAATTTGATTTAGTAATAACCAGTATAACAGTACTCCACAGTTTCCATTAGTTTGATTGAATGTTATATCTGTCTAAGCAAACCAAGCATTAGGCGCTTCAGTGAAAGTCACTTGTCATAGAGAAAAATATAATGCATGAATATTTCATTAGTAGATGAATACCCATCAAAACTTTACTTGAAATGCTTGAAAGCACCTACTGAATGCTTGCCAGTTATTTCATAAAACAGAGATGTAGTAATGCTGCTGTTGAAACAGGAAAAAATCTATTAGATCATTTAACATACTAAAACAATTATGGTATAATTATAAGAAGCATAATTATATGTTCTTGATGTCTTTAACAGTGCAAGCCTCACTAATTAACATTAGAAATTCAATCAAAACAAATTATGCGTTAAAATTTAAGGATGAACTTAAAGAGAAAGATCACATTTACCAAGTCCAACAAATATAACTTTAAATTCCACCTGATAGTAGGCAAACTCTTCATGTGTATGTTTGCAGTCTCTCTCTCTTTCCATCTAAATGTTACTTCGTGTATTTGGAGATACAGCAATAGAGAGAGAGAGATAGATATGTATACATACAGTCAAATTACTTACCAATACAGAAAGCTACAGTGTCAGTTTTGCCTGAGGCAAAATCCAGTAGAGATTCTTGTGGCCTTTAGGTTAAACTTTAAAGGAAGAGATTCATACTGTTCCTACTGTATTTGGGTGTTCTCTGCATATCCCTGCATTGTGTATAAACTTGCCATAGAATTTTCATCTCCAGCTCTACCCTTGGTTTCTGTTTTACTGTTCTTTGTTACTTTTCACCTCTCAGGGCTATGGGACATTTTATAGAACAAAAACCCCACCAGTTTTTGAGGAAAACATTCAATTCTTTTAAAAAGTTTAGGTATGTCATGTCATTAGGACAAGAAAGAAGGTCTGCCCAGACCTTCCCCTATGTAAACTATTCTCTTTGAAAGCATCTTTTTTGCTGAACTGGAATTAGCCTAATGGCTTCGATCCTGTTGCCATTCACAGTTTTCCACTGGAAGGGATCTCTCTGAGGCTCAAGCTGGTTCCAGTCAAATATACAGGTTCTTTGTTTTGTTTCTTCCTAAACAAACATGTTTCACATCGAATATGCATCTATGCCTCTGTCTCAATTGCCACTGTGCTTCACAGGAAGGATGGGCACTTGCTTGTACTTGGGCACTGCATCCCTTCAGAGAAGGGACTTCCAACCAACTGGGTTGGATTTCTCTGGAGACGTCCAGTGAAGCCCAGCTCTGTGAGCAGCACAACCAATCAAAGTGTACAGAGCAGGAGCACTTGAAAACTTTGGAAATATATGGAGTAACATTTCATCCAAAAGAAACAACCATCATTTTTTTGTTTAGTATTAGTGTTAGATACAAAAACAAATTTCAAAACATCTGAATTTCTTATGGAGTGGAAATTCCCCATTTCTGGCTAGCTCTTTTCCTAGACTGCTAGTAGTAGCCTGATAAGCTTTTCGATTTGTTTAATAATCTCATAAATTCAACAGAGCAGCTACAGGGTATTTTCCTCTCACTGTGGAAATTAAAAAGAGTAAGAGGTTCAGTTATTGACACTGCATTGAACAGATAAATGTAAGAAACCTCACAAACAAAAGAAAAACAAAATTCTCCATAAAACATAGAGCATTGAAATACTAGCCAACATCTTTATACTATACTTTTACTGGGACTGGACCCTAGCAAAAATTCGTCAAATACATTCCTCTCTCTTGCATTGAAAAACTCCAAAATGGCATCATCATCCATAAGAACAGAAAAATGGAAACCTCCAAGACTTGGTTTCTCTCTTAAAAAAAAAAAAATAGCATATAGAGTAAGCACTGCATGTACTCCACTTTCTATATTTTTCCTTCCCATTCATTTTTTCAAATTAACTAAAGCAGAGCTATTATCTAAATAGTTTAGCCATCTTATGCTGCTCCTTTAAGTCGATACCCACATTCAAAGGTCTGATCATGAATAATGCTGAACACTGTGGGCACCAGCCAGGTCCCTAAATTTAGGAGACCAGTGCTAATTGAGAGGCCTTCAGATAGCCCAGTCAGTCATCCCAGAGCAGGCAGATGAGAGTGTGGGAGATGCTTGCACCTTTTGGCACAGCCAGACCCCCAGCACCTCCTCGAGGTGACACATCAGTCAGCTGATCCTCACCATGTCTCTCCTGGTCTGCCAAGCTCTACTCAAAGGTAGCAGCACTTTGGTTAGCTTAACTCCATGTTCCTGGCTGGCTTGGCACTTTGGGGTGCAAACTTCAACACAGTGCAAGGCATCAAAAATACTAGAAGAGTTAACATGGTTATAGCTTATTTCAGGTTAATCCTCAAAAAAAAATTGGTATGAGGACTATGAGATTTCAAATCCTATTGATCATTAGAAAAGCTGGTACTTTAGACCAGAGTATATTCCTAGAAACACTGGACTTTATCAGAGCACATCAGCCACAGCAGTGATCAGTGCCAGTGAAAATGTGCAAATTTTTCACAGAATAATTGCATTGGAGTATTTGAATTCTAAGAAGAAAATTCAGACAACTCCCTGCATAATTTGATTAATCAACACCTCCTCAGTGAATAAAGAGTCTCTCATGCTATTAGAGATTGAATGGATTCAAGAGCAATGCTGGAGAATGACAGCAAAAATTGACTGAATAACACAGAAACAAACTTGTCAAGTCTCCCACATATAAGACAGCTTTCTATTTCAGGTTCTATTCCATTCTTCCACAGAACTAAAGATGATGGGATGTCTTGATCCCACATATAAGCCCTTTAAATATATCAGTGTGATGCTTTTGTTGTTATACCACAAAATATCCCTTTTGTGGTAGGACTGCCTGGTCTGGTTTAACCCTTTCACCACACAATGTTTCTCGGTGCAGCTGGAGTATGGAGAAACCCTGTACAGTTTTTCCTTGACAATTTCTTTACTACACTACACTTCCTTCTGTGAACTGGAGTTTTCAAAACAATTTTATCACATTTCATTTTCATACGGTCAGCTGTGCAATACAACAGGCTTCTGTTATTTGGTTTAGTTTGCAAATGTTTTTAGTAAGGCTTAAAATATTTTCCAATGCCTACCATCATCTTTCCTCTTTTGAAGAGCCACCAAAATACCTCTGTGGCCCTGGCATGCATTTTGCTGGTATTTGGAATGGCAGCACACAGTGACAAATAAATAAATAAATGGTAATAAAGAAAAAAATGTTACATCTATTTCACTTGGAAACAAATGATTACAAAGCAGCTGATTACAATTGGAGGGAAGATGTAGAAAGGCAAAATGCTAGTAGTATCAATTGGAGTGAATTAACTGGGGTACTCAGGCACAGTCTCAAAAAGGATTGACTGTCAGAAGGAGTTTTACTGATGTGAAAACTTGCATTGCCTTTCTTCAGCACACAGAAGAGCAATCTGCCTGGTTTTCCCAAAAGTACAAAAGCAATCAGGCATTTTCCCAGTCTATTGCTTGGTAAGAGGGATGGGGAACCCTAGAATGAACAGGAATGAAAAATACAGAAAATCTTTCTTGCACACTAGTACATTTTCAAGAAATATTTCTCATAAATTTTGTCTTAAAAGGAATTTTTCAAAACACTTTTGGAAGAAAATATAGCCCTTCTTGGTTTGCTTATTTGGCAAATAAAGGGAGAAGTAGTAGAAAAACCATTTGGGATGCTCCAGGGGACTCAGACTGAATTTCTCGTGGACTTTTCTTTTCCAAATTTTATCTAGCTATTTCAGTCATTTAAAAGGTGTTTTTAAACAGAAATTCCAATGCATGTACTAACAATTTTAATTTTTTCTCATCTACTTACAGCGTGTTGTGGCATTAGCTACAATTGCTTCATTAACATCTTCAGTCTGTGAATCACCAAGTTAAATATGTCGAGTCTTGACCAGGTCCAGGGAGGCTTTCTGTGGGAATGCGAGGGAGATTTCCAAATCTGCTGGTCTGAAAGAGCCTGACTTTCATTTCCAGACTTGAAAATGTTAAACTATTTTTTTTCCCAGAGTTACCTGAGATACATGTGTACTGCACATTTCTTCAGTATTTTAAATCTGTAATTAAACGGGTTTAGCAAACAGAAAATGAGTCTAGAAGGCAAATATCCTGGCCTTAAGACCTAATACTCTGAGCCCATGTTAATTTTTATTTCACTGCTGCAAATATAGCTGTAGCTTTGTCTTAGATGCAAGGATTTCAACATCTTGTCAAAGTATTCCACCACAGCAGAATTAATATTCTTTAACATATTTTATCCAATGATCAGGAAAAAAAAAGTAAATTCCCTCTAGAATAAGCTTACTGCATTCATAAATCGTGTCTTACTTGCTAAATAGATTTTAATCAATATTATCCATTCGCAAAAATTAGCAATGTGATGCATAACAAGAACATAATTTGTAGTACTGGGACAGTGACAAAGCAAAGTACACATGCTTACCCTGTAATGGCCATTCAGATCAGAAAAGAAAAGGGGAGCCACACCAAACTAATAAAGACAGCAAGGCATTCTGACCTAATGACCAGGATCTTAGAAAAATGGTTGTTAAATATTCACAGCTGTTAATTCTCACAGTTTCACTGTAAGATAACACCAATGAAATGAGGGCAAAGTCAATACTGGTGTGCTTAAATTAGTGGCATGGAGACCATGTAGCTGTAATATTTTCATATGTATTCACTTATGAACTGTAACTTATGGTGTATCCTAAGACTCCGCAAAGAGGTGCAATAGTAATAAAAGGAGAAAGCAGCATCTGTCCTCAGAACTTGCTTTCCCAAGAGACAAGCACGAGAGCAGAAGGAATAGCAGAGGCAGCTCAAGAGGCATTTTGCCATCTGAAAGAGAGCAAAAAGAGTGAGCTACAGGTAGTATGAGAAGAGATGCCTTACCAGTCATCTTTCAAGGAGTGCTCAAAGAGGGTGGGCTCAGTAGGGAAGTGCCAGCCTCCGTAAGGGTAAGTTTCCATCCTCAGCAGTTAAAGCGGGGAGCTGCACTTAGTGTTGTGCGTTTACATTCAAGCAGGAAATCTGACATCACCCGTTTGTCACATTGTGATGTAACAGGCTGTGATTCATGTCTCTGGAGAGATACTTTCCTGCCATGGAATATGGAACTGTGGCCCTCAAGGGGGAGGCATGAAATCTGCGGGCAGTGTGCTCCTAATGAAATCGGTATTTTCTTCAAACCTTCCTCCGAAGCTCAAAATTTCTGCTACACCTGGATGTTCAGCATTTTTTTTCGTAGTTACTTAAGCATCAAAAAGATTTCAAGGTAAAGATTGCAACTAAGTAATTTCTGACTTGCCCATGTGGAGGACATCCCAGCTCTCTTCAGTAATGCAAGCCTTACCTATTTTATTAATCAAACCAAAAGATACTACAATGGTAGTGCTTCATTTGTCTTGCTGTCCAAGTTTCAGATAGGATGGAGTTAATTTTCTTCCTGGAAGCTAGTAGTACAGTGCTGTGGTTTTTGGATTTAGTATGAAAATGATACTGGTAACACACTGTTTTGGCTGTTGCTGAGCAGTGTTTACACTAAGTTGAGGACTTCTCAGCTTCTCACACCTCCCCAGCAGTGAGTCAACTGGCGGCACACAAGAAACTGACAGGAGACACAGCCAGGACAGCTGACCCAAAATGACCAGACATTCCATATCATATGACATCATAAACCAAGGGAAAGGTGGCATGAGGCCACTGCCCAGGAGCTGGCTGGGCATCAGCCCTAGGAATGCTAGGAAATGCTGACTTTCTGAATTCATGGCTTCCTGAAGGCTGACAGGAGGTGGTTTAAGCTGATCTGTTTTACTGTGCATTGCAACATACAGATATCCAGTTAGCAAACCCCAACAAATAAGGCAGTAACCAGCAACATAATTGAACGTGCTAACAGAATTTTCTGAATTTGTCCTGCAAATATCAGTGTACTGGTTCAATCAGCTGATGGCAGCATCCTGATAAAAATTGTATTTATTCATTAGTTCTGTATCAAGTTAAAGTAAAGCCATTAAAATTCCCTTACACAGTCCACAGAACAAGTCGATTTAAAAACATTCACTGTGTTGATTAGAAATTTAACAGAGAATAAGTATTGTTGATTCTAGAAGTCTTTCTTTTCCCTCTCAGAAAACAGGCCTTAATGTACTGGAGGTCACATTTTAGATCTAAAATACAGAGATAATGAGACTCATTTCTTTTTTACAGTGCTTTAAAATCTCCTGATGAAAAGTGCTATATAAGACCTTGATATTATTATGATTAATGCTCATAATCACCATCTTGTCAGTACTTTTTCCCCTTCTGACCTTGTAGTTTCCATGTAGTAAAAGGCACTTACCTCACTGCTTGATCAAGCTCTTAAGACAGCTCAGGCAGCAGGTTTATGCCTCCTTTCCAGGAGGTGGATTCAAGAATCTACCTAGGTGGCTTGATAAAAGGAATGGGATGCTCTGGAAAAGTAAAAAAAGAAAAAAAAATTAAAAAATCATTGGTTCTTATTTATCCAAGAACTTTTTCTTCTCCTCAGCTCTCAGGCTTTTTTCTCCTTGGGTCACTGTCCCTTTAGGTAGGACATCCATGGAAATCATTGCGAGTGATTTTATTTGAGAGGGGATGCATTAAGGATAGTGTTTAAGCAAGGAGACCTCTTGTTCAGCAGCACTCATTCCACTGCAACAACTTCGGGCTTGTGGGCAAAAATTGGGGTTATCTCTCTGTTAGATTTTGGGTATCTGGCATAAGCTGCTGAGTTGCAGCCTCATCAGATGCAGGATTTGTAACAACACTGTGAAGAGAAGTTAGAGTTTAAGGAATTGTGTAAATTACACTTTGATGCTTTTCTGCTTGTACTGGCACTGGTGTTTCTCACAGGCTGCAAAACAGCAGCCTGGCAGGAAGCAAGTGACTTTTACAGGAGCTGCATCTTTATGTGAGGACTCAACTCTACTGCCCCACCCTAAAGCAAAATGCAAACTCACTGAATAAAATCCTGGTCTCAGCAGAGTTAATGACAAAACCTCCTCTAGCACTGACTAGACAGATGTCATCTATCCTCTGGCTGTGCAAAGAAGTATACTTGAAAGCTTTGTTCACAGGTAGAACATTGTCTAGAAGCACACATTTCAAAAATATGCACTGAACAAAACCATGAATCCAGAGCAAACCAAAATATTTTTTAATAGATGTCTTTGACAGTTTAGCCACTGTACAATCTTCTCCCAAGAGAAAACAGTTTAAACACTGTACACTCTTTTCCCAAGAGAAAAAGTCCCATTACCAGCCAGGACTTATTGAGTGTAAATCCATTTATAATGAGCTTCAGTCATATACTTTCCTGTAAAACTAAGAAAGGATGGGATTTTTTATACTGAAGATGTTTGAATATGAGATAAGAGCAGATACAAAACTTCTTCTTATTTACTCACATATCTATAATTGAGCTGTTCCTAAATAAGAAGATTAAAGTATTTCTTTGAGTGAAAAGTGACAAATTTCTTTCCTACTTAATACTATTCCACTGTGGTGAAATATTAAATGAATTTTAGCTACTTTAAAATATTTTTATTAAACTTATCAATATATGAATCAATATCAATTATCAATGTTTATATTGAATTCATCAATATAAATATGGTGATACAAACTACTTCAATTTAAAGCTTATATAAAGAGATATGATTTCATATCATATTCAACGGCCATATAACAATATTAATATATATCTACACCACTGTAGGATCCAAACTTACAGGAAACTGTAGGAAATGGATATCCTGAAACAAAGAGACCAAGTAGGGACTTCTCTGTATTGCAGATTAACTAAATATTATTTTATGAACTCACTTCTTTTCTGTTGCAATGTTTGTTTCTGTGTTTCTAGGTAGCATTTCTCCTTATGAAAAAGATCAGAATGCATTAAGAAAACACTTAATGATGTTGTAAATAGAATAGCTGAGCAAGATTATCAAGTAAAGCAACTTGATAAAATCAAGTCAAGTTCATTTATTTTACCTGTTAGTTCATGTCTTGCTACTGTAGTAGAACATATTTGCATTCTAGGTAATGTGACTGACCTGGGAATGCCAGTTTCGTAAGTTCTGGCAAGAAGAAATTTGTTACATATTTAAAATGAGGAGAGGTCAGCATTTTCAGGCTATGATCTGGCATTGCTAGAGCAGGCTCCCCACCCACAAAACCGATGTACTGCTTGTGGTGGTATATCCATAATTCTGAGGCAAAACCACTTGATATATTTCCCTCTGGAAAATTAGAATGAATTTCCTAAGTTAATGAAACTACATGATGGTTTTGGCATTAACAAACATATGACCTACATTTTCCACAAAACAGTAGCCATGCACAAGCATTTTTTAAAAATACAAATATCTCTGGAAAAACTTACTGTAATAAATTCAATCAAATTCTGTTTTTAGGAGGAAAACTCCCCAGATTAAACCGAAACTTAAACCAGGAAACATATAATAAATGGAATAAATGTATAAGTATTTATGTTTCTTGTCACTAAAGTTCAAGACAGATTTCTGGAACTACACACATTCAGATGTTTAATGAGGTCTAAAATAATTGTGGTTACACATATTTATAGCTGTTTTGGCCAGCAGGTAAGATAATTAGATGCACATAAACAGAATACCCAGGGAGCAGATTTTCTCTTTTCATGACAATTTTACAATGCCAAGGCTCCTACAATAGTCAGAACATCTAAATATTATAAAGAATTAGTGGGAAATCCACTTTGATATTTTTTCCTCTAAAATTGCCGAGATACAGGCTGATTTCAAACAGGTTAGATATTCAACTGCAGGACAAGACCTGCAGACCAGCTGGTTTTGCCTTACCTTGCAAATAAGGGCAGCAGGTGGTTAGGGTCTCATATATCTGCATATTATCTTTGCAGCCATCCTTAATGCTGTTTTAACTTGGATGTGACTGGAAGAGAGGTGGGGGAAGGGGAGAAGTGAGTTTGATGATGCAAATTTTATTTCTTAAGGAGAACTATCCTAATTAAAAAAGGAACAGAAAAGGCTTCTAATTAGCAGTAGTTGCTTAACTATTACTCAGGAAAGAGGCAAGGAGTACATGAAAATAATATATGAATAAATGTATTCTCATTCTTCAAAATGTCTCCCTCACAGTAAATGTTTAAGCATATGTGTAGGCCATTGTGGAGGAACTGTCAGTAGTGCCATCAGAGCTCGGTCTTTGGAAAATGTTGTCATCCAACAAATTTAATAAGTCCCAAATTCACATTAAAATCTTCCACTTTTTTTGATAGCCACAGGCAGGTGATCAACCCTCTCCACTCAGACTCAGATGTCTCTCCCAAATAACCTTGACTTATATTATTTTTACATTTCTTTGTACATTTTTCTCATTGCTTTGCTGAATTAGTTGTGTTTATTTTTACCTCACTCTGCCAGCTGCACAGAGACCACTAGCTGTGAGACAAAAACCTTCACAGCTGGAAACAGCCTAAAATAAGCGCTGGGATGATGCCACAGATACACAGCATCAATTAGCAGCGGGAGCAGCTGTTGCAGCAAGCAAAGACCTTGCTGTGTTTGGTTTGCTCCCTTGTCATTTAGCATCAGATGACACCACTCCTCATCAGGATGCAGTCATTGCACGCGTGCTGCACAACAGTCATTCCAGCATAGATGGCCAGAATAAGTCTTTGGAGCCACTTATATGCAGCATAAGCTCTATTTGGAGTCTGTAAGTAGTGCTTAGGGAGTTTTTGCTGGCCCTAACACATCTAAGCATCCCTTATGGGGAGCAAAGCACAGTGAGATCTTAGTCACTGAGGAGCTGCCCTATTTTTAGGTGGCCCAGATTTATGAGAGTTCTCTGTTGTCTCAGTGACACTGTCCCAAGGACAATACAGGGCACAGAGGCCTCAAAAGTCACTGATGATGCTATACAAAGCTTAGGGAGTGTTACTTGCATCTAGCCATCTTTCCAACTGCCACAAAGATGGTAGCTCAGGCTTCTGCGGCTTGTCCGTGATTTCACGGGGAGACAGATGGAAAGAGGGCAGGGATGAGGGGATGAGAGAGAGAAAAAGAGGGTGCAAGGGAGAGGAAGAGAGAGGAGAGAGAAAAGGACACATTAAACTCAGTTTGTAAATTATAGGCCAGATAATGACCCTGTTTCAATAAATTAGTGTTGTTAAACCAAATACAATTATCCTCCCAGTACTGTGTGGGTGTGCTGGTTCATATCTTCAATGACGTTCCACCAGGAATCCAAGACACCATAGTGCATCAATCTATAATAATCCTGCTGTGGTTCATGAACAGAATCACTTGAAATTACTTGCCAGCAAGACTTTCTAAATGAGAAGACATATGTAGGCACTGTGTACAAAGCGTTTGGAGGGAACCATAAGATGAAATGCATTGAAATAAGCTTATCTAAGGCAAATTGCAGCTTGGAAACACACAGAAATTTCAGTGCTGTCTAGGAAGGCTGCTTTATAGGTGGGATTTTGGTGGGCAGGTGGCTCACATTAATTTCCTCAAACTCTTCTCCCAATATTCAATATATGCAAAATCAAGCATAAAAATTGTTACAAGGTTGCAATAGGTCTTTCACAAATACAAGTAGAACATAGAGGAAAATAAGGAAATATTCGGCCATATTTTGTGCATACATTGAAATGGCATAATCACAAAATACAACACTGTTGTAAAATAAGTTCTTTATCATTGAATTGTTGCATTTAATTCTAAACATAGTTGTACTGAATCCAACGTCAAATTAATTGAAGTTTGATAGTTTTAAATGATTCTGTGAAGAGTCGAGTCCCTCACAGCTGAGTCACCAGGAAAATACGAAGTGAGGCATTTAATCTCAGCTCACAATGGGACAGTTCCTCAAGAGAACCAGTAATCTTTATATTACTCACACAAATAACATGAGGTTTAGGGGATTTTTTCCTTAGAAGGTATTCCTCCGAGCTCCAGTAAATGTCAATGCCAGACCAGGAGAAGTGCATTTTCCATGCCTAAGTGTTTCATTCCTCCTGTATTTTAAAGCCTTGATGAAAATGTTAATTACCTCACCATGACTGTTTCACACCATAATTCATGTAACTTCAAAAATTCTCAACGAGACAAAATGAAGTCAAAAATGCCACAATTTCTTCTCTTAACTTGCTAAAAGCAGTCCACAAATCTCATCTATAATTGGCATCATACACATATAAAAATGCTTAAACCTTCAAAATATCGGCAAAAAAAAGTTGTAGATACTCAGAACTGTGCCGATTTTCTACCTAGCGGTACCATGTCTTTCCTGAACCACCTTCATACTGATTTTCTTGCCTAAGACTGCCCAACATTCTTGAACCTCTTTTCCTGCTGAGTCCAGGGTGTTGGGTCTTCTTGGTCCCCCACACCCTCCCTCACATTATGGTGGTGGCAATGTCTTTTTCCCCATCCCTTGGCATCACTCCCAGCATTGGGCTGCTCAGTGTACAGCAGCCAACCTCCTCTCATTTTAGAGGAGATGGGTGATGTGACCTCCTCAGATCAGGCTGTGGTCCAGGGGGACAGCTGTGCAAGAGGGCAGCTATCCAGCTAATGCAAGAGGGTTTATATGTTGAACTCAAAGCCTCAGTGTATGTGCAGTCCAAGTAATCCTGACAGGACTCCTTGTCTCTAACGTCTTTGCTATCTGGAGTTACAGACTTTGAATACACTGCATGCACCTTCTGAGGTGCACACCAATTTTTATACAAATTTACCCTCAAGATTTGTGTTAGAAGTGCTGTTGGTGATGCCAACATAAGCATTTCTCTTCTAGTTCTATTATGTGAGGACATTTCATCCAATGTTTTAATCATCACATTTCAGCTGAGCTAAAGAGCTGGATTAAATGAAAGATGTTTCACTCACTGGAGATTACTAGTGCAAATCCAACTGGTTTCAAATAAAAGAAGACTACCTGGTAGAAGTTACTGTACACCTTGTGGAGAGGAAGGTTATGTGCAGACATCCACAGCACAAAATTTCTTCCCAGCTAGAATCTGGCCACTGTCCTATGGCAGTCTCAGATGAAAATCAAATAACAGAACAGCATCAGAAACCACATCAATCTTTTATCCACCACAGGTAATCATGTTTGGGCTGTGAGGAACATGTGTGAGTACAGAAGGACAGGAGTGCTGCTACCACCCCTGTCTGCACTGTGCATGGACTGTGAACAAACTTAGGGCCTCTGTTCCTTGGGCTGTCAGTGCAGGGCCTTTCACAAACACCAAATTCACGTAAAAGTGCTGTAAAGTTTTATTAGGGAAAAAACACCCTTTAAACAGTTGGTTCAATTCTCTGCTGAAGGAAATCTTTCTCCTTCAACAGTCAAAATTGCTTGGACCAAGACAAAAGTACATTGGGAAAGTTTAGCAGAAACTGGCATCAAGCTAAACAGTAATTTCCACATGCCAAGTGTCACTAGCTCCTTACTTTGGTTATAAATCAGGTGTGCCCGTGTATTTTCTACACTGAAAACAATGGTCACTGAGTTATGTCTGAGTTCATGCTTTACCCTCCCACAGTCCAGACTAAGCCAAGACATTATATAGCACCATGTATTAAGTGAAACTGCTCTCAAGAGCTTATCCAATTAAACTAAACAATGTTACATTGCTCAGTGGGGTCCTTTTCTCTTTTTTCCAGAGAAATAGTATGTGATTTTAGCTATTATAGCTGAAAACAAAATGAAAACGCCATCATTTTCTTTTTTATTTTCCACATTTCTATTACCACATGGCAGGTAATGCAGCAGTAAAATGACATAAAAGAAATTTACAGAGATGCATAAGTGCCTTTGGAACCTTGGCCATTGGGCTTTTATGGCTAATTTCATATATATTCAGTGTCTAAAAATATATTAGGGCAAATAGATAGATAGATAGATAGATAGATAGATAGATAGATAGATAGATAGATAGATAGATAGATGATAGATAAAGGTGCTGAAGAGCCCAAGAGTCTAATTCTAACTCATTTATGCTGAAAACCTTTACATATCCTATACAAACAGTATCAAAATAAAGTGAATTGCCCATGCACCTTTTTACAAAAGTAAAATGCTTCCATGTGCTTTTACACTCTACGTTTCTTTAAAAAATGGCCTCCATAAATTAGATTCAAGAGGAGTAGGCAGGATCTTGATACCACTTTAAGAACCCAAATCAAAAATACAAAATTCAAATCCTCAAAACTTCTGCAAATTTCTACAAGAGAAACCTCCCAGGAGTCTGAGTTTCTGCACAAAGGTGAGCAGAGGTGCTCAGGTCCTGAAAGCCCTCAGCAATTTGATGTCTATCTCACATCTAAATGCATTGACGTTCCCAGAACAGGTTTTCTACCACCTACCTCACCTTCAAGAGCTGACGTGTCAGATATATCCCGAGGATGTCTAACCTCAGACAAAGTGTGGCCATTCCCTCATTCCAACCCTTCTTATCCCAGCCAGTAGTAGTAGTAGTAGTAGTATCACAAGTGTTTCCTTGGGATCAGGGTCAAATCCCCCTTAGACTTCTGTATTTCTGTATTCCATGTGAGCATCTCAACCATCAAACTGCATCAAGCTGCCCTGTTCTGCAGAAGCACATCTGAGACATGCCTCACCCTTCACACATAATTGTGGATTTACAAGGTTATAGAGACACACATTCCTCTTCTCCAAGATGACTTTGGACAGGGGATAGAGAGGCAATTCAGTAACTGGCAAGGCATGATACTCGTTTGCCAGTCATGTCCCTAATGCTCCTTGGTATTTCTTCCCACAGATAATTATGGTTGCTCTTTGCCCTGCTCCCTAATCTTTCCATCCCGAGAATGTGGGATTGTTGATGTATATTTGGTGTGTGGCAAGACACTTGGAAGTCTTTGCCCTGCTCCCTAATCTTTCCATCCCGAGAATGTGGGATTGTTGATGTATATTTGGTGTGTGGCAAGACACTTGGAAGTCTTTGCCCTGCTCCCTAATCTTTCCATCCCGAGAATGTGGGATTGTTGATGTATATTTGGTGTGTGGCAAGACACTTGGAAGTTGGATGCTACCTTGCAGATCCTTCTTGGTCAGTCTCAGCTCAACTGTTTAAGGAACCAAAACTCTAGTCTTGAGCCATTTATTTAATTTTCAGTTAACTCAGTCTGGTTTATCGCTTTCAATAAATAGAACTCACGTGTCCGCATACCTTCGGAAACTGAGGCCTCGGCTGATTTTGAAGCTGTGGATTAGGGTT
>WAAE01015804.1:129929-200748 GCA_013400495.1 Nicator chloris | reverse complement strand
CCCTAAAAATTATAAGCAAAAAAACCTTGGCATAACTACCTTCAGAATATGCAAAAATTGAAACAAGTTTGTCTGTATTAAAAATATTTTCTGCTACAAGAAATGGATGGGAGCTCTTAGCTAAAGAGGATTGAACTTTTCTGCTTGTACCTTTTACTAAAACAATATGGAATTTATTGCTTTAAACTGAACTAATTATGGATCTTTAACATACAGTTTTTCATAAAAGGCATCTTTCACAGAAGCTTCTAGTTAAAATAATGGTAATATTTGCAGCAACAGATCTTCCCATAGACCAGTGTGACTACAGGTAACTTTTGGAGTCAAAGTCTCTTCACTGAATGAACATCCCAAAACTTGAACAACTTTGATTAATCCCCAAACTGCAACTATTGACCCATTAAGAACGGGAGGCATCACAACCTGACAATTTCTCTGTATCTGATTCCTGAACCAGAAAAGAAGACAAAGTAGAAGAGCCCAGCTGGGCATCTCACTCTTCCAAAATCCCAGACTTAACTGCCTTTCTCAAGGCTTGGCTTTAAGAGGGGTAAGGCTGACAACTCTTCAGGGCATGAATAAACATTAAGCAGGTACTTTAAGTACAGAGTTTAAGGAACAGAGCTGGTCCTTGCAACTCACAGTAGTTCACTCTATCTTACACAGCCTTCCATCTTCAAAGATGGTTGTTGACCCTCTGCTATAAGGGGCACTGCCAGCCTTTACTCAAGTGTAGGTGATGGACAGTTCCCAGCACCTCTGAAAACCCTTGGCTTTCTGCAGTCTGTTAGTCTTACAACACAGAGAGTGGGCTTCAATGCAGTGTATTTTGCTGGGTGGGACACACAGAAAGTAGAATAATCAGATCAAGCTCTGCTGCCCTTCTGGCAAGCACGTCAAAGCTACAACAGAAGAGACCTGAGAAGCTGAGTACTTCTGGCCTAATAAACACAAATTTCCAAACAGCACCACATCCCACATTCCCACACACCACCTGTACACATACACAGGCTGTATGAATTGGCAAAAATCTCCTTGAACAGCAACTTAGAAGTACTACCTTTATGCTGCCATCCAGAGGCAGCATCTCACAAAGCATCTGTGTTTAGATCTGGCAAGTACATCTCCTGGTAAACAGTGCAAGCTAAGAGCACTAAACCAGAATGTAAACTACCAGGTGGCCTTCTCAACCCACTCCATCTCCACATTAATGAACTGACAGATGCCAAACACCACATTCATTTCCTCCTTCAGCAAGCACTGGAGCTGCATGACCCTCTAAACATACAGCGAATCTAGGGAAACACCCTAAACCAAGGAACTCTGGTTGGCTTTGCAGTTTGGGAAGGGGTAAATTTCATACCACCTCTGTAGGCCGTCTACACTGCACTACTGCTCATTTCAGTTCTAAATGCTGAACTCTGAATGCAAGCCATCTTCTCACTTTTATACAGAAGTATAAAAGTTAAGTGAACTTTTATAAGTTCGCCCTTAAACACGTACTCAGCAAATGAGAGGAATGGTTAGTTTTAAGCATGCCTCCATCTTTTCCTGCACAGCTGCACATGTCTGCAACTCACACCATCCCCGAGACACCCGCATGGAGCATCTGGCAGTCAGGCAGTGGCAGGGTACAGTAAGCCACTTGACTTTTCAGGAAGTCTCAGTTTTACTTTTATTTTACACACAAGTCTCTAATCACCAGCCTCTTGGGGCTTCCTGATTTTTTCCAGCTGCAAATAAGAAGTGCCATATGGTACTCATTACAGGTTAAGATTTACTAGTCATTTAGGACCTTTCCCATGTGACAGGTGTTAGATGTTGCCACTTTCTATAACCATGTCCAAATGTAACACAAGCCTAGACCAGTCAGTTAGGCTTCTAAGTCTCAGAGATGCTTGCAAGCCAAGAATTATACACTCATAACACCAGGCATTTTGGCACTGTTTTTACTCCTTTCCCAGTTAAAGAAATGGAATAAAGACACAGACTAATTCCCCAGAAAATGTCCTGTTCCTCACCCTCATCCATATAACATGCAATAGAAGAAGCTTCAATTCCAGAGTCCTGTTAATAGAGGTCAGACATTTGTCACTGACAACTGCACTTTCAAGTGTCAAGACCATGAAGCAGACCACACAAGAGCAGAAACCCACTTCTTCTTTGGAGAAAAGAGAGGCAAAACAGAATAGCATTTCAGATTAATCCAACCCCATTCTGGTCTATTTTGAAACTACTGAGAGCACTAAATTAATACCAAAGATTAAGCAAGTATACATGCTAAAAAGAATAGAGGCTGCCCAGAGTGATATTGCATTGAGATATTATCTGAAGAAGTCCACACCCTCTTAACTGCCAGAACAAGACTTAACTCACTTTAAGGCTTGGTGGGTGTCTGGGGGATTTTTTTTGTGGTGGTGGAGGCGATTATCAGCTCTGTTCTCCTTCAGTTCTTGGACCAAATATCATAGCTTCAAGGTTCTTCTAGTTTGAGCTGTTTTATCATTTGTTGACGCCCGTGGCAGCGGCGCACTCTGTGTGTGCACTTCAACACCTAAAGAGAGCACTACAGTGCACTTTCTCTCTATTGCTCAGTGCTGACAAGCAGCTGCTCTCCAGCCTCAGGTAATCAAAGTTGAAAAACTAAGTGGCACTGAAGAGGGTCAAGTTAAACAAGGAAGCAATGGAGACCACTCAAATCTCCCAACCCTGCAAGTCAGAGGAACTCATAAAGGAATGGAACATCAGGATCTGATGAGATGGGAGGCCCTTTTATCCACATGGGTTCAGAAATCCCTAAAGATGGTCAAAGTTGAATATTTAGTGAGAGGTCTCAGATAGCTGTTCAGGAACTCACAGGCTGAACTTCAGCAGATCTGGAGTACCCCGAGTGTCAGCCCCTCAAGTTCATTTACTTAAGCCCTGGTTATATTCCATAGCAATAGCTCAGGGCTCTTTAGAGCACCTGCCACTTCAAGGGAGGAACTTCTGTGCAAAATGCACCTTCCTGTGAAGGAGTGACCTTACTGTGAATGGAGAATCACAACAGTAATTTCCCAGACTATCTCACAGGAAGAAAAAAAAAAGCAAAAGGGGGCCTGAATGTATTTTATTGCCTTTAAAAGGCTGTAAGACAGCCCCAGGCTAGTGCTAATAGAACATTCTATCTAGCACATGCAGATCTTGGAATTCAATACTCAACTTTGATTAGAAGAGAAAGATTCCACTCCCTTACACCAGGGAAATTACAGCTAGAGGCCATAAATTACATTATCCTGAGAATCATTACAATCCAATCATTTGGATTGCACTGATCATCACTAAACAGAAAGCAAGTCTTGGGAATTAAGTCACACTTCTCAGAGACTTGCTCCATTAAAAAATTTGAACCCATGCAAGGAAGTAGCTGAAAGGGTCATAGACCAGATCTTTAAAAAGAACATTAAAAAACCAACAAATTTTTTCAAGTATTAATATTGTATCAATTACAGGACAGGCAAAAGAAATCTGATCAGTGCTAGAGAAAACGGCTGCAGAGGGACAGGAAAGACACTTTATACTTTTGTTTCAAAGGGAAACAAAGGGGAAGGAGGGAGGAAATCCTCAGTAGCAGCACTGAGCTTCTCCTTACTTTCACACTTGTAAATTTACGTTATTGCTTTTGTCAGCAATTGATTTTATTCCCAGTCACACTGGAGGTTCCACAGTAGCAAGTTGACACGTGTAACCTAAAGTACCTCCTGGCAGTGATTCTCTGACCAGGTCCAAGGATGTCAGGGAGCAGTCTTCCTTACAACATCACACTGAAATACTGTCAGCTCAAAAAAGGACAGAGCATACGTGGTTCCAACACCCAAGCACAAGAATTACAGTGAGGAGATCCATTCATAAGAAATAGCCCTCAAGTATTAATAATACTTGAGGTGCAGTTCACTCTGAAGCTTGGCAGGAGTAAGAAACAGCCCCTGGCATTTGTACTCATTCCAAAACAAAGTCATTTTCTCTAAGGGAACTTATTCCCTCAGGCACCCTATTTTAGGGAATATACCAACTTCCAGGAGTGCTATTTGGAGCTGAATATACACCAAGAAAATAACCTGCTTCAAGTGTGATATATGCTCTGCATCCTGTAGTAATCAGTAAGTTAACTCCAAATACTGCATTAGGAGCTTTCCCACCAAGTTTTACCATTACTCCTACAGCAAAAAAGGTTTGGAATAGAAGGTTGTGTTTCAATGTCCTTTTAGACTGCAACTATTTGATCAACAAACAGAAATTCCCAGTTAGCTCTACTTAGAGCAAGAGGTCACCAAATCTAGACTCCAGAACAGAAGGATTATGCTTCCAGCCTAAGTTTTACTATGATCCTACAATAAATTAGCTTGGAACATCACCACTTTTTAATTTATTTATCTACATCTCAGTAAAATTTTTCAGAATGTTAAATCCAACAATACTTTTGTGATGGGTGCCAGGTGCCCACCAAGTTTCACTATTACTCCTCAACTGGACAGGAAAGAAATACAACAAAAGGTTGCTGGGCCAAGACAAAGCCATGGAGAGATCATTCAGCAATTAGCATCACAAGCAAAACAGGGAAATAAATTTTATTGCCAATTAAAAGTCAGTGTAGGGTAATGAGAATAATTAAAAAAAAAAGGATCTTCCAACACCTTGCTCCTGCCTTACCTCTTCCCAGGCTTAACTTCACTCAATTTCTCCACTCCTACCCCCAGCAGCACAGGAGGATTGAGAATGAGGGTTCTGGTCAGTCCATTACACATGGTCTCTTCATTATCAATTTCTAACGATTTTGTTCAGAAAATGTATCTTTACACTTTTAAACATCCACCTTCTGTATTGATTCTTTTAGCAATTGATGATTATGCTCCTGAACACCACCAAAAAGCTTAATGGCATTCTTATTGTTTTAAGTAATTTCCTGCCAAAATTATCAGCATTCTCAGAGTGACAGAGTAAGCTGATTTGGAAAGGACCCTCGAGAAAAACAGAGTCCAGCTCCTGGCCCTGCTTAGCACCATCTCCAAGAGTCACACCAGCTGCCCTTTTCTTACTTCTTTCTGCTATCAAGACAAAAATAGTTACTGAAAAGCTTACACTAAAATTTACAACTACACAGCTCAGATTCACCTGCTTATTATGTTAAACACATCTGCTTAGTCCAACTGTTTAAAAAGACTGGGGGAAAAAAAGTACTACTATTTTCATTACTATTTCTGTAACTGTGCTCTTCTTCCCCCACAGCTACTTCTGCAGCATATCAGCAATCCAAGGTTCTTTGAAGAGGCCTGTTTCATTATTCTGATTTTTGGGTACAGGATGCCAGTGTCCTGAAAAGACACATTTCCTGAGCATGACTAGACCTGTCAACAAGCATTTTCTCATTCAAGCATAAAGAAGTTTTCTAGGTTCACTTAGGATACAAAAATTCATACGTTAGACATATGTTTTAACGCTTTGTTACTAGCACTGCTTTAAGAGTTTGAAAGATTCCAGAACAGAAAAGTGACTTTCTGCTGATACAGGAGTGTCATCCATTCTATTGCCAAGAAGTTTCCATTAGCATTCTGCCTCAGAAACAAAATGAAATTATGTATATACTCTTCCTTCAGACAAAATTACAAAAAAACTCTTCCATCAGACAAATAGCAACTTCTGTATGGATATTTTCACCGTGTGTCTGGGCACAGCCTTGTAGCAACTTTCATGGCACTACCTTCCCTATCAATAAAGGCACCTAATGAATATTGGAAGTTAAACTACCAAAACAAAACACACTCAAGCCTTGCAACTTACAGAACCACAGAATGAACTAGGTTGGAAAAAACATTTAAGATCATTAAGTCTAACCTACAACCCAACACCTCCTCACCAACTAAAAATGGCACTGAGTGCCACCTCCAGTCTTTTTTAAACACCTCCAGGGACAGTGACTCCACCACCTCCCTGGGCAGAAAACGCCAGTGCCCAGTCACTCCTTCAGTGAAGAATTTCTTTCTAACATCTAACCTAAACTTCCCCCGGTGCAGCTTAAGACTGTGTCCTCTCGTTCTGTCAGTTGTTCCCTGGGAGAAGAGACCGACCCCCACCTGGCTACAGGCACCTTTCAGGGAGTTGTAGGGAGTGATAAGGTCACCCCCGAGTGTCCTTTTCTCCAGGTTCACTTCTCATCCTCTCTAGATTTTCTCATTATTTTAAATATTTTTAAATTCTTTAAATAACAATTCATTAAACAAGTAATGGTTTTGCAGGAATCTCAAGTATTTCCCTCATGTCTGACAACACGGTGAGTGGATGAAAAGACATGGGAAAGTCAAAAATAAATTCTCATCTCTCTGTGCAGTGCAGAAGCTTCCGTTTCCTTCTGAACAGCTTTGCCCTTTAAGGCTAAATATACAAGAGAAGTGTTCTAACTAATTCAGAATAAGTATTTTGTATTATTAAGCCAATACCTTTTGTCTGAATGACAGCTAGAAATTACCTTTCAGGAACAATGGCTTCTGCTTTCTGTGTGACAGGTTGGATCTAAGTTGAGTCAAAAAACCCCACTGCTTCATAAAAAGGATTCGATTTAAAAGATTTTAAAACTGAGTTCATAAGCTCCTGCACCCAAACATTGTTGTCAGTAGCATTTCTTGTCAGGACATCACAATTTCTGGGAGCTGGAGGCTTGTCTAGCCTTGCCTGCAAGTCATGTTAGTTTTCATTGCTTTAAGTAAAGTGATTTAATTGTGGGTTTTCATAATTGCTACTTTAATTCAAGGTATAGAAAGAACACAGTTCATGGTGGTCATTTTCTTCCTTTCTATCAGATTCCTGGGGGATTCAAGTGCATAAAGGTTTGCTTTTGAAGAATTGATGCTGTATTTAACAGACACAGACTGATGCTAGATAGAAATATATTTATGACTCGTGAAATAAAGACTTTCCTAAGGAAGGAAGACAAGCCCTGATTGCTAACATGGTGAATTACAAAAAATCAACTATAACTGTGGAATTAATGGTTGCCTAAGCTTGACAGCTTTATGTAGTTAATAACTAATGCTTGTGATATTTTCACACAGAGCGCAGGAGCTGGAGTGGATAGGAAACAGAATAGAGAGAAATAAAACTAACTATTCTGAATATACTGTAGGCCTTTGACATTTGCAGAGTACTGGAGAAATAAAGGCAAGCCCAGGATATATAATCACTCCTTATTTCCCTAACTACTTTTAAGTAGTCCTGGATTCCAAATGGACCTGCCAAACCTCAATTTCTTCTATCAGAGCCAATGAGGTGATCTTACCTATTGGAACTAGATCTCCAAATACAACAGCAGGAGAGACACAACTACTGCAGTAGAAAAAGATGTCAAGAGATCAAAGTCTTGGTTTCATACCAGTGAAGCACATCAACAGAAACCAAGGATTTCCTCTGTGCTCACTGTTCCTCCTGGAGAAAGGGTGTCTACCACATCCATAGACCTCAGCAGCAACCAAAGGTTGTGTAAGGCTGGCTTCTAAAAGCATCTAAATTCTCTAGGAAACAGTACAGCATAAATATCTTTCTCTAAATTAATGTTGTGGTTTAAAATTAGGATTCGCCTTGCTAACAACTAAAGCCAGTCCAGAATGAACACACTTTCCAACATATTTAATGCCTTTCAGCAGAAAAACCTGACAGATACAGACACTGGCAAAAAGACTTACTAATCTGTCTTCAGGCAGGGAAGTGAATAAGCCTTGGCTTATCTTGAGGAAAGGGGGAAAAGCAGGATTTCAGAAGAGCTGCAGCAGCAAAGCTTATCCAGTATGCACTGGAGTCATGCTAGACTAGAGTTCTGCAAGCCAAGCCATACCTCAATGAAAGGAATCATTCTGTAGATAATAAACTAGAACCAAGAGTCAAACAGCAAAGTGTGTTGCACACAGATGCCTTTTACAGTGCTAGGAGAGAGAGGAGATTGAAATTCAAGTCTAACATTTTAATTCTCTGTAGAGATTAGGTAAAAGAAACAAAATACAGATGAGAGACTAAACTACTTCCCTTGTCCTCCAAAAGGAGGGGACAAAGAAATCCAACAACAGAGCTGCAATAACCAAGAACCTGCAAGGGAGCTGAAATCCATAGCTTTAAAGCTCCTTTCTTTCCATCTCCTAACACATACTCCTCAAGTAAAAAAATCCCAAACCAAAACCCCTAAACATTATCTATACTGCCACTACAATTTCTCTTCCATTACTATAGAGTAATACACATACAAGCACACACTTCATAAGACACCTCCACAAAAGTGGAATACAAAATTAAAATTCTGAATGCTGTGTGCTGAAACCTTAAGACACCATTTCTCGACAAGTTGAAACTAAATTAAAAAAAAATTAATCTGATACCTTCCAACCTGCAATTTAACTTAATGAATTATGATTAACTTTTGATTACTGGATATGAAAATTGTCTTAACAGAAGGTACACCTAGGAGCACAACTGTACTTCCACGTAATTTTAGACTTTTAGGATAATTCAGGCTGGAAGGAGCCTTGGGGTTATTTAGTCCAGTCTCCTACTCACAACATGGAAAAAGAGAGGTGGGGTTTCATAACTAGGAATCACACAATATCAGTCTTTTTGAAGCAGACTAAAGATATCACTACTAATACATTAGTTTCAGCATCATGCCTCCTGGAAGAAGACAGAGTAAAGGATTAACAGGCTTAAGCTACAATGTAAAACTTGTAATACAGCTTTGCAATTATCTAATTGCCCTTCATTCATCTCTCTTAAAATTAAGCTCACATCCCACAGTCTGCTTCTTGCAGCTCCTCACAAGTTGTCCAAGAAAGACTTAAGCCCTGCAAGAAAGACTCAATCAATTGCAAAGCTATTTTTTTAAATGAGTACTAGATTTCTTCTTATAAATAGGACTCTTTCCTCTACATCTCAGCTACGTTTATTCTGATGACAATTTCACATTACATCGAAGCTTTTTCTCCCCTCACTCAGCAGTTACATACCCAGGATGCTCAGCACATTGCCTGTTTTTCAGACACTGCACTGTACCAATGATATTTCATAAGGTTTAATTGCACTGCAAACCTTTCACAGGAGGGTAGAGAATGCTGCTTAGTGGTCCTTAAAACTGCATCAGCACTCCAGCTTTTGAACAAGCTTTATTTCAGCTGCTCTTGAGAATAGATGGTTTAGAGCACTACAAAGTCTGCAGTCAACACCAGATTGCCAAACACTGCATTGAGCAGGAACTTCAAAGCACCCCAGTGGTTTTTAATGTTACTGAGTCCACACAGCCTTATGAAACAGACAAGCAAGAAGTGCCTTAATTCAAAGCAATTTTGTCTGGTATTATCACCATTGGCAGAGGCTGCTTTTCATTCAGTGCACTTGTGCAATACCATTCCTAGAACACATACGTGAGTATTGACTGGGTATGTGGTTCTGGGGTGATCAGTGGAGAGTTTGCACAACTGGAAAAGGAAGCTTTTAGTCTCAGTGAATGAAAGGTAAAAATGCACAATGCATCTTCACTGCATGTGCAAAACACATTCCTCCCTGTACTTTGTCCCAGACTGAAAATATGCACATTAGATTTGCTGGGATGCCCTTAATGATTTCAGTAGTTTTGTAATATAGAAAAGTTGGCACATGTTCTAGTAAACCCAACAACAGCTAATTGCATTACAGTAAGCATCATTGCTTATTCAGAGTAGAAAACAAAAATCACTACATAATTTTACATTTGCTGTTAAATACATTAACTAACTTTGTCCTAGGAAAATTTTCCTTTCTACTTCAAGAAAGGTAACTAATAAGTGCTTCCAGTGCATAGATTATTCACTCATGACCAGGAAAATGAAAGCCTAGGAAGTTTCACTGAAATAGCTCTCTATTTCCATCATGTGGAAAAACTGAAAAAAATACATAATTGTTTTGTAAAAGATTCTGTTATGGTCTAAATCGCTCTTACATTCTGCTTCATTCAGGATTCCTTGGATTTGTTAGCATTTTAGTACATGCTAGAACACAACTGGAGATATAACATTTACTAAACATCTTCAACTAAAAGCCACGAAAGATCAAAATCAAAACACATGACAAATGACAAGTTGCAAGCAGGAGGCCTTGAGCCTTGATGTTATGAAACCCAATCTTGTGCATGACTAATCAAGACACATCTACAGAATTTCAGGATGAAATACCTTCTGAATCCTAAAAGCCAGCATCCACTTCTTTCTGCTTTTGTAACTAGAAAGAGCCACTGCCAGTTATGAAATGGAAAATAATTACAGCCACCATCACTACCATGATAAAATAGTTAGGACAAACAAGAGAAACACAGATGACCATCAAATTAACCATATTAATCATGTATATTGTAATTACTGACATTGTATCATGTATTTATACATATGGTAACCTCTGAAAGGAAAAAAAGAAAACTCAGCTAAACTTAAGAGAACTTTCACAAATAAAACATTTCTTCCTTAAACACAAATTATATCCATCTTGCCAGCCTGTCTTACCATAGTTGAATAACTGTTTTCAGCCCTATACTATTAGTCAAACTGGAATTATAATCAAAAGCAAAGAAAAAAGACATTGCCAACACTACTCAATTTTTACTAACCTTTGGGCTAAGTCTGTTTACACTTTAAAAATTTAGGCCTTAGCTTTGAGGGAAATTTTTCCAATATAAGCCAATAATCAGACACTATCTTCTAGTGAGTTTCATGGCACAACTGAACAATCTAGTCTATGTTCTTTAATAAACAGATTTCCCAGTCACAGCTTGCAATCACTTTTCTGTAACACAGTGCAAGTGTAAACCTGCTAGGAGAGAAAAAAATTCTGCTTATAAAAGATTGGCTTATACACACGTATGGAGATTTATATTAAAACTAACAAGGCACTTCAGCAATAATTGAAATTGTCCATTGGAATAAACCCTCATACTCTCTGCTAAAAGCATACATATGTGCACTTTTTGAAATATTCTAACTTAATTAATTGATGAAATAATCTTCCATCTCATTCCTTCTCCCATTCTAAAGTAAGACCATTTTCAAACTCCCAGTTACTTTTACACTGTTCTTCAGTAGTTACACTCTTCACTCTGCATCAACAATGAGTCTGCACAAGAGTGCACAGCACAAGCCACATACTCCTCACCAAGTTTAGACTATGGGCTGTGAAAACCCAGCAATAAAATCTCAACAACGAAATCCATCCCTACTTGAGTACGAAATGTTGGTTTGGATTTCTTTAATAAGTCACGAGGATTTCTCAGTGATGGGCACACTGGCAGATGACTGTCAATATATAGGAGAATCGTTATATGATTCTCATATGATTATATTAATCATTATAAGACTGATATATTCTGTCACTTGGTAACTGATCACAGAGAAATATACACTATTACAACAATCTGGAGCAAAGAAGACAACTTTTTTTATTGGAAATGTGAATTATGATGTTGAATAACAATTACACGTATGATTTGAATAAGGGAACCAGAATGACTTGAATTCATTTGACCAAATTTGCCCTTTTGAGGGGACAATTCTGACACAGGGTCCCAAAACAAAATGCACAGAAGAGACTCTGTATCAAACATACTGCTACATTTAGTCAACCCTTTCTGACAATGGATAGAATAAATTGCTGATCCCCATTAATAAGGGTCAGCAACATTTAGTGTTAACACAGGAAATTCAAAAACATCAGAACACAAAAGTATTGAGAAACCATTAGAAAAAAAAGTATCACAAAAGACCAGCGGGATTTATGTAGTTTGGAACAGAGGCATCTCTGTCTTTCCCCCACCCCACTTAGCCCTTGGGTCTTCAGTTAATCTTATCTCACTGCAAATCCTAAAAGAGAGGCTGCAGCACAATGTGGTGTTAAGAATCAGAAATTGTGCCAATGGTTTTGCTCCTTTCTTCATTTCTCCCATGGTAGGGGATTGCCTACAGGGTCACCACAGACCCCTTCCCACTCTCCACAGATTCACAGTCATCACACACAGAACTCTGCTTGGATGCCTTCCTGAAGAAAGAAAAGGGCCACATTTATGCACACAAATCTCCCCATCTTCAGCCCCCACCTGCTAAAACAGGGAAGTCCTGCAGGTGGGACTGCCTGGGTGCTGCTTTGGGGTGGGGGTGATGGCAGGCAGCCTGGGGTGAGGCCGCACTGAGCAGAGCAGCAGATCCTGGTACAGACAGCGTGGAGCCGAGCAGCTCTCCGTGTCAGCGAGCACTGCTGGCACACCAGGATCACTTACACTTGGGTTCCCACCTGGGCACACTGAGGAGGGGTGGAAGAGGAAGGAAGTATATTATGGCTGGCCTTTGCTTTTTCAGAGGGCAGATGAAAGGTCTACAAAGTTTCACTGTAAAGGAATGCACTTCAAAGGAGAGCTCAAGACAAATAAGATTTTGTCAGCACTAACTACAGAATTAAAGGGGGGAGTAGCAGAATTATTACTACACCTATTACCACAGCATATTATGACTTTTCAACTGGAAAGGAGTCCTAAACAACAGAAATCTGGGGTTTTTTTTTTCCTTTCCAGGTAAACTTAAAAAAAAAAAAAAGTTTAAAAAGATACAGGGATTGTAAAATCTGAAATTAACACAGCTTAAAGTGGGAGCCTTTTTAGATCATTTCACCACCTGTTAACAGCTAGAGGTCTTAGTCAAATAGCCTGAAACCTGAAGCCAGCGACCACCTCTCAGTTCCAAGGCCCTGCCACTCCAGGGAAGCCGGGGCAGCATCCCTTTTCCAAAGACAGAGACCCAGTCTCCTCCGGGCCGCCTACCGTGCACTCTCTACTGCACTGCACACATTTACCACCTCCGCTAGCACTTCCACTTGAGTTTTAAGAACGCAGAAACACAACCCTCGAGAAAACCAAGTGCCAGTGCGAGGCACAGTCCTCCGACAAACCATGCCCACATGGCTCCATCTCCCTGCCACATCCAGGTGTTACTCACGGCTGCAGGTGATGGCTCAGCGGCAAGAGCTCAGACACCTCTTCACGGAGTTCTTTGGGGGGGGAAAGGCAGGGGGGAAATCTTTCCTCCTTTGTCCTGGAGGAATAGCGGGTTCAGAGCCCACACTAAGCTCACCCGGGCTTCCCCCGCCTCGCACTCCCTCCCTCCCCGGAGCCGCCGGCGAACCCAGACGTGCGGGCGGCTGGCGGGACCCGCGGGGAACGGGCCGGTCCGACGGGGCAGCAACGCGGGGCTCGGCCCAGGAGGAGCGGCCCGGGAGCCCCAGCACCAGCGAGACCCTCCCGCGGCCCAGCCTCGCCACCGACCCCCGCCCGCCCAAAGAGCCGCCGGGCTCCTGTCAGGGGGATTCCACCTACAGCCGCCCCAACCCCAACGCGGCTCCAAAGCTCCCCTCAGGGCTCCACACCGCGGCCGCGCCCGGCAGGGACCGCGGCACCCGAGGAGAACAAGGAGGGCGCCCCGCACTCACCGCCGCCGCCGCCTCCTGCGGCCCCCAGCACCNTGGAGGAATAGCGGGTTCAGAGCCCACACTAAGCTCACCCGGGCTTCCCCCGCCTCGCACTCCCTCCCTCCCCGGAGCCGCCGGCGAACCCAGACGTGCGGGCGGCTGGCGGGACCCGCGGGGAACGGGCCGGTCCGACGGGGCAGCAACGCGGGGCTCGGCCCAGGAGGAGCGGCCCGGGAGCCCCAGCACCAGCGAGACCCTCCCGCGGCCCAGCCTCGCCACCGACCCCCGCCCGCCCAAAGAGCCGCCGGGCTCCTGTCAGGGGGATTCCACCTACAGCCGCCCCAACCCCAACGCGGCTCCAAAGCTCCCCTCAGGGCTCCACACCGCGGCCGCGCCCGGCAGGGACCGCGGCACCCGAGGAGAACAAGGAGGGCGCCCCGCACTCACCGCCGCCGCCGCCTCCTGCGGCCCCCAGCACCCCAGCAGCAGCAGCAGCAGGCAGCCGGCGGCCAGGCTGCAGCTCCGCCGCGGCTCCATCCTGCCCGCTCAGGAGCTCCGGGGCCGGCCCTGCGGCGCGGGCATAGCCCGGCGGGGCAGCGCGGCTCCCTGCAGGCGGCTCCCCCCGGCCGCCCCGACACCACCGCCCGCCCCTCTGCCGCACTCAGCCCGCTTCTCCCGGCTCAAGTCCTCCCGGGACTACAGTATTCCTCCGCTCCGGGGGCGGGCGGTGTGGGGCACGCTGCTGCTGCTACCGCCCCTTTCCGAGGAGACCAAAATCCCCCCCACCCTGCCCTCAGGCGCCGCGGTTTTGTCGGCTCGAAGAGCGGGCGCCGCCTCTCCCCGCCCCGCACCTCCACCGGGCGGGCGGCTGGACCCCGGACTATTTTCTGCAGCGGAAGTCGCCGGAGTGGGTGGGTGCGGGGGCAGTTGTTGCCAGTGCCGGGTCGCCCCTCAGGAGGGGCGGGCGGCGGGCGCGGGGCTCGCCAGGCTCAGTCCCGGCCCATCCGGCCCCGCTCAGGTGCGACGCCTCGGCGGGGACCGTGCAAACTTCCTGCCCGGGCACGCCGTGAGTGCCTGGAGGGGCTGCGGTGCCTCGGAGAGCGAGCAGTGACCGACCCCGAGCGGGCAGCGCTATCGCGGGGAAGGAGCCCACGAAGTGGTCGCACCGTGCCCTGCCCGCCCCGAGTGACGGCGGGCCCTCCTCTTCCTCCGGCGGGCGCAGCGGCGCGTACCCGGCCGGCGGTGCCGGTCCCCGCGGGCTGCAGGGCCATGGGGCGCACAGGGTGAGTGCCGAGCGCGGCCGCCCCTCCCCGCGCTGCCCCCGGCCCGCCGTGACCCTGTCCCTTTGCCTCCCGCAGGGCGCTGCTGCTGCTGCTCTTCTGGCTGGGCGCGGAGCTGGCGAGTGCGGTAAGTGTGTGCAGGTCCCGGCCGCAACAGTGCTCGCCGGAGGTGAACGTGCCCGCTCCAACCTGTTGGGGTTTGGGCATCCTTCGGCCAGAGAAAAGATGCGCCCTCGCCCCCCTCTAAAAGATGCGCGGATTTATTTTGTTTTTTAATTGCCGTACACCTCTACTCCGGAGTTCCTTTGTGCCTTTCGTCTGCTCTACTTTGCCTAGCTTCTGAAAAGTACACTGGGTGGAAGACCGTCTGTGTGAGGTGTAAACAGCTTTTAGTGTCTGATAGCATGATCAGTGTCTCTCTTTGCAACCCACTGCCTTTAGTTCGTTTTTAGCATCTTCAAACCTTGGTTTATAAGCGGACTCTCTAGGTGCTTGTTGGCAAGCGATGCAATCCAGAACACGTCATAACTAAGTAAAAGAGATGTGAGAAATTACAGGATTAAACTTTTAAGTGTTGTATCAAGGTTCATGACTGTGGATTAGTAAATGTGTTTTAAATTCTAGGTTGGTGTACAGAAACAATGACTTTATGATCTGACAACTTTATGACATAAACATGGATTTTCTCTTGTTGCTCCTAATTAATGTTTGAACAGAGTAGTAGAGGACAGCAGACTTTTAAAATGTTCATAATTTTCTTCTTCTTTGGTGTTACAATAGATTTTCTGCAACTGGAATCTGCAATTGTTAGCCCACTTAACTAGTGAATAAATTTGTAGCCTAAATTAAGTTTCCAACTGATGTACAGTCAGCAGTTAAAAAAACACCTCTTTGATATACTGTAATGTAAATTAAGATTGGACAATAGTGTTTGTGGTGTGGATTTTATAGTGCAAATACAATATTGAATTGATGTTAACATGTTTTAAGCATCTTTGTTTTGATTCAATTTCAGACAGATTTCTAACAAAACCAGTAGAAACATGAGTTCTTGACTTGTTAGTCAATGTTTCTCTACTGCTTTTGCTACTCTTTTGATTAAAATTTTAAGGATCTGAAACCTTTCTGTGCAACTGAGAAGAAATCTTTTGGGAAGGTTTTAATAGCAGAGGGGTTTATACTTTTTATAAATAGCAAATGCTTGATTATGTTTTGTATTTTTCATAATTAATTGCACTAGCAGAATTTCATCATCCTGATCAGGTGGTAGCTACAAGCTCTAATCTTCTCAAAGATTAAAAGATTAGAGAGTTTTATTCAACAAAACCAAGAACTGTTCTACTAAGAGTTCTTACTGCAGTGGAATCTAGGTAGAAATGACTTTATAAAGCAAGTACTTTAAAGGCAAATGTTGGAATTATTTTGAGACAAATGTGCTGCATTTTGCAATCATTGATATCAATTTATGCAATATGGGAGTGAAATTATTGCTGATTGATGTAGATGTAGCTAACAGCAGATTTTCAATTGTTTGCTCCAATTTTGCTCCATACCTGTGGGAAAACATCTCTTAAGCAGTTGGATTTCTCTTAGCTCTTCAACATCTTTCACTGCCCATAAAGGGACTCTTGTCAATTAAATCAATCACAATAATTAAAATTAATATCTACATGATATTTTTAAGTCTTCCTGAGAGTTTTCCTCAGGGTTCAAAAAAAAAAAAAGAAAATCTTAGTTGCTGTGTAATCAGTCTAAAAATATGAAGAAGAATCAGAAATAGGTCCATAAAACACTTAGTGCTTTATATGTCTAAGCAGGTAATGGATTTAATGATTTCTATTAAAATGCTGTCAAACATGCCCAGCAGGAAAGAGTAAAACTATATTTTTATCAACTGTAGATGCAGCAGTATGGTAATAACTGACTTTGTGGTATCACTGATTTAAAAACATGTCCTGACACCTTCCAGCATGAAGTAAGCTGTTGAGAAAAGTACTGGTGATTGAACTTGGACTAAACAGAGCTTTTTTAGGAAAACTAGGATCTCTGAACCACTTCTTAATAGATCTGTGATGTGTAATTTGAAGTGTTGGAGCATAGTGAAGTATAATGTCAATAAAATGAGGTTAAAGCTTGAGGTTAAGGAGTAACCACTTCTAGAAGACTTTTCACAGAGACAGCTTGTTGCTGAAGATGGTATAATTTACAACTTTGATCATATTTTTTTCTTTTAAATAATCTCGTTTCAACAACTTACCTGTTGTAAAAGAAACATCACTAAAATGTTGTTCCAAGTTCTTGAGCACCCTTCAGGAATGGTCCTGTGGACATGACCAGTACACACAGTGGCTGGCACATCAGGCCAGCATCTTGGATCAAAGCTGGCTTTGATTCAGAGGTCTCAGTTATGAGGTGTAGTCATCTCCCTGTTGGTAAGATTTTAATGTGTATCTGAATTAATATCTCAGTTAATAAGTATTTTTCTTGGGTATAAATTATGATGTATTTTGAATGGCAGTACAAAATTAGTCTTGTGACATGATCTCTCTTTTCTTGAAATGTTGACAACGTGGATGACTTGCTGTTACACATGGGGTTACATGGCAGAGAGATTGTTACCCTGTAGACCAATTGCTGGGAGTGACCTAAGAGTTTCACCCTGGAGTCTCTCCAGAAGATATGCTTCATTCATGGTTTCAGTCCTTTATTATCAATAATTTTCATTAATAATGAAGGAGGTGCATCAGTGCAAGATACAAACACAAAACAACAACGTAGTGCTGGCTTCAAGACGTTCATTGCACTAAGACAAGTGACAAAAGTTTGTCCACAGGTAGGGGACATAACACAAAATGTTGGAACAGTGCAAGAGAGGCAGGGATTTGCCTTGGCTAATCACTGTCCCCCCCTGAGGCTTTTGCAGACTACAGTGCAAAGTTTTTAGGAGAGGGACTTTTAAAAGCATAGTCAGAGTTTTGCTGATGTTTCTGGGATGTCATAATGCGAGGTGGAGCATGTGCTGAAAATGGTCATTAAAGAGGGAGACAGCCTCTTGTAATGAAATCTGAGATTCATGCCCCTCCACAAAGCTCTCAGCTGACTGCATCCTAGTTCTGTGTAGTCATCCTGTGCCCCCTTGAGAGCACACCTGGCGTACAGGTGAGATGGAAACTCCTCATTTATTTACTTTCTGTTGTTGTTGAGCTAGTTGAGCACACCTGGAACACATCCTAGTTTTGATGTGATAGCCTAAAGAACTGCTTTTAGGACTTACTGTGAGGACTTCTTGTCAGACATGTTCTGTTGGAACAACTGAGCTTTCGAGTGGAGTTCAGTAAGATTTCTGCTATGAGTAGACTTCATGTACTGTTGCACCTCTTTCAAATCTGGGTGGGGTTTTTTGTGGTCTTTTTGTTTGGTTTTGTTTCTTTGATTTTGGTTTTTTTTTGAGCTAATAAATGTGCAGATTAACTAGAGTCACTTCCTTTTCCTAGCACTTGATGTCTTGCTCAGCAGAACATCTTCAGTATCCAAGTAAGGCAAACAAAAATTGTGTGCTAAAACCAGTTCTGGGAAGTCTGCTCTATTTTGAGTAAGTGAAGCTCTGCTAGTTTGTGACAGGCTAGCCCAAGCAATCTTATTTATCTATGTCTTAATATATACCAGGTTTTCTGTGTTTGCTATTGTTTTTATATCTATGATACAAATACTTCATAGTGTCTTTTCCTTTAATATGTACTAGACCAGCTTAATTGAACTCAACTCTTTGTTTTCCGTGGCTGAAAATAAATTTAGTTCCAGAGCCTCTGAGAGAAGGGAAAAATCAGCTGTTTAATTATGGATACTTCAAACCAGAGTTGCAGCTCTCACTGTAATGCTTTCCAATTCAATTTCTGCAAACATGGTGCTATCTAGTAAGAGGTCTTTATAAAGTTTTGACCTTTCCTTTGCCATTTTAATCAGTATTTATAAGTATGCAACCCTTCTGTAACTCGACTTTTACACTTGTATCTTTATGTAGCCATAAACTTTATTGGGAAAAAAACTAGTATCTACTAGTAAAGTTACTTTTATAAGGAAGGAGGCTACAGAATTCAAGAAATAATATAAAATACCAAGCTAATCTTACAAATCTCAGGGTTTGTTTACCAGATAAGGCAGCTTCTAATCTGTAAGAATGCGTGGCTGTGGAGACACTTGTTGGTGGAGATTCACGTACTGCATTGAGAATGGTCTTTCTGCAAAGGTCAAGTTTGAATAACAATAGGTCTGTGGTAACATAATAAGAATTATACTCTGGTTCTGTAGCAAAATAAGGAGAATTACTAAAAAAAGAAACGGACACTGCTAATTTTCTAGCTCTTGCTAAGGTGTTGCATTTTAGGGGAAATTTTCTTTTAAAGCTGAATATACTTTCCCATTTGAACAAATAATCGCTGATTTGCTGAATATTTTCTGTGTGCTGAGGACAATTGAGCAAATGGCATTTTATCTGGCACTCAGATACCGTGTCAGGTTACAGCAGCTATGAAATGAGGTAATGCATGTGATTATATTCTGAAGAGCTTTTGTGATATCATTATCCGTTTAAGGCTGTGGTGTGAGAGGCACTGTGTGACCTGAAGAAGCATTTTATTTCTTTTTTTTTTTTTGGACAGTCATTGGCACCAGCCACTGTGTTCTCTTGATTTAAGAACTGCTATTGTTATGCTGGTGTCCCTAAAGGAGGCAGAGCATTTCATGCTGGGACTTCTCCCCCTTTGTCCATCTTTGCTGTGGAGAATCTCTTCATGAGTAGGGTTTGGTAATGCCTGTATCTCAGCTTAAATGTTATAATGATGGCTAAGAACTAAAAATAAGATTTTTTTTTTTTAAAGCTTTCATTGATAGATTATTTTCAAGCTCTCTGAAAATCAAGTCTCAAAATAAGGGCTATTATTGTGGAAAAAAAATAAAATGAAAGCTTTTCTGTTGTTAGCTGTGGAAGGGATTGTTCTAGCAAGGTCAGTCTGTCTTTCAAAAGGGGTTAGAAGGAGGCTGAATTGCTTGTTAGAGGGTACCTGCAAAATGTCTTGATAGTGACTGCAGTGTTGACTGCTATGAGAGAAAGATCAGGCACTGACATTATGAACTTCATTTCTTTAGGTGGCTGGGGCTTTGTTTTGCTTTTTTGTTCTTTTTTTTTTCTAGATACTCAATAACCCAAAAAGGCTCTCACTCTCCTGGAAAAGCTGTAAACCCTGACTTAGCTTTACATACTTATTTCCATTTACATGTCTGAACAGAAAGAGCATTTAGAGCAGAATCATGCAGTTCTCATTACCTGTACCCTGCAAAAAAGGAAATTTAGTGGTGTAGGAAATAAATCTGAAAATACATGGGAAAAGCAAATAATTTGTTCCTGTTCTTTTTGCATAGATTTCCTGCAGTTCAGCCTGCCTTGAGTCTTTCCATATGACTTCCCCTTCTCTGATGGTGTGATTTATATGGAAGTTCTGTTGCTGCAGTTTCCAGAAGCTGTGTTTAACTTTCTACTTTAAAAAGTTGTTGACAATAATCTACTACTTATAATAAAATTCATCTTTTCTTTTCAGAATGGTTTCCTCTTCTCTCAGGTCTGAAGAACCACAAAGAGGAAACAAAAATACCAAGTCAAAGGAACTGTTCCATGGATCTGCTTCTTCTTTGGCTTCTTTGCCTCATTTTTTAACAGTTCTTGCTGGTCAGAGGTGACTTTGCTGGCCTTCTGATGCTGCTCATACCCGAATGGATACAAAGCTGTAGACATCCCTCTGGTCTGTGCTTCCCTTCTTGTTGGTTCTGCAGAATTTTGATTAGCTTTGGTTGTGTCAACCTCTTGGGGCCACTAAACCAGCACCATCCAGTTTGCATAGTCTCTGCTCACTTGGTTACCTTAACACTGAGAGAATCAACTCTGTGAACCAAATTGCTCTGATTTGCTTCAGCCCACTGAGATGTCAATGGCTACTGTACTCTGAGTTTGCCTTGTTCACTCACTGCTCTATTTTCTCCTGTTTGGCTGGAATCTCCTGTACTTTATACAGCCTCCAGCCCTTGCCTCAACGTGCTCATCAGCTCCTCTGCCTTTCTGTCTCTCCTTTGTGCTTTAATGGCCAGGGAGGCTGCCAGTATCAGTGCTGTTAATCCTGCAGTGCTTTCTCTGATGCCTCACTCCCAGCAGCAGTGAGGACGTGTCAGTGCCTGCTCCCCAGGAATCTCTTGCACAAATCTCTTTAGGAGGTTTGCACCTAATGCTCGTTGCTTTCCCCATTAGTGTAGAAACAAACGGTTCCATGCTTGACACAAGCATTTGGCAAGACCCCAGTGTGGTGTATAATACAGGTTAAATCTAATTGTCATGAGGTGGTGTAGCTGGGCTGATTGGGAAGGAGCTAGAAAAGGCAATACATCGAAGTTTCTGTAAGATGTGAAACTAAGATTTAATTTTCTTCAGTTTAGCGTATTTGTCATTTTTCTATTTCCATTGAAGGAGAAAGGTTGGAAACAAGGTAGCAACAGCAACATTAAGTGTTTCCTTAGCATTTCCCCCCCCCCCACTGGTAGATAGATCAAAACCTGCAGCTTTCTAGAGATTAGGATAAAGTGTTTGTACAGAGTAAGCTGAAAGCCAACTGCGTAAATTAATTTCTAGCACTGTTTGGAGGGGTTGGTTTTGACCTAAAAATCAGAGGAGAGGAAAATGAAAGTGCAGTTAAGCAAGAAATGGACTTATGAATGCTCCTGTGCTTCTTCAAATCTCCACAAATTGAACGTCACCAACTCTATTTTTTGCTAGCAGCATCGCTTTAAAGCTCTAAAGAGTGACAAGTCAGTGCTTTGTCTTTTCCCAGCTTTTTAAAATGACTGCATGTACTTTACCTGCTCACATGATACTAGAGTGTTTTCAAATCAATTGCTTACATTCCTTATCCATTTGTTTGAATCATTGAAGTTATTATTTTTTATTAAGGCCATGCCCTTGCAAGTAGGAAGGTATCTCTCTGTGGACATGAAATAATGCTTAGTGCTTAAAAGAATTTTTAAACCAAAGTATTTTCTCACAAAACTATAAAATTGTAAAAGAAGTGAGGAAACTATTACTCTTAATACTTTAGTTAAAGTCTGTTTAGAATTTGTAAGTTGGCAAGTTGTTTTTTTAGAAATGCATATATAAATGCATATCATTACTGTAACCAAGTTCAATAGATTAAGTGACACACTAAAATGCTTCTGCTCCTCTTTGGAAAAATCAAGAGATTATTTAAAGTTGTAATAGTTCTCCTTATATAAAACTTTTGCTGTGAAGCATTGTGCAGATACTTGCTCTGTAAAATATATATTTTAATTTTTTTTTTTTTAAAGCAACTTGGAATTATTGCTACTACTGTAGTGGAAACACATCAAAACAATAGGAAGGTGAATCATTGTATTGTACTTTGATGATTAAAGCTATCCACAAAGCAGGGTGTAACTCATCTAGAAGAACATAGCCTGCAGGAACAAAAAGCAAGCTTGGAAAATTAAGAATTTATAGTAGTCTTCAGACTTTTCCATAAAAGGAGCCTGTAGGCTTTCAGCTTCAGCCTTCCTTGTGAAGTTTTAGGCTATTATCAGAGTGTGTGTGAGGGGTTGAAAAGCTGGAACATTATCTGTAAAATCGATGTATCTCTGTAAATGCCCTCTCCATGAAGTGCAGCATACACCAAGTGTGGATTTGGCTGGCAGGTCCTGGATTACACTGCACGGTGTATACAGCATTTTGCATAGAAACTGCTGAGCCTTTATTACCAGAAATGATAGAAGTGTGCTGAGCCTTGGTCTCTTGGGGTGGCTGAGATGATTTCTGGTAAGCCCTGGGTGGCAAAAGTAAGGTGCTTTGTTTCTGGGGTACTTCAGAAATGTGTATGCTTTTTGCTCTGCTGGGGAAATAGGTGCGACACAAACACATTGCTTGCTAGTTAGCAAAAGTTTTCTATCTGTTTTCATCAGAAACACAGTTTTTTTAAACAGCTGTCTCTTCTTGTAAACTTTGTGATCATTTTTACAAAGGAGGAGTAGTGCATTTTTAACCAAATTAAGTAGTTTTGGCTTTAACTGGAAACAACCTGTGAAATCTCTTTCTACATGTGGTGCTTGGCTTTTTGCTGTGACTTGAAAAGGTGTAAGATGTAAGAAAAACGTAGAGAAAAGATGTTAATATAGAGATGAAAAGAAGAAGCTTTTAAACCACTCCTGTAACAAATGTCTTCTTGTCACCAAAGTAAATGTCAGACCCTTAGCCTACTTTTACCACAAACAGATACAGAAAATTTCTTTGAATGCCACAGAGGTTTTAAAGTTAAATGAGTTGGTGACCATAAACAGATTGTTAATGGTTTCTTCAATGCAGTGATTATATGGTTTGCTCTGTGGTACTTTTAACAACCTTAATCTCTGTTAATGTATAATCTTGTTAGGATTAAACCAAAATCTGCCTGGATAATTAGAGTGAGCTCCAAACTGTGGTTTGACCTGTATCTCTTAGTGGAGCAATTTCCATGTGAATGTGTCGGCCCTGGGGCGTGTGGGGTGTTGGGAGCCTTCAGCAGAGTCTCAGGGAGCTCAGGGGCTCCCATACCTCAAAAATCTGTGGAAAATCACTGGGAAGATTTTGCCAAGACTGCCCTTCGGAGACTCTCCGAACAGCGGGCTGGGTCAGAACACCTTTTAATGTGGCAGAGCACGTTTTCCACTGAAGGTAAAAGGTGTTTGCAGACCCTCCATTGGGCAGAGTTGAGGATAGGTGAATCCTGAAACGAACACGCCTGTTGAATTTCGAGCAACATTTCCTCTGTTTCGACCCTTCTCTAGCGTTCGTTTGTTTCATTCATTTCACACTGTTTCCTTATGTAATACAAAGAAACAAGCTGCAGTTTCTGCTTTAAAGTACATAATCGCTGGTTGCGGTACTGTGTCGTCTTTCACCCCTGAGCGATTTTCGGATGTCCTCGGCTGGGCCAGGCTGAGGGCTGGTATTGCTGTCCTGGGTGTGTGAAGAAAGCTTTGCCTCAAGCCATGCATCGAGTTTTTCTTCTTTGAACTGTTGCACCCTGTGCTTTGTATGCCCTAAGGCTCCTCTTAAATGAGGGGACCTGTACAATCTGCCTTTGGAGATCTGGAAAGCTTGAACCTCTAACCAATAAGGCACAAAACTGTAAAAAGTAATTATGGCTACTTAAAGACTCTCTATTCAATTGCGCTTTCTTCTCTAGGCAAGCATGAGGCTGTGATGTTTCCAAAGAATCTGCGTGATTTTTATCTTTCAGGTTTGTGCTATCCAGCCAAGTTCTGCACGTCTTTCAGAGAGGAGGGGCAAGGATTAAAATCCAGCCTAGTGAATCTTAAATAAGTCTGTCAGTGGTAGAGTAGAATTAATTAATATTTATATTGGTTCTCCAGTGCTACTATAAATTTTCGACTCCATTCAAGGATACTGCATGAATCACAAACCAAAATGTTTACTAAGTATTTTGGATAGAAGTAAATAAAGGCTATGAAAAGGCCTTTAAAAACTTTAAGGGTTTTTTTCTGGTTGTTCAGTTGAAGTTTTTATTTTTTACTAAGTTACTGTCTGCATTTGGAATGATTGTTTTACAGAAGACTGCCAGCCTAGACATCTTGTACAGTGATATCAGCTACAGATTTTATTTGGATTATATGATAACATTGAACTTACCAGACATAAATTTTCCTGAAGTAGTTCTATGTTTTCTATATATAAGTGTTCTTCGGAATAACCAGGCAAAATACTTCCAGCATCTGTTTCATCAAGATGTGTTCTTATAACTTCCATTAAAGAAATTCCAGTGAGAAAGTTCCTTCCCTCCTCCTCATTCCTGTATTGTGAACTCACTCAGAGGAGGGCAGAGGGGTACCAGGTTTCAGGCCTAAATTCCTTTGGCAGAGGAATGTGCAGTGAGACACAGGTACAGACTAGCTCCAGGACATACTTGTTTAGAGGGGCCTTTCTGCAACCCAGCAGCTCACGGAGCTCAGATTTACAGCACTTCCTTATCTGCACGGTTTTGTTTTAAAAAGTGAAAAGCAGGATTAGTCCTTGTGAGTTTTCTTTAAACTTTAAAACACCCGTTTTCAAAGGGTGGATACTTGTCTAGATAGGCGGTGGAAGTGTTTTGTAAGACCCTTAGAAGCTGTGGATGAGATTGTGAGAAAGGTAAAGACGATTGAAAAGCACTTACCTGCTGTCAGGTGTGCTCTGTACCCTGTTCAATTGAGGTCACTGAGAATTGAGTCTGCACCTTACATAGTGTGTCACTGGGAGCCTCGCTTTCTCTTGGAATTTTATTTAGTGTCTGGCACGAGTACGCCTGATTTTCCTGACACGTGGAATGTCAGTGGCATCCTAAACCTGATCATTTCGATGTTACCTCACCCTGTATCGATGTAGCGCTAGCGTCAACTTGTATCTCGAAAAAGTTGCACAGAAGCGCTGAACTGCTGCCATTAAGTTCATCGTAAAACTACTGTGGGAAAGGAATTCCAAATCTGTTTGGAACCAGATTATCTCTGTAAGATGAAACCACCACAATTCATTCAATTTCTTGACAGAGTTGTGAAATTTACTGCGCTCAGTTTATAACCACTGCAGCCTCGGCTCTTGATAAGCCTGAAATCATTAATTCCTGTGTGATGATATCAAGAAACTGTAGCAGGATATCGGCTTCTATCAGATATTTAATGGTTAGGGCAGGAAGCTAGTATTTTGTAGGTAGAACATGAGGACTGGGTTGTGGCATAAAGAATCCTAGCTTCTATTATCAGTACAGCTTGATGAATGGTTTTGTGTAACTTTCTTAAATGCTCCATACCATGTTTGTAGCTATCTATATAATTATCATACTGCTCCCAGGGGTTTGTATGCCTGTTTATCAAAAATTGCATGTATTTTTTCCTTTCTTTCAAGGCATTGTGCTGGAGAGAGCTGCTCTCAGAGGGGAAGCTTTGCCTCAAGGCAGATAACTCTTGGTAATACTGAAACAGATTGAGTGGGGAGTTGAATGAGCGCTTATTTGTGTTTTCCTCAAGTTCCTAAGGTGATGCAAGTATTTTTCTTTCTTGATTTTCATAACTAATCTCCCAGCTCTTCTAATGTGTATGGAGAATTATGATAATAATATACAAAATATATATTTAGTAAAAACTGATCTGAATGCAGGTTTGAATTTCAGTTTTAATTTCACAAAACTGAAGACTTTACCTAAATCCTGTTCTTTTCTTTACATATATTCCACTCAGGTGCCATGAGGCTGGCTAGAAATTAGTATTACTTAAAAAATTAGACTGTACCAAACCAATAGCATCTGTGTAAAGAAACAGAGCAAAGCTGGTGTTACTTTATTTTATTCAAATTATAAAGGCATAATGTAAATAAAACCATAAAGTAATATAGTATTTTGCACAGGGATACAAGTGATGCCACATTTTTTCCTTGATATTACAAGAGGGTTGGGTTTTAAAGCACCAAGGGTTTAGTGTCTTAACTCTACTAGCTTTAGAAAGGTATTGTTTTAACAGTAGCACATGCTATGTTTTTAATATATAAATGAAATATTTTTTCTACCCCTAAAGCTTATTTGAGGAAACTAGGAGAATAGGAAATTGTCTTTAAAGTGTCAGGGTTTCTCCCACAGCTTTTAGGTCGTGTGTGCCTGTTGGGACCTGTCTTGTAACATCTGGATGTTTGACTTAAGCACTGCTGAGGAAATCAGAGGAGGAAATCAGGAGATGGTTTTCCTGAGACTGGATTATCTCAGATGTGTCAACTATGTGGTTTTCTGCATCTTTGTAGGTAGTAATTGGCACCTGGACCTGTTTGAGTTAGGATCTCACAAGCTGGATGGAGATCTGTTTAGAAAGGTCTGAGTTGGACAGCAGGAGAGAAAAATATGAATCATACCTTCTGGCCTGCAGGGTCTGCTGCTTTGGTTATGTCATGTTTGATGCACACTGGACACAGTAAAGTGTTCAGAACAAAGTTCAGTTTTTAAAAGACAATAATTGATTGAACCTTTTCTAAATAAGGTTTTTAATTGCTGTGTCTGGATGAGCTGGAGTGGGAGGAGCTAAGCTGTTAAATGGAGTGAGAAAGCCCAGCAGAGAAGGCTGCCAGGTGCCAGGAATCTTGTTTGCTGTTGCCATTTCCTAGCAGGAGGCTGTGCCTGGCCTGCCTGTAGTTCCACGTGTGTGCAGGGAGGATGGAGGGCAGCTGGTGCTGCTCCTCTGCTGTGTCCCTTTCTGCAGGTCAGTGTCTGATTCGGTGCTAACTTTTACAAGCACAAGATGTTTTCTTCAGTCTGAGGCAGGGAATATTTCCATAGCTGGGTTAAAGACCAATAAATTGGACAACTTATATCTTAAGATAACTTGTCTAACTGAATAAATTGGGTAATATCTTAATTCATTCTTTATTTCCCATTTGCACCACTCTGCAAGCCTACATGCTTTAAAAGTAATCAAATAAAGTGTGTTCTTTTTTTCAGTTACTCTTTCCATACTGTTTTTTGTCAAAGGTCTTAGCTGGAATTAATTTAGTGAAAAAAATAATTTGAAACCTTTCTCAGGTCATACATTTGGCTGAAACTTGATATTAATTAATTTAGCCTTGTTTGCAGAGTACCTGTGGTATATAAGCTGCCATTGCTAGGACACCTTGGCAAAATCTAAAATGAAATATTTTCTTTTGAGCTCCCTGCTCGTAGATAAAGGAACACTCATGTAACCTTTTGTTTGGTTTTCTGTAGAATTTAATTTACAAACTTTGCTGGAAAATAACCTTTTGCCCTTATTAATGTATTCCCTACCACAAAGGAACCTGCAGGGTGTCAGGGTGTACAATGTACAGCCCCTGCTCTGCAGTGGGAAGTTGCTGTTTGTCTCTCATGGGGGGAGGTTAGGAGTTTAATGTTTGGATCAGTTCACAGCTGAATTTGTAGCTCTGATACTATTTCTCCCACGGCAAGTGTAGGCCTTGTGCCTGTCACAGCAGGTTTGTCTGTGTGATGAATGTGGGAGTATAGATAGCTGTGAATTGTTTTTCTTGTGGTTGGAGGAAGGAAATGTAGCACTTCTCAGAAGTCCAGAGAGTGGAATCTTATTCAGATTTTACTTTTCAAAAATACTCTTCAGATAGTACTTATATCAGCTATGTTAAATATCTGTGAGATTTAAGTATCTCGACGTGCACATGGAATACTTTTTTCTCTGAAACACACAACTTTGTGGATCTGTGAACTTTCTCACACGTTCATCTAGGTTTGTAATGCTCCCACCTGTGAACTCAGGTCACCACATCTGACCCTGGTGTGCTCTCATACATGAAAAATCAGAGTTGAAATACAATCCCTACTTCAAAAGATTTGCAACCTGCCAGATACATGTGAAACCTAAAGAAATCCTGGGAAAATATTGCTCAGCAAGGGGCAGTCTCATCACACCAACTGTAGACTTCTGCTGCTGCTGTTTAAGGAACTGTGTGCACACGGCTTCCTCTGATATTCATTCTGGTTAAGGATGCCAGCTTCTCTGTCTAAAAACCTAGAGAATACCTGAGCTAAGTGTTGTTCATGGGTATAGAAGTGGCGTTTCAAGACTGATTTTAATTTAAAATCACTTACTGCAGTAGGAAGGTGTTGGTAATCATCTGGCTGTGGAAGGTCTTGGAAACAATTGTCTTTGCTCCCAAAACTGCTCTTTCTCAGCCTTGTGGCAGGTTGGTGAGCTCAGAGCACAGCTGTGCTTTTTATGCTGCTGCTGTGTAAATAGGGACCATAAAAAAGGAACCTTTCTGCAGCAGGATTTTATTGTTAAGCTGATAGTTGATGGGCTAGCTCAGATCATAAATCTTTGGAGTCAATGATCAGCAATCCAAAAGGATCATTCTTTTCTCTTCCTTGCAACAACAGAAACATTAGTCTTCTAGAAAACATCAAATTATTTCATTTAATGAGGGGAAATCTGCCCCAGCCAGAAAAGACATCTCGTTTTTCACTCTGAGAACATTGCACACTCCTCTTACAAATAGAGAAATTAATCAGGGTTGTAATCCTTGGGTCAGACTAACATTAGAGCATCCAAAGCTATTATACTTGATTCAAGTAAAAATCCATGTGGGTGTATGTTTATATACAGCTATTGCTTAGTTTTGACCTCCTGGGAATCTCAAAGAACAGTAACAGCAGGTGGAAAGAGTTTTCAGGGTGAATTTGACATCATAGATTAGTTATTCAATACCTCTCAGTGACACTTTTTATCTCTAGAAGAAGGTTAAGGGAGAATATTTAGGCAATCTAGTTTTGGAGCTAATTTATCCATTTAACCAAGGCATGACTTGGAGAATAACTATTAATAACCTTTTGTGACCAAAGGAGGGTGGTGAGAGGGGTAATTTTGTGAGCACCAAGGTCAGATGAGTGACTGACATAAGGAATGTCAGTGCTCACCTCTGACACAAAGATTGTTTTTCATAGTGTGCACACTGTTGTAAATTGGCACGTGGGTGTACACGAGAGATCTACAGAAGGATGGGGCACAGCACAGCTGGGCACCTCTGCTTTCCTTGCAATGATATTCCAGCAACTCTAAAGGATTTAATCCACGTCAAGTGTTTCTGTAGGTCCCACTGCAGGGTGTGCAGCCTGTCCACATTCCATCACTCTGGAGAATGGGGGTTCAGGGTAGTTATGCTGGGAACAAAACCTAATACAGCATTGTCAGGCAACAGGTAAAACAGATGAAACGAGTGTTTTGTCATTGTGGAGTGCAGTGTTAGTGGCTTGTTTTGCAGCATACCAATAAACATTGCACAGCACCTTTGGGTGGCCAGAAGAATATATGATTTTCTCTGAAACAGTAAGGGTTTTTTAGGAAGGCTGAGTAAACTTATTTCTCTTGGAATATGACCAGGATTCAATGTCTAATAGCTCCAATCTCTCTTAGCTTCCTAATGGCCACCAGATGCTAGGACCTCTGGTTTTTATCTCATCTGAAAGAACGTCTAAGTCATCAGAGCCCCTGATAGCTCAGGATGGTCTGAGATAGAAATGCTTCCTGCTAATTCCCAGCCCTGTCTGTTCTATCACTTATGTTTCTGGTGAAGCTTCTTATGACAACACAGTAGTGCTGAGATGGGGATTTTTGAGATGGGGTTAGGTGCAAAAGGTTGCAACTTTCCTGTGAGATACACACATTCCTTCATATCAAGGCAAGGGTTATGGTCACTATTGTCATAACAAAGTCAAAATGCACCTAAACACATTTCTCTAAGATATTTTAACAATATTGCATCTCTCCCTCAAGAATAACTTAATGGTCGGCCTTTAAAATAAGGATTTGTGATCAGTCATGAATTCAGAAGTAGTTTTTGGGCCAGAATTAATTAAAAAACAGCTTGCTGCTTGTAATTTCTAGGAGGGATTTCGTTACTGGTCAGCCTTTTCTTTTGCCCTTTCCCCCCCTCTTTTTCTTTTCTAACCATTAAGAAAGCAATCAAATATTAGATCATGTGCAAGAAATTAAGTATTTAGTGAAGTTTTCTTCAGAGGGCTTCCTTCTGGGATGTTTTGCAAATTTCTGTATTTGTTGGCCTTGTAAGGAAAACAACAATGTTCCTTCTTCAGTCCAAGTGAAGGTGTCATGCTCTTGTGTCACAATGTTGAACAATAGTTTGTGAAATTCTTCTCCCAACTTGTAAACAGCAAAGGATATCAATGCTTTAATTATTATTAAATGCACAAATTTCCCTTACCTCTTAGGTTTAATAGTGATTATATTACATTACATGCTAGCAAGGGGATAAAACCAATGTTTGTGAATGGGAAAATATAGAATATTTCTTTAATACAGTAATTTGACAGAAGGAGAACCATACAGCATTGTTTTTGCTTTCTGTATTTCTTTAGCTATCTAGATACATGCAAAAAACTTAACCAGGCATGTATCAGACACATGAAATAGTTTTATTGTATTATATTTGTTAATGTGAGGTTGGCTATGATCAACTACCATTGTTTATAAAGAAAACAGATCTTTTCTTCTGAACTTCATTTCTTTTATGTTGTGTGGCCAGAAATTTAAGCCTTGCAGCCCCTGAAATTTTGGGCACAAGCTAGTGTTCAAAATGAGAGTGAACAGCACCCATAGTTCCCTCACTGAGCCTCCAAACAGCTGCTTCACGTTTCAAGCCACCACCATTAAATACAGAAACTTAGCACATATCTTCCAGGTGAATAAGAAGGAACTTTCTTTTTGACCACTGTTTTGAAGGGCCACCTTAAATTCCATGTGCTGTGCCGTGCATCTTTGTTAATGGAGCTTGGAGGGTTGCCAAAAGCAGTTTGTTGTCTCTCTCTTCAGTGGTGAGTGGGACTGGAAAAAAGCTTCTGATACAGTGGGACAGGAATGAGTCTGTGAAGAGTCATCCTACCACCTGCTGCACGACAGGATATTGAACTCCAGCTCCTGCACACCGTGAGTGCAGTGAATGGATCATGTAAACTCACACCAGAAGCAGAAAGAGGGACCTTTCAGTCCTGCCCTCCTCTTTGGACAAACCCTAGGAAATGTTTTCTGATCCTGCATCTCTAACTACTGGGCATCTTCTGTTCCTTTTGGTCAGAACTGTTGAAGTTCAGCAATAGTTGCAAGCTAGAGCAGCAAGGTTTGTAGCAGTGCTACTTACAGGGGAAAATGGGGAGCAGCAGAGAGTCATATCTCTTAGGCAGATCCATCTACTTATCATAGAGGAAGAATGATAAAAGATGAACTTGACTGGAGATCTGAAGGTCAAAAGAAAGTCTATGTCCTGGAGAATGCAGTGAAATCTGTACAGCACTTTTGGCAGCTGAGAGTAAGGTGGATGAACTTGGGAGTTAGGCTAACTAGAGAGGTGCAATAGCTCTTTATGGGAATGGAAAAGCTATTTTATTTATTTTTACTACAAGTGCCAATACAGTATTTCAGCAAGAACTTTAATCCTTAAAGCCTTGCAAATGAGTTTCATGTAACTCAGCATTTGTAGAAGAGCTGTGAGCAGATTGAATGATTTTTCTTTCCCATCTCTTTTCCCTCCCTCCAGCTAAATTCCAGCCTACATCTGCCCTTCCACTGAAAGCTTAAAACCTTTTTCCTTCTGTGTCACCTTTGCCCTCCCTTTTAAGCAAGTGCAGGAGCAGGGGTCAGAAGTCTTGTCCATCTCCTCCCAGCAGCAAGAGTTCTTCCTGAACAAGGGAAAAATCCAATGGGAAAGTCAGGATTCACATTCAGGCCAGTCCAGCATATGTTAAAACCTTGACACTTGGATGTTATCAAAATATTATTGCCAATATTGAGCTCTTCTTAGTCCTGCACAGTTTTTCTTCTTAAAATTTAGGTGGGTATTTCTGCTCTTATTTTTGGAATCAAAGCACTAAAAGCAGAAGGTGATTTGAACACTTCCATTTTTAACAGCTCCGTTAAGAAGACCAGTACTGTTGCTGTCAAAGGAAAATTATTTACACAGCTCTTATATGTGTAATTGGACATGAAAATGCCTTAGACAATGAAAGCTACCTTTGTACTCCAAGGAATCTGACAAGATCAAGACCTACACGTTTCTTTTTCCAAACTATGTGCAATTTATTTTTTCCTTTTTAATATGAATGATTTCTTTCCTTTTCATTCTGACCTTTAAAGAGGGATGTGAAAAAAGGGAATAGCAGCTTTTGGAAAATACCTCTGAATACAAAATGATTGAAGCTTAATATTCAATTAGATCTTATGAATGCTGCTCAACATATATGAGCCATAGGTTGATGGTCAAGGTTGTACAGAATGACTAAAGAAATGTACCTCCTCTAGCTAAAATTCTGCTTTAAGCCACATGAGAAATGAGTATGTTTTAACATTTTAGATATTAGATATGTGAAAAATTGAACATTCTTTGTGTTCTGGCTCTTGCTTTTTCTGTATTTACCATCCTAACAGTTTGTACTGAGCACAGAGGCAGGGAGGGGTAGTTTACAGTGTCCAAGCTGTGAGGTGGCTCCCTCTCAGTCTATTTTGGTGTTTTGCTGACCTGTACTAATGCCAGACTCATACATTCACTATGTTATTTAGATCTGTTAAGAGATAAATTTGTCTCTGCTCGTAGTTACTAAATTTAAAGGGGCTTATGTATAGCAACTCTGGGGAGCTGCTCAGATAAATAATACTGAGAGATTGTTTGGCCTTGTGTAGATTTAAATGACCCATTACATCATGGTGACATGTTTTGTAATGAGTAGAACTGGGGTCCTGTACAAAAAAAGGTGACCATTCTTATTTGCTCTGTGCTGGCCAATGTCAGTACTGTAATGTACAATGCCAAGATATGTGAGGATACGCTAAATAATTTTCTATATTCTGGTCTGAACCTGTGAGTGTCAAACAACTCAAAACAAACATGGGGCTGAATTAGGAAAACGAGCCACATGTGTTCTTGGTTGTGTTGACTTCAAAGTCCCTGCTTGGCATCAGTTGTGAACTTGGACCCAAGATTTCATGCAAATATATACATCTTTGTCAGAGACAGAAATAAGGAGGCCAGCTGAACAGTGTCGCCCTTGCCTTCCCTGACTCTGGAGTTTTTGAAAAAGTCGTTTCTAAGAACAACCTGAATGTTGGGAGGAACTAGAATATCCAGACAAGATTGTGTGCAAGTGTTTGGCCAGTAAGGTTCTAGAGCTCTGCTAGTGAAATCAAAGTTAAATGTGTATATGGTGAGTAGCTCTAAATACATTGATTTATGACAGGCATTGATACTTGCTGTTGTTATTGACAAATTTTGCTCCCTATATTTTATTTCATGTGTGAAGAAGAATGTTCAGAAAGAATGTTCAAAGGACCATGAATTCTTCAAGAGTATCAGGGAAGTGGGATCCTGTCTATATTACCTAGGCTAGCAAGGTTTATGAGTGTGATTACAGGAGATACTATTTTTAGTTCAAAGGAACTGTATTTAAAAAATTTCAAGAGTTTTTTTTTTTTTTTGGTGGGGGGTGTTAAAAAGATCTAAATTCAGCCCATTTCAGCTGCTGGTATGCAATCTTTCAATCATGGTCCAGGATACCTGAGCATTTCCCTACATTCTTGTGCTTCTACCTTCAACTACTTGATTTCTTCTGCTGCATTCAAGGTGGGTAGAATTCACAGAACATCCAGTTGTTCCCATAGTCCATTGAACTGAGTGGGGAGATTTTATTTTTATGATTTAAGAGGCCCTGTAGTCTTCAGGTAAACAGTTGTCACTGTTTAAAATGTCAGTGTTTGTCAAACTCTCCTGGAGCTCTCTTCTTTAAACATGCTGTTCAAATTCCACACTGAGGAAACAAAGAGCAATTCTAACAGATATCCCTGACAGAATTCCGTTTACTTTGCTCTAACAATGACACCATATATTTGTTTAAAGACAGAAAATATATATGTTCAAATGAAGGCAGAATTGGCCTAATCAAAACGTGTGTGGGAGGAAAGTGAATAACCTTGTCCTGTGAATGAGTGTAAATTTCTGTAGTGTGGTCTCTTTAGATTTGTTCTCAGATGTGTTCTTGTCATTGTTTACATCTCATCAGTTCCTGTTTTCTGAAAGCACCATATTGCTTCACATTGCTGACATAAAAGAAGTCTTTGAAGATGGTCTACTGTAAGAGAAACAACCTTGTGTCACAGTGGAAGTGCCAAGCTGCAACTAAAAAAAATCAGAGTTTTGGTTGTGGGAGCACTGTGTGGCCATTAGTAATTTTGCTAATGTCCCTCTGTTCTTCACTGTCCAGCTGTCAAAGGGAATAGTGGTAAAGGTGATGAAAAGCTGCTGGCTAACACTGATGAAGTATATAGTATTTCCAGCATGCTTTAAGCTCTAAGTATTAGCAGATGCTGTGTATGAAAAAACATTTTGCCAGGAAACTAAGTTTTAAACATTTAACTGTGCTTGACACTGGTGTTGTCCTTAAGTCTTGTGCTGGATTTGCATGTTGATTTCACACTGTCAGCCTCTGATTTCTGCAATATCATTTCTGTAGCCATTCTAAAATCAACCATTAGAAACAGCATTTGCAGGGGAGAGGAAAAGAATCCAGCTAGGTAAATTACTTATCTAAAATATTTGTGCAGTAGGTAGAGCTTTTAATGCAGTAGGTAGAGCTTTTAATGCAGTCTAAGGATTTGGACAGTGCTAAAACTTATCTTCTACAAGATAGAAGAGTACAGCAAAACCATGGAGAGATGTGTTTCTGGTGATGCTTCAACAAATTATTTGCTAGCCTTCAGATGACAATGCACTGAAGTCTCAGGCTAGGTCACAAAGAAAGACACTGGAGCTGGCTGTCACATCTTCTGTGTACCTCTAGCCCAGATGGAGCTGGACTGGATCAGGTAGGTCCTCTTAAAGTTGCAACCATTGAAATAGAGAGCTTCATCCTTTGTGACACTGAGCTTCTTCAGTCATGGCCACTTCATTCACATGTTGTCATGTAAAACTTCATTCCATTTCTTTTTGAAGTGTCACCTGAACCTGGCAGATGAGCCAGTTTCAGTGCATCTTGCAGTCCACTTGTCTAACCTGTGCTTTATTATTTTCTCTATGAGGATCTTGAGGCACTGTTGAGCACCTCACTGAGGTTGGGGTAAACAACAACAACTCTCATCCATCAAACCTGACATCTCATCCTAAAAGGCCATCAGGATAATTAGGCATCATTTTCCCTTGACAAATCTGTGCTGACTGTTCTTGATTATGTTCTTGCCCTTCATGTGTTTGGAACAGGTTTTCAGAAGAATTTGGTCTATTGACTTCCCAGGGCCTGAGAGGAGGCTGAGTGCCTTGTAGGTCCCCAGATCCTCCTTCATGCCTTTCTTGAAGACAGGAGTGAGATTTACTTTCTTCCAGCAAATCTGGTCACCGTGACTTTCCAGAGATAATCAGGAGTAGCCATGCAACATCAGCTGGCTCCCTCAGTGCTTATGGGCACACTTTTAGATTTTATAAACTTGTGTATGTCCAGTTTGTTTACATGTCCTCTATCTAGCAAGCTTAAGTCTTACAGGCTGCAACCAGAATCTAAAAGATCCCAGATCCTCAAGCAGGTTAAGATTCTGTAGAGTGCTAAAACATTGGCTTTGCAAATGTAGTTGTGAAATGAAGGAACATTACTATTGTCATTTAGTTTATAAAAGGATATCATGTGACCTTTAAACATCTGCTTATAAAGAGAGGGTGTTAAGCAGGACTATAGGCCAGAGCGCTTTGTTCTTAAAATGACATTATTGGAACTTTCATTACAAGGACTGGCTGTTCCTTGCTTTGTGAGAGGCCCCTCCAAAACTGTCCTGACATGTGGAGTTCCTCTCTCATGCTGCTGCCTCCCTGGGCTGCTGTCCTTCTGCCATATGGTCAGTCAGAAGGATTATTTGCTTATAGGTTTGACAATAACAGGAAAGCTATTCAAATGGTGAAAGTTTACTAGTGCTGTACAAATGTGTTTAGTCTTGGCTTAGCTTCCAACAGCTGAGGCAAGGAAGTTTATCAATCTCAGTATAATTATTTACTGTCTTGTAATGGTGACTCTGATGGCCTAGTAGCTAAAGCATTGCTGGGAAATATGCTCCTCTACCATATGTAGTCTTTATATTAAAATTCTGTGCAGGGAAGAGCAACATAAGCAGTCCTGTTGTTCCAGTCTTGTAACAGCATCAGCAGTCCCTCCACACCACAGTTCAGTTTTGTGAGACCACCAGTCTGGAGTGCACATATGCAATGATTTCTGCCCTGGAGCTCCTTCCTTGGCATGTTTGTGCAGTCACCTGTCATGTCAGGTACACCCACTGCTCCCTTCCCTGTGTGGCTTTTGGTATGGGTTGAAATGAAATGTGAAATCTCTCACAGTATGGGAAGAAAGTATCCCTGAACAGGGTCTAAACCTCCCAATACTGAGAGCTGAGGAGCTGTGGATCTTTCCTGTGCTTTGGGAGGAGATGACTGAGGAAATTCCAAATGTCAGGGAGCAGCAGCGTAACAAGTGAAAGAGATGGCAAATTATTTTTGTTCCGTGGTCACTAATAAAAGGTAAAAAGGAAGCATGGAGCTGAGCATGTAAACTACTTCTTTCCTATAATGGGCTGTATTTGTGGAGTTCTGGCATTAAAGTCCATAGGGCCTCTCTTGCTGCTGGTAAACACCAAGGTATTCTCAAAACAACATTGAAATCTTGTTCATGGCTGGTTCCTATACACAGCCTTAGAATGTGGGCTGTGTGGAAAATGTTTTGGTAGTTTTATATCTGTAGTGTTGTATATATATATAAACGACAATTTCTGGTGCATGCACAAGGTACTTTGCCTAAATATCAACTTAGGGTTGGGCATGCAGTACAAAATGCTCCTTTGAGACACAGCCAAAACTCAGTCACCAGATTAAATGGCATTTGAATTTGCTTGAGAAGGACATTTTGGTAACAAGCTCAATCTCACCCCGTTGGAGTCTGTCAGAAGTTTCCACTGACCTCTCTGAACGCAGGATTCACAAGTACTTGCAAATCTTTAGTGAGGTCAGATTCTTTGCCCCTCATGCCAGTGCACCCAGCAAAGAAAAAGACTAATCCCACGAGGACCTGAGCCCATGAAAGTGAGAGAAGTAAATACAATTGAATGCTTAAATTCAAGCCTTGTATCCCCTGTGTTCTGTGAAGTGCAGTCTTACATTGCACTTAATCCGATCTAAGTGTGGGCTGCCCGATGTCCTGGTTGTGGTTTCCTGCCTCCCTTTTGCTGCATCAGTTGATTAGGTGGTGAGGTGGATCAGTTTATTGTTCTGACAGAAAAGTGCTCTCTGCTGCTCTTCTGACCCTCTGTTACCACACAGTCACAGCTTGCTGCCTCTGGAGAGGTGGCAATGGGGACCGACAACACCGGGAGAGGAATCTGGAGAGTGGGAATGACACTTGGGGCAGCAGCCTGCAGCCCAGGGGAATTCATGTGAAATAAGGATGATTGCATGAGTAAAACTTGCCAAATCAGGCTCTAACTGCTCTATTCAGGTACCAAAAACTATTATTGGCTGAGCAGAGTGAAGGAACTAAGACAGCTAGAATTGTGTCCGTGAAAATACTCTGAATGTTGGCAGAGCAGATGTGTTTTGTCCCTTGTCCCTGTGTGTTTAAGGAGTAATGAAACACCCATTTCTAGTTGCATCAGGCTGAAACAAGCCTATGTGCCCTTTTCTTCAAGTTTCATAGCTATTTAAACACTCTTCTAACTAATCTTATAAAATCCGTTACATCCTTTCAAATTCTTTTCACTGACTTTTGCTACTTAAATTTCAGATAGAGGAAGGAAGAATTATAGCAGTTCATATTGATGTAGTTTGGTTGGAAAAGGTGGAAAGAATAGTTCAAGGTACATTTAGACTTTTTTTTTTTTTTTTCTAGATGATACCAACTTTCCAGTCACTGGAATACCTTTGCATTTGCTGTCTCCTGAGCCTTCTATAGCTGAAATAAAAAAGCAGCCAGGGAGGGAAGGAGGCTAGGGAGTTTAACTAAAGTGTGTTCATTGGCAGGACACACCTGGTCTGCTCAACACGTAGGGGAGGGAGATGTGGTCTGTAATTATAACCCACAAGGTAATGGCCAGGTCCATCTGTAGGTACATGGCTGTTGTGATCTTGCAGCTCTGGGAGTCACATCTGTTGAGAGCTGATGAGTAAAATCATCTTGTAAAAAGCAAATTATTTAACCTGAAGTTACCTGAATAACTCAGTCTCACTGGACAGTTCAAAGTATAAATTCTTTCCACTCCTGCATTTTCAGAGATTCTGGGGAACAGGAAACACTGAAATTTAAGTTATTCCTTGTCTAGGTCTAAACTCTGTGTTGCTCCCTAATTTAATCCTTCAAAGGGCCATGCAATGGGAGTCTTGAAATATTCTCCTAAATTGCAATGCACATAAATATTACTAAACCTGTACTGATGCTAGGGCAGAGGTGGCTTTGGGAAATTCAGTGCAGGTCTGTAAGTTTTCTGTCAGTTTAAATGGATAGGTTTTCTTTTCTTGTGCTAAATTTGCTGATTTTTTCTAAAATTCTCTCCAAATTTTCTTCTTAAGGATATAATATTATTCTGTAGGACATTGCTTATTTTTTTCTGATGGTTGTAGGATCAGAATTCTTCAGTGTGTCATGTTGCAACTGTGAATCCCTGAACAAAGCAGCAGGGCTGCAAGGAGGTTGGCTCTCACTGTGCTCTGTGCTGCTGCTTTTTGGACCAGGGGAATTCAACAGTCTTGGTAATGGGCTCCAAAATCAAATGAACTCGTGCAAGGCAAATTTACAGCGTGCCTTTTCTCCTTAAGAAAAAATCTCACTGGCAAACAATGTGAAAGGACCCAACATCTCAATAAGACAGGGTCCCTCCCCTCTGCTCCCTGTCCTGAAAGGGCTCATTGTTTCCAGGTTTCAAGGTGGGCTCATTGACTTTCATGTTACCATGGAACCAGTGTGTCTTTCTTCCTGAATTATATTTGCTGGTAATCTCTGCAGCTTTTTCAGCAAATTAACACAGGTGATTTGTGAGTGGACTTAGTTGGACGAAAGGCCAGCGAAGAACCTGCTTGATTAACCAGATGAAGAAATAAAAGGTGTAAAAATAAAGTTCTGGTGTAAGCCTTGGTTGAAAGAGGGAGGGCAGCTAACCAGAAATGCTGTTAACTCCCAGTTTCTATTCTGTGTAACACAGCAAGGTTGGCGTTGGATTTACATGCTGCAAAGCTTAAATACAAGTAAGTCAAGCAAAGGTCTGTTAAAACTTACTTCAGACTGACCCCTGAGATTCCACTCACAAGTCATTGTTCCACGTGTTCCACGTTGTTCCAATCACTTGGGAAGAGGCAGAGTTTAGAGATAGGGTGGCAGGGTTTGAAGACAAGGTCCCAGCACAAGCCCATTGAACCATCCTGCTGGGCACAGAGGTGCAGCATCATTGCAAATGGGTCTGCTCAAGTCTGGCAGTGCTGTCCAGTTCCAGGTCAGTGCTTGGCCTGCCAGGATGGATGGTGCAGGTGCATCTGGCACTTGGGAGAACAGTGATTTTTCATCAGTACCGTGTTAGGCATGTTTTCTCTTGGTTCTGAGAGACTCCTTGATTTGCTGAGTGTGCTGTCATCTCACTGAATCTCAGGGTGCTCAGCACTTTGTAGGGCAGGTCCCTGGTGGGCCCAGTGCCAACAAGAACAGTTCCTTTCTCTGCCTGGCATTTCCTTGTGAGTGATAGCAGTTGGAAATATCTGAGTCTGTTATTTTAAGAACATCTGTTGTTTCGTGTCACAAACCGTGGTATTCTTCAACAGGAGCCAGTGTAAAAGTTAGAATCCAGTTTACCAATTAAGGAAAAAATGGAATAGTCTTTCTTAATACAGTACAATTTGAACTAAATAGCGTGCAAGTGAAAGTCCAATCAGACAAACTGTACAGAAATACATAGGAGAAATTAATATCCAGTATAGAGAGGAATTGTTTGTTCTTCCATTAGACTTTTTACTTCTATTTGTCATGTTATTATTATGCATGTGGCCAAAAAAATAAAAAGAAACTGCTTAAGTTGGCAAAGTCCTTGAAAAAAGTTGTTTGAAATAGCGTGGGTGTCTTTTTCTCAGGAGGGACAGCTGTGCATAGCTAGCATGTTGCTCAATGAGACCGTAAATTTTAGCGCTAATCTTCGTTTCATGAATTGTTGGGTTTGCTGTTCTGAGTGATAATGTTCAAGGTTGGATATTAAATTACTAGGAATTTTCTAGTAGTGTGTTTTCTACATTGCATGCACAGCATTTTTTAATCTCCTGGGTAGGTGCTGTATGTGTAGTATAGGTCATCCCTTATCACACTATGCCTGACAGCTAAGAAATAAATGAACTTAAAGCACAATTTAGGACATTTTGAAAGCTTCAAATGAGTTATTTGATGGTATGGTTTCAACCGTGTCCATTCTGGGCAGTAATTCCTTTTGTTGGTTTTTTTTTAATAAAACTTACTTTGAATATGGTGGCAGCTGGTTCTTAAATGAAAAGCCTTACCCTCTGAGTCCTCCACGTCTGAGCAATTCTAACTGCACAACAGTGGAGTCAATCCTGAGGGACTGCCTCAGAGGATCTATACAAACAGGTCAGGAGATGTTGATTTCAGTGAAATGTTGTGATTTTTATCTCCACTGTATTGGTTTCTCTGTCCAGGTGATCTCTGTCCATTATTATCTCTAGTGGGTTTCAGGGAAGACAGGGCAAGGTAATGCCTTTAGCAGAATGAATCTACTCTTACAGGATGACTTTATTATTTTGCAAACAAACTTCTGTAAACATACTTGCTTGGACTTCCAGAATTAAATAACTGTTTAGCCTTGCCCATTTTTTAATGTTAATTGGTTAAGACTTCATTTTAACTACTTTTACTTCCTGAGCTGCTTTTTGTCATCTCCCAAATGAGAAGTCCAGGCAGTATGGCTTTAGGTTGGACAGTGGTAAAAGGGGATTAGAGGGTTAAAAATTTTAACAAGTCACCATTTCAAACAGTTGCTTGCAAGGGCACACACACCGATTGATAAAGATCTATGCCTTTGGCATAAAAGAGTTCTGAAGATTATATTAAGTAGGCATTTCTGTTCTAAATTGCATCAGACTGCACAATCTAATTTTGTAGATAGTTTTAGTCTTCCTGATGACAGATTTTCCTTTGCATGGTTTAATAAAGACTGAAAAAAATTTTCTTCAAATTTCATGTCAGGTTCTGTGACAAACTGAACATCTGAAGGCTGATGTTGCGTATGCTAACTGTATGCCTTTTCTTATCTACAAAACAGTCTGAAAACAAAAGCCTTGTTTTCTGTCCCCCCAACATATAAAATAATATGTGAGACAAAAAATCTAAAAATAGTTTTACTTATATAGGGGGAAAAAAGGAAATTAAAAGATTAAATTAATGTTTACATTATTTTCAGCATGAGGAGTTGTGATAATGGTGTCTCCAAAAACATATTTCAGTTTTTTTAGCTGTTGCTAAGAATAGTTTCCTTTTGTCTCAGTTTTTCCTTCCCTTATCCAGTGCTAACTAACAGAGACATTTGGTTCTGTGTTTTCTAATATATCATTCTAACATTCACACTCTGCTTAGTAGCCTAGAAACACACTTTAAAAATAAAATAGGATATTTGTAAATAAAATTATACATTTATTCTGCCAGTTCTATGTTTTGTCCTTTTTTGGTTTCCTGGGAGAAAAGTTTGCAGCACACTTTGTCTCAGATTTAATCAGTACCTATTCCTCAGCAAACATACTCTTAGCCTGTCAAAATACTGCATCAAGCTATACCTCCTCTGATCTGTTTAATCTAGATAAATGTTATAAAGGCTTTTTGTCTTTTCCCACTCCAGACAGGTAAGATTATCCGTAATGGAGATTGTACATTTTGTCTTGGCAAAAGTTTGCAAGATCCACAGTTGATGAATAGACATCCGCTCTGCTCAGAAGTGTTACTTGAAATTAAATAGGCCTAACAGTAAGTTAAATACATGGCTACACAGTGGAACTACTTAAATTTCCTTTGACATTTTGTAGTTGTTTACCTCAGTTTATATTTTCTCACTTCTCCTTTATCAGTGCCATTAGGAAAAGAAATTATCACGATAAGCCAGGGTCTTCTGCAACGTTTAGAAATCAGCCTTTTTTGGTTTCTTGACTTGCCAGTTTACACATGGCTCAACCGTGTAGTGAGTGTGCAGTGTGCTTGTAGTGAGTGTGCAGTGTGCTGTGTAGTGAGTGCAGAGTGTAGTGAGTGTGCAGTGTAGTGAGTGCAGTGTGCTGTGTAGTGAGTGTGCAATGTGCTGTGTAGTGTGCTGTGTAGTGAGTGTGCAGTGTGTTGTGCAGTGTGCTGTGTAGTGAGTGTGCAGTGTCCTGTGTAGACTGTGCTGTGTAGTGAGTGTGCAGTGTGCTGTGTAGTGAGTGTGCAGTGTCCTGTGTAGACTGTGCTGTGCAGTGAGTGCAGTGTGCTCGCTGGGCTGACTGCAGGGCAATCCGCAGGCAAAGCTGCTGTGCCCTGCAGGGAAGGGAAGGGCTTGGCTGCCTGCATTACTGCCAGGGCTGTTTTACCATGAAAGGACAGGTTGCTTGGAAGCCTCAGTGGAATGGGAAGGGCAGCCCAGAAAATCAATCTGAACCAACAGCTGTAACAGTAAATACAACATCCTGTTACGTGCTATATGTAAGTGTGATGGAAGTGTGATTGTTCTGTGGCAATAAAGTTGCAGGTTGATTTTACATCTTGGATTTATCAGACTAGAACCCTTAGAGTCCCAAGTATCATCTGAAACTGTGGGCTGTGGTGCTCTGTGTGTTCTGCACATGTGTCCAACCAGGTTCAGAGAGAGATCCAGGAACCTCTTCCAGCGGCTGTGCCATTGCTGCTCTACAGAGCAGAAGTGCAGAAAAGCACACTTTGATTGTTTCTTTGTGAATTTTTCTTAGTCTTCCCTTTGAATTTCCAGAGCCTGGGATGAGCTCCCCTGAGCTGTTGTGTGAATGTGAGGTGAGAGTGGGATTCCTGAGAATGTGCAGGACCCACATCTCCCAAAGCAACCCAGACACACTCAGCTGGAGAACAGAGAGCAAGCAGATTTGGATGTGGCTGTTTACACAGGTTAGGCAGAATTTGGAAAAGGTTTTGTTTCTGTTATCTAAAAGTCTTGAATTCCCAGCCTCGTGTTCTCCAACCTCTTGTTATTCTTCTCTGCCTGATCTAAAGCTGTTCTGTCTTTTCCTTACACCCCTTCACCCCTACCACTTGTATCTGCATTTTGAGATATTATTTGCTTTTGTTCGCTTCCAACTGATGGACAGGTGTTTTATTTGCTCCCATGGGTTTGAAAAAGAGACTTTCCTTGGGAATACTGCTGGGGGTAAAACTTGAAAGGCCCCAAAGAATCTCTTGGTGTAGATGAATGCTGGGAAATAAATTTTTTCTGTAGGAAACCTGCCTGGTCTCTGCCTGCCTTTTTTTTTTTTCCATCAGCAGCCAGAAGCTGCAGGCTTTTGGGTTCACATGCTGCTGAAACCCAAGCTCCTGGGCCCTGCTGCAGAACGTGACAGGTGTGCCCAGATCTCTCTTTCCAATGTCCAAAACATCTATTTTATTTTATCCTGAAAAGACTAATTTTTTCAGGTTTTCTTTTTTCCTAACCTTTGTTCCTTACGGAATGAAAAAAATGTATGAAATGTAGTATTTCCAGTAGATAAAATTTTTGCCCTCCCTGTCTCTTCCCAGAGATATTTGTTTGAAAAATACTTTGCAGGACCACCACTGTGTTAGTAGAGAATGTTAAGATAAATGTGTTTATAGATAAGCTGTGTTTAGACACATATGGTTATTTTCATCAGTATGATAGGGGGGCTCATCAAAGTCACTTCACTCTCTACAGCTATAGCTAGAAAAGGGAATTACTTTAGTAAATCCATGGTTGGGTGTAGGCCTGTTTGCATGATGATATAGTATCTCAAGTGCATACTCTTGGTTTTTTAACATATTTACTTTTATGATTTTCCACCTATTGCTTACTCTTTGTAATTCTGGTATTTTTATAGTGTTGGAAAATTCTTAATTGCCAACTGATTTATCCTCTGTTAGGGACTAAATGGGAAGCCTTTGGACTTCAAAGGGCATTTAGACTGCATTTGCTGCTTGGATGGGCCTTTTATGCAACTTTTCTTTTGCAGAGTTGTAGGGCTACAGACAAACAACATGTCTGAATTTTACTCTTATTGCTTTTAATTTGTTTGCTTTCTTGAAGGTCCACACAGATGTACATACAATTTTAAGGATGTACTATATGCATAATTCATTATTTTCCATTTTAACATGGAGAAACAGATTTATCACTGACATTTGTGCTAGCACAAGATGTTTGTAAGTGGTACTGATATCCTGGTGGTATTCTGCATTTCTCATAAAGGATAAATGATCAATCAAGAGTGCAAAGTTGTTAACAGCCAAGAGTAGACAGTTGCATGCTCCTTGGACATGTTGTGACTTGATAAGTCCCACTCCCTGAAGATAGAAATAGTACACTAGAAACAGCAGAGAGGATAAAGGAACAGCTCCAAAGATGTTTCCTTTAAAAAAACCCCACATTTTTTTCTTAATTATGTTTACTACGACGGTGCCCAAACATTAGTTAACAACAAGGACCCATTGTGCAAGGACCAAATCAAACATAGTAGCAGACATCTTCTTTCCCTAAAGGAGAATAATTTCTCTGTGATTCTACTCTTTGAAGTATTTTGTGGGTGGAGCACGAAGTGCCTCCCTGGTTTCTTTTGTGATTTAATTAACCAAGAACACGCTACATGCATGGTACTTTCCAGAGCTGATGTAGTAAATCTTTGCTAGAGGAGTTAAAACACAGTGGGATGTCTCACTGTGCTATTTGCAGTGGCTTTACTCTGTTCGTGCTTCAGTCAATGAAAAAACCTCCAGGGAAATTAGGGAGGATGCATCCACATACAAGCTGGCTCTTATTTTCAGCACCACAAAGTGCAAGGGTGTCTGAATGTCTGGTACCTTGAATATAATTTCCTTATTAGTCATCAGCAGGTAATAAGAATCTGAGTTGTATGAAAGTTGTTTATTTGAAGATTCCAGAAGTTTTCATTATACTTCCTTTCTTGCTTTTGATTATGAAGTTTCTTGTTATGATTTTCTACTGCTGTAATGGAGTAGTCCTTAACTTGAGTTGGGAATTTACTGGAGACAAGTGTGGGGAAAAAAATTTCATCCCTGTTATATCTCTTTATGCAAGTTAGAGATTCTTTCACTTTCTGTTTTATAATCAACTTTTTTTTGGTCATCATCCTTTTTTCCTCTTTTATCATGAGTACTTTTTTTTTCAGTGTACTTTACACACTCCAGTTTTGTGTGCTACCATTCCTTAGATTCCATTCTTTACTAAAATTTTCTAATTTATTTGCCCATTTCCACCACTGCTACTTTAGCTTCTTTATGATAAAGATGATGTTTTTAACCTTTCTGCAGTCCTTTTCCAAAACATCTCTCAGCCCATTCCTCTGGCTTCATTTTCCTCTCTGATTGAAGTCATTGTCTTCAGACAAGATTTTTAAGTCTTCTGCAGCTGATCCTTTGAAACAGAGCACAAGTTTTGATGCAAAATTGATCCCAAGATGCTCTTGCATCTGAGCTCTGCTTCCTGGAGGTCTCCCACTAAAGTCCTTTGTTGGATGGTTGACTCCTACCTACAGTTTTTGGATTTACAGGCAAGTCCTTCCAGGTCATGTACATTTATTCTGTTGCCTTATGTTGCTCTAGAGAAGCTGGAATGAACATTCTGGGACACCTCTCATGGCATCACAGCTGTCAGGTCTCTTGACTCTCTTTGGCTCCAGTCCAGAACAAGCTGAAGTCAATGGAAAGGTTTGAATGCCACTGCTTGTGCATGAATCAACTGTGCATAAATGCATGATAGAGGTGCACCAGAAGCACGAGAGGAAAATTGTCCATACAATGACTCTTGCTTGGTTTTGAATGTGTTTTAATCATAGTTTCTCACTTGTATCAATGCTTCTCAAATAGAGTGGGTTTTTTCCTACATTGAAATCGTGGTAGTGATTCTCATGTAAGCCTGAAATAACTCAGTTAAAATCAGGGTGTATGTTACTCAGTTGATATTAAATCCCAGAGTATGTATTTCTGTAACAGTGCTGCTCTTTTGTTTTTTGTTTTCGAGATCTTGGTCTGCTTCCATGCAATGAAATGAAATGAAAGTGGTTTCATTAATTTCTCTTATAATGGTGGAACTTACCACTATAACTAATAACCTTAATTTTTTAATTCTTTTTTCAAGAGCATTTGAATCAATCTGAAATGTAGAACAGTAGGAAAAAAATCTCTTCCCTGAATACATGCACAGAACAAATATGACAGGCTCATGTTTGCATAGTCAGGTTACCATCTGTAAATGTTTGAATGACCTTGCATTCATATATTTCAATGGGAAAATGTGTAACCATTTCAGAAGAGAGCACTGTTGTCTAGAATCTTGTATGCAGCCTTTAGAGTTGTGTTCACAAATATTATGCACATGGCTGTTTGTGATTTAAATAGTCATGGAGTGTCTGATGTCAGCTACTTCCCCTAAATAAAATACAGGATATGCACACCTGGTTTGGAGCCAACTGGCTTTGCTTTGCTTCCTTTCCAAATGCCTTCATTCACAAGTGAGCAAAATGACTCCTCATGCTGCCAAAGAGAAACCTAGAAGTACGTGGTGACCACAATTTGACACAAAATAGGGACATACTTCCAGTTTTTCACAAAGCTCAGTGAGAGTTCTATCCAGCTTCCAATAAATTAAAGAGAAATATTTCTTTTGACTTCAGTGGGACTTTGACTGGAGCCATATTTACTACACTGCATCACTGATGGGAACAGCAGGAGCCCAAGGGATAGAAGGAATCATGGATTTTTTTCCAGTCCTCTGCCACTGGGAAGGAGCTGAGTGCCACCAGAGGCAGGGGATTAGTGCTCTGAGACAGCAAATATTGCAAGGCAGTGACCTTAGAGGGACACAGAGCTGTGGTGGGAGGAAGATTCTGTGCCACTGCTCACTCCTAGGAGGCATCTGAATGGACAGAACCACGGGCCCCAAGGGCTTGTGCAAATGACTGCTGGAACAAGGAATAAGCTGGAGAAAAAGTTGGTTGGAAGCTTAAATCTCTGCAGAATTTAAGGTTGAAAAAGTGTCTGGGAAAGCATAATGTGACTACCTGGAGGCATAAAGCTGTGTGTGAAGAGTTTAAATGTAAGGTTAAGTGTCAGGAATAGAGATACACATTGCTTAGCAATGGGTCCAAATTTCCACTGTGAAAATTTGGAGTCATATAAGCACAGCAAAATAAGTATCTCAGTGCACTCTAAAAGCAAGTTCACAAAGACGTGACCTCTCAGCAGGGTGTCCATTAAGACAGGGACCTCTTTTTGTGCTGTTCACATTGTAGACTCGAGTTCATGTGATCACTCCTTGTCTGAGCAGAAAGCTTGGAGATGCTCTTACAGTCTGTTCTATAACCTCTAGACAGTTTATCTTCTTCTCTTTGCTTTTGGGTAGCTGATAGGCTGGTTGGTCATTTTTGTTTTGTTAGCTGCGTGGGGATTTTTTACCTCTACTTCATTCTTTCTTTTCTGCTGCTGACAGAATTGCCTGTGGTGCATTTCCCATTGTGGTGCCTCTCTTGTGGTGCCTCTCTTCAGTTCAAGTTTTGTGTTAGATCCTACCATAGGATTTTAATGAGTAGTTTAGAAGCCCCATATCTAATGGGGCCTCACCTGAACAAAGCTCTCAAAAAGTCTGCAAAGTGGTTTCATAGGATTTTTTTTTTTATACTCGATGCCTCTTAGAATTGCTTGAAGTTTGTTATGACCATTTTACAGCAAGAGATAACACTCCTTTCTGGATAGGGAAGTATGGGAGATTGGATTTAAGGCTTTTTTGTTAATATCTGTTCATTCTAAAACCAAAGGTGTTTAATTTAGCAAAACAGTGTAAACATCAATATGTATACAGGTTTTTATTTACCTTCAGCAGAACAGTGATCAAGTGATGTCAGATTAGTGACTCTCTTTTGAGAAGCTGGTTCAAAGAAGCTCAAAAGTTGAGAAACTTGCATGAATTGTCTTTCATTTTTCACGTTCCTCACTGTCAGGAAATTTTAAGGCTTTAAAAATATTTCCTGTGAATGCTTTTAGTAAGGAAATGTTTGGCTCCAGTCTGAACTTGTTTTGGCATTTAGTTTGATCACCTTGATATGAGAAGCTTAAATGTTTATTCCTTTCAGAATTTCAAAGCCTGGGGACTGTACCTGAGCATGCTGGACAGTGAAATTTTCCTTAGAGAGGGCTGTTCATAGTGTGACAAATCCACATTGCTGAAGGGGACCTTTTTTCCAGGACTTACAGGATTGTCAGTAGCATTGCAGGGCTTTGGCAAGCCCAGTCCTTCAAACCTGTTTAGTGTGGAAGCAAGTCAAACTCTCTAAACTAAATTCATGTCGTTAACTTTATTAGCTGGGAATTAAGTCTGTGATATAGGGACTTCAGACTGACATAAATATTGTAATTATTCTTGAAACAACTAATGTCAGTGCAGCAAATTTGGAATATATTTTCAGGTTGAATCCAAATCCATGGTGGTTTCCTACACACTTCCTTGCACATGTGTTCTTAGTTAAAAATGTCATTTTCTCTCATCCAGTAGCTTTTGTTCTTGTGATTTAGGGATGCATCTTCTTGTTCTTAGAAACATGCAAGGGTCCTAAAATTAAATTTGTCTTGCTAGTTCCTATTGGTGTAAAGATACTTGTTTATGCAGGATGGCTGAGGCACAGGTTGCAGTTACCAATTGTGATCCTAGTCTAATGGTGTACTGAGTGTCTCAAAGCATCTACTTTTATGGCTTTGAGAGCCCTGGGAAGCACTCTGCACCTTGCAGAGGAGCACCACCTTGTGTAAATTCACTTGTCCTCAAAGAATTCGTAACCCAACTTTTTCTGTTTATTTGGTGATTCCGAAAAGGACCCAGTTGTGGAGAAGTTAAAATGTAATTACATTTTGCCCCATTACTTCCCAGCAAACTCACACAGCAAAGGCAATGTAGATGGAAAGTGTTGAAACCAAGTGTTTTAATTAAAGAAGATCTTCAGCTAACAAACTTTTGTTTAATTTCTTTTTTTTTTTTTTGATAGGGTGGAAAGAAGTCCTACAGTGGGCCATGTGGGGGCCGTGATTGCAGTGCTGGATGCAAATGTTTTCCAGAGAAGGGTGCACGGGTAAGTTTACACAAATATAACTTGTCCTTGCTTCTTATCAATCTTTTTAGAAATAAATAAATAAACAAGCACCATGTCAACATGTGTAATTCTCAATCGAATGACTTCATGAAATGACAGATGATGAAGACCAGCTGCATTTCAAATGTCCCCAGCCAGGATTCCAAAAGCTTCTCTAAAGATTTACAAATGGCTCTCTTTGTAATGAGTCTTCAATAGAATCCTATTTCTTTATGTGATCTGAGCCCTAGTTCAAAAGAAGTCAGATGGTTTTTAAGTAGATTACAACAATTAAAATTAGGAAAATCAAAGTAGTGTGGGCTTCTAGCACAGATTTTGCCCAGGCATTACAGTAATAGCTTCTGTTTATTTGTGGAAGTGTTTTTGATTTGTGTATTTGGTTGTGGAGGAATAATAACTCAAAATGGATCTGAGCAATTCCCTTTGAGAAAGTTGCTTATGTAGCTAAAGTCTCTCTCTCTGAAGTTTTCATTTGAATAAACCAAATGTTTAAGCAAGATTTCTGTAAAAATCTTTAATTTCTTTTGCTTGTATGAGCAGACTATAACTTATCTTAAAGCAGCTTATCTCCTCTCTTAGGGGAATGCAGTAACTTACTTCACTCTGCCTTCAATTGCAATGTTAATTTTTGTCCAGACACCATCTACTGAGTGTTTTATCTTAAGCTCTAGAGCATTTTAACATGTATGAAAATGAATCTTACAGATTTTGCTTTTGGAGATGAAAGGAGGAAAGATCACACAGTAGGTACTTGAGGAATTGGAAAGGCTTAAAGAGAAGGGAAATAATACTGGTTGTCTTGTTTAATTTATTAGCTGTACTTCCCGAAATCATACTGAAAACTCATCCTCTGAGAGAAAACAAAAGAAATTAAGTCTTATTTAAACACTAGCAATCCTGATTTCTTCCTGTCTATCTCAGTGACACAGTATGTGTATATGCATGGCATTACTCTTTGGACTGAATTTAGGAAAATGTTGCTATTTCAAAATGGTTGTTTTAAAAATGATGTTTTTTCTAATTGCAGACAGTTGAGTGTGAATGCGTAATTGATAACTGGTGATGTGTTTGCTCTGGAAATATAAAAATTCTTTTAATTCATCACGTGGCAGAGGGAAACCCTGTCTAAACAGAGGAGCAGAAGCACTTCACTTCAGCCCATATTCTAGGGCTTATTGAGAACTTCCTTGCCAAGTTCTCAGTGCACCCTAGAATATGGGCTCAAGTGAAGTGCTCAATACCTTTTGTGATTAGATACAGTAGGGGACAGACCTCGTTTGGTTCTGGAACACAATATCCTGTAAATGCTTTGACCTTTAGACAGCAATGAGCATCATTCTTCTGTCTCTTTACATTCCCGGGGTCCAACTTGATTGTTTGAAGTGGCCACAACGCTGTTGACCTTGCAGTTTGAGCTCTTGGCATCTCTTTTGTTAAGATGTCACAAAGATTTTAGGCTGTTTTCATTGCTGACCTGAGAACTCATTTGGCTTTTAGCTTATTTCTTATGTGCCCTGTATCGGTGGGGCATTCTCAGTCCCTCCAACACATCCTCCATCCTGCTGAGACCTGTCCGTGGAGTAAACTGCATGGCACAAGTGGTAATCTTTGCCTTTTACGACACTGCTTCCATCAAGTGTGCTGAGCCCTCCTGACACCTTCTTGGACATCTGCAGGCAGCTCCTGGAGGCCTGCCAGTCCTGAGGATAGGGAGGTGACTGGCTGAACTGGGAAAGCGGATGGTGTGGTTATGTATCCCACAGCACAGCTTGTTTCTTGTAGGACACTGTACAGCCTGAGGCTAATTCCTTGGCTTCCTGCCTAGCTGCTTCTCCACTGCTGCACAGCCTTGAAGTTCAGAAACGGAGACAGGACTTTGCCAATGCCCTGAATCCAAGTTTTGTTTAAAAAAATGTTCCAGCCGTCAATTTTCCGCAATTAACCAGATCAGAATAAAGCTAAGTTTTCTTTTTAAAGAAGGAAATAGCTCAAAAGCACAAGGAAAATGGCAATAAGCTGACAGCTTAATGAAAATAGTGTAGACAATGTCCTTAAATGTCACCCTGAATGCACTTCTGATCAGATCAAGCTTTAAAAATTTTATTTAGGCAATAAAAATGTCAAAACTGCCTAAGACTACTTGATTAGTGAGAGATATTTCTAGAAATGGGGTGCATATGTGTGTAATCCATAGGTGCCCACGTTCTTGTTTGTGCTATAGACTGCTGCTGTATGTGCAGGATATATCAAAAAAACACCCCAAACCACAAAGAAACACCAACCAACCTAAGAAAACCACCCCAAAACTCAACAAACCACTGTAAGCTCACTACCTGTAAGACTGACCTTGTTAGAAGACTAATCTCTATGCAGTGAGTCAGCAATTTGTGGAATAATTGAGATTCTTTTCTGAAGGAAGTGTGGTCCTTGTCTAGCAGCCCCTCAGGGAGCTCTCCTAGCAGAGTGGCAAGGCACATCTCCTGAAAGAGCAAAATCTCTGCTGTGTTGTCCAAATGCTTGCATTACATGTGAAAAGCAGTGAGGCCACCTTGTACCCATTTTAGGCTGTGCATTAAGTCTTGATATGATCCAGTTTACTGTGAAGCCTGCACAGGCAGAAATCTGTTATGGAAGCATTCTTCATCTTAGCTAGTGATTCAGAATTGGTTCTCTTATCTAATGATGAGTTAATGAAAAGCCTGTCTCTGTGTAACTCAGTGGTCAAGCTCCTGGCCATTGCAGCCATTCTCCCCCCCTTATCAGTTTTTATCTTGTAAACACTTGTGGGTGGCAATCCAGTGATTTGTGCAGAAGTCCAGTTCTTCATGGAGAAGCGTTACCTTCACTGAAGGGTCCCAGCCAGGGCCTTGTCTGGAGGTTTTCTCAGAGCTCAAGTCAAAAGGTTAAGCTGAGTGTGTGGCTTTTACTCCTTAAGTGCACAGGAAGGCATCTACACATGGTATGATAGGGTAACAGTAAGTGTAATAGCAAGTGAAGCCCAGGAAACTGATTTTAAACCTGGGAGTTTTGGATCTGGTTGTTCTGTTCCCCTAAAGTGCATTGTTAGAGCTTGTAGTGATCCTGATATGAAAGCTGATGTAGTGCTGTGCAAAGAAAATGCCAGGGAGCATCCCAGAGGTTACAGGAGCCCCTGCCTAGCTGGAGCCTCTGGGTGAATGTGTGCATCTTCTAATTCTCTGTGTCCCTACTCCCATTTTTCTGGCCAGCTGAGATACCAGTTACCCAGCTAGGGCAATTTTAAAGGAAATTCTGCTGTGATAGTACCTGAATGAACCCTGGTACATACAATTCTTTGGGGCAGGAGATAGTCTGAACACAGACTTACACTGACCCCACTTTTGCATACAAGACTTACATACAGTCATCTTCAGGGACAGCAGCTGATGGGCAGAAAAAGTGCTTTATATTAAATTAGGAAGCACAAGAGGAAAGGTGAAGGAAGGAAAAGCAACCATATTAAACTAGAAGTTAAATGAGGAGGTGAATGTAAATTCTGATACCAGTCCCTATCCTAGTGCAAGGCTATGTTCAGTTTCAGTGCAGGTGAGTGATCTACAGCTAGAAGATTTTTGGGACTGTCAGAAGAATTTACTGTGTTTAAAAGAGTGTTTTTCATTCCACTTGCTCACTGTTTGTCCACTCTTTATGGGCAGGGATAATGCTGCTGAGAGTTTCATGCTGTATTGATGGCTGTCTTGGTGAGAAATGTGCTGCAGATAAGTCAGCAGGGAGCAGGAGGCATTTTTCAGACTTTCAGAGTATCAAGGAGCATTAAATATTTGGCAGCCTGCACCATTTCACTTTGCAGCTCATTTTGCATTTGTTTATAATAATGTTGGCTTTTTTATTTTTATATAATGTCATCAGCTTTCAAACACTCATGAAGATAAAGTAGCAGACCCTGTCTTTGTTTCATGTATACCTTCTCCTGATGCCTGTTCACTTATCTTGGAATTATAACAATATTAGAGTTTGTTTTAAACTTTGCTCAATATGTGCTGGAGATAATATTTTGGGTTTTTTCATTCTCCCCCACGAAAAAGGAAATTAAGGAAAAAAAATTTAAAAATTGTTTCCAAGGCTTCACAAACTACTCAAGAAAGGCTGTGTCCCTGCAGCTTTTACAGCTTACAAGTGGTGTAAATTTGGGAAAACCTGATGTTACTGATTATATTTCTTTTCTTTTTTCCTCCTAATATGTAATCATGTCAAATAATATATATATTTTTTTTAATGTGTTCTTTGAAGCCCATTAAAATACCATATGATCGATTAGAAAACTATTAATGGCATTATAGGACCACTTTTCTGTCTCAAAAAAAGTCTCCACAGAGTCTGTTTCCAGCAACTGGTGTGGCTGGAAGGGGGTTTATCTGTAGAATGAGGCCGTTGGTTCTGGGGACAGGGTGGAAACTTTACACTGAATTGAATCTGGTCCAATAAAGCCAAGGGCCACTGGAGTGCATCAGATATGCCAGGGAACCCATCCCCTCACCTGGTCCCACCCAAACAAAATCCTCTTTGTCCACTCCAAGACTACACTGTGGGGAGAAGCAAAGCATGGTGAACAAGAGGAATTGACTAAGATTGAGAGATTTGCTCAAAGAAGTGGTTGCTCTCTGACTGAAAGGTTGGTATACCCAGAGACACATGCCATTCCCCACTGAGGTTAAAATGATGACAGTAAATGTAGTGTGAATTATCTCTGGGCAGTCCAAGAGTTTTTGATAGAATTGCTGCAGATCAAACAAGCAAGAAAAGACAGACAGATCCTCAACATCCATGCAGTGAACAGTGTAACCTGAGGTCAGAACTTTGGATGATTAATCTAATTGTTATCTAGCATAAACTAATGTCACACTGGCAAGAGATCTTAGATTAACTTTTCTCTGGAATTAATCCCCTCAATACTGGGTGTACAAAGTGTCTCTCTTGTGATAATCAGTTGAAGATTGGTTGACGTTTCTTTGCTATGAGATTGTAATAATTATAAATGGTATTCTTAATAATGTTTGCAGATTTCTGCTTTGTCTGGTTCATCACTCTATTTGGAACAGTCAGGGATTTCCTGGTGAAACACAATTTCTTTGGAAGTGTCGACTCAACAAAACGATTTTTTTTTTTTTTGCAGAAGTGCTTTACACAGACAAATTTGCTGGTGACAAAATTCTTTAATGCTGTTGGTTCAAAGTTCTCTTTCTTTCAATGTGGCTTCCTGCTCCCTGGCTTGGCAAGCACTGTGGGATGTAGTGCTGCCATTTCGACACCCATGGCCTGCAGGCTGGCCACTTAAAATCAAAGCAGACTCTGGGTTACTGCCATTTCTTTCCAACTGACAATGCCAAGGTGTGAGCAGTGCTAAATGCACTCACCATGGATACAGGTACAAGTGATGCTGGGATTGTTATCTAGTTATTTTTGTAGAGATGGGCTATATGTAAATCATGTCTAGTTCTTGTTCAAATTCCCTTCTGGTTAAACATATTAAATGCCATCATTTGGTTTGGGAAGAGGTTTATCTGTAAGACTGAAAAATGTTCACCATCTGTTTGCTGTCATTAAGGAGTTCTGGCAATATTTTGGAAGAAAATGAGGTAATAGTTAATTCAAACAACTTATGTGCCAGCTGCTTTTTTTAACAACTGCCAAGGTTTGTGTTTTTTTAAGTAATAAAACAAACTTTGCCAAATGTAGCATTAAACAATTATTGTACATGTCTTGCTGACCCAACCTAAATACACGGAGCTTAGCTCTCTAATGAGAACCACACCAAGTACTAAAACAGCATAAATAAATCCAAACTCATTGCATTTGAAAGGGTTCCTCTTGCAATGGACATCCAGACCAAACCTGTTCCTATGTGCAGCCTTTCACCATCTCTTTGGGAAGACTTCTTGAGGGGACAGGCCCCCATCTTATCTCAGAATTCAGTAATGATAACAACTGTGTTTAAGCAGGGTAACCAGGGAGGCTCTGGAGCAAATCCTGTCCCTGTGATTTGGTTTGCAGTTTTGTTTGGGAGGATGTGTGTACTAAGTGAGGCTGAATATATTCCAGGAAATGTATCTTGCTAAGAAGGTTTCCACAGCTTTCAAAACTAACCAGGGTCCATGGCATTTCTGTGTCACCAGGGTGGGTGAGGTGACTCTGTGACCTGAAACTCTTTCTCAGGCTGCCTGCAAGGGCAGCAGATTTTGTAATTGCAGTGGGGACCTTTGAAATCAACCAGAACGTGGGCCCCCAAGCTGTGCTCCATAGAGCACTTCCAGATGGCTTGGAAAAGCCAGCAGAGAAGTATGTGTCGCTGTTCAAGTAATTGTGCTTCATGTGAGCTTTAACCCAGGATTTCAAAGTCTTTACACTATTTTGGAAGCAAATGGAGCATTTAAAAAGCTGCTTGTTTCATCCTACAATGCTGCGAGTTGTCGTAGTTTAAGAAGTTGTGTAGTCTCGCTATGCCAAGTGAATGTCCTTTTTGTTTCTCCTTTCCAGCCTGAAGGTTTCTGGTTTTCTCAAACGGAGCTGCTCAGAGGTGAGGTGTTACTGATATGGATGTGAGCTGTGATGACTCCTGGAAGCTGTGCTCAGCTGGCACAGACTCAGATCCCTCTGCCTTGTGCTGTGCTAAGCCCTCCTCACCTGAAGATACTCGGTGATTCTCTGCTCTGCTGCTGGCACGAGCTGAGGGTGCAGGCACGTTGCCCTGGGAATAGGAGCTGTGTCATTTCTTGTTTGTAGGAGCTGCCATGGCTACCCCTGGTGAGCTGCAGGAGGAACGTGCTGTTCCCTTGAAGGCAGGGCCATCACTCCCACTGATTTCTTTTTAGGTGTGTAGACAGATGGGAAGACAGACTATCCTCGTGTCTCCCTCTTTGGAGCCTTGCCATGACTGACCTTCTGTTCTAACTTCATATCTGTGGCACTTTCTCCAAGACTAAAAGTGATAAGTTGTGCTGTGGATTTGCTCCATATGGACAAAACAGACCCCCTCATCTTCCTAAGTACTGGAGAATAAAAACATGTATCCAAATTCTTTCTTTATAAAAACTGTTGTCTTTCTTGGCCATAGAATGGAGGCTTTGATGAGTCTGTGATGTTTTACTTGCCGTGTAACTCCTTAGAATGGGACTAGCATCAACCTTTCAATTTCTCTTGTGTATTCGTTTATTCACTGTAGGAGAAGAATTGTAAATATTCTTAAAATTGTTTTCTGTCAGCCACTCCACCTTGGTCAGAAAGAAAAGTAAGGATTTCTGCAGGAGGATAAACTCTCTGGTGTCCTGCCCAGGACAAGAAAAACAAATGTTATCGTGAGTCTTTGAAACATATAATTGGCTGGTTGGGATTTTGCCTAAAAAAGCTGTAGGATTTTGTGCAATTAGTCCTGCAGTGATGTCTCAGTTAAAGAGAGATTTTTGATGCCCTCTTACATCTGAGAACTGGCACAAGACTTTCCTCTCCAAGCATTTGATAGACAAGAAGGGGTAACTTATATCCTGCCTTGAAATGACCCAATTGGCATTTTCTTCCAGCACATTCTATATAACTCGTGTATAGTACTCACCACCTAGAGTGTGTCTTTGTAGCCTTTTTGAAAAGTTGTTAAATTTTCTGAAGTACCTCATTTTTGTCCTGCCTCTTACCTCTCACCCCACTCCAAAACTTGCCCATCTTCTAACTGTGACTGGCTCAGAATATTGCTGGTACTAATTGTTTTTTAAGCTTCTAAAAATGAGAAGAGATGCCCTTTGCAGAAACAAGAGTCTTTTTTGAGGAGTTTCCGCTGGCAGCAAGCGGAAGGTGTGACAGAGATTTCCAGTGTGATCCCTTGAGTAAGTCAGCCTCGGACAGAGGAGGGTCACAGAACCAACCTGTGAGCAAGAGTTGGAAGAGATTTGGCTGCCAGTCAGGTGAGCTGCTTCATGAGCCAGGACAACAGCCAATAGCAGGGATTACTACACAGCAAACTTAATTAGGCAACAGATAGGCAGGAAGTCTGCCAGTCATGGAGCCTGCAGCCAGAGAGAGCTCACAGTGAGGGAGCCTCACCAGGCAAAAACTCTGTCCTGGTACAAGAGGCTGCAGTCCCAATTAGTTGGAAGTAAAGCTGAATGCACAGGTGCCTCAGGCTACCTGTTTTCTGGGAAATATGTGCAGTGTTTTTGGTGTGAAGTGCAGCTTTTCCTGATGGGAGATTTTAGGAGGCAGGAGGACAGATTATACCTTGTCCATCAGTGACAGGCAAGGAAAAGGAGGAGATGCTGTCTCCTTGTGAATGGGGAACGTGTGTGTTTGCTGGTGGCCAGCAAAGTGTTAGGGCTGACTTTCTGAACACTTGGTGAAGAAAAGGAAAGACAGGAATGAAAGAGAATGATGGCCCCCCCCCTTTTTTTTTTTGAAACAAATAAAGCCACATCCAAATAACAGAACATAGTGGGAATAAGAGAAGAATTAATAACATGTAGGAACAGAGTGCTCTGGCTGAGAATCTGGGTATAATTGTAAATTGTATAACTTTTCCCTTGACTTTGCTTATTCTTCAAAAATAGGAGGAATATTCAGGTGTTTGCCAGCCTCTTCCTTTTAAGCTGTTGATTAGGGATATTTTAGCTGCTGCTCTCTAATCAGTCATAAATCCATTGCTAGAACAAGCATTTTTTTGCAAAATATCTTGATTTCATGGGTGATGTGTTAGGGTTACTGTTTGACCACCTGTGGAGTTGTGGAAATAGAAAACAAATTTGGAGGAAAGATGCAACCCTAGTAAGAATGGGATACTGTCAATTGTATCAGGTACCTCATCCAACTACTTGTGTTGGAAATAGAAACATTTTAGAAGTCTGAAAAGTATCACAGATGCAAATATCCTCGTTCTTAATGGGTAATTTTTGGAAGGGCTTTTTGTGGGTCTTTAAAAAACAGCAGTGTTGCCAAAGCTAATAAACAGGAAGTTAAAATAATTTCAGAATTTCTGGGTTTGATCCATAATAAATACAGTACAAATAGTGCACAAGTTTCGAAGGGCTATTAAAAAGAAACATCTGGTTGTCTTTCTTTAAAGATTGATGATACTTCTTTTAAATGATCAAAGAAAGATGTCTAATAATGTGACTCAGCATGTGCTGAATTCTCAGTGTATGGTAGAGGAAGAATTTTTTAGTACTTAGTGTTTAGCACTAAGGGTGGTGCAATTCTGCACTAAATTTTGTTTTTCAAAGTTCTGTAAAGCTTCTGTCTCTTGAGACAGATCTCTCAGATTTGTGTTCACATCCATATTCTGCTGGAACAATACAGGAGAACTTGTTCTGTTTTATAGCTGAGCTGTGTTCTGTTCACCTGCTCCTCAAGCTGGGATACATTTTGACAGAGTGGCAAATCCTCCTGAACACCAAATTCCTTCTGCTTCCATCTCTATTGCCAGACTGGCACCATCTGCCTACTTGTGTGTCTGGGAAGTTCTGTTTCCTATCAGGTTCTAAAACCAGAATAAAATTTCTAAATGAAGAAGGGAAAAAAAAAGAGAGGAATGCATCAGCCAGGGTATTCTTGGCATAGCTGTTGGCTGCAACTGCTACACTTAGGGAATAGATTTTGGTGTAGAAAGAACTGTAAAGTCCTGCAGTGCAGGGCAGTTACAAACATACAGTAGGAGAAAGGTGATGCTCCAAAGTGCTTTCACTCTCTGAGAATTACATTTGTTATATGTTGCTTCAAGTTTTAGTTAAGAAATCTGTTGGTTACTCAACTGTATTTTCAGGAAAGCGACTTCACAGAAAATATATTGATATAAAACTCTAAAAAGTTAGCTTTCTGTACTCCTTAATAATAGATCTCTGAAAAGAGTTAATCTTTTTTTCTGGAATACATTTTCTGTCCAAACTTACAGACATTTGAAAGAGAAGATAGCAGAAGAGGTTGTCTTGTCCCATTTTAATTAGGGCATATCTTCCTTAGAGGACAAAATGTTTTTGGAAGATGTCAGCCTTTGGAATATCCCTTAGCAGTGGAAATATAGCCCAGCTTGTCTCACAGCAAATTTGAAATAAAGAAGTAAAGTCTGCATGCAAAATCAGGGCAGCAGGTGGTCATTCCCTGTATAACTGCAGCTGAACTTGAGTTGTAAATCCAAAAGCATGACAAAACTAGCTTTGGGACACCCAGTGATTCCTTGCAGGCATGGATCAGTGTTTCTGGGACCTTAAAGGAAGTTTTCCTGAGATTTAATGTTTTCTCTTGAAACAATAAATGACATAAGTGTTATCTCTAGATTTTTTCCAGAGCAGTGAATTCAACTTCACTTGTTTTTCTAACATCAGGACTGAAACCTGAACTAATCTAGTTTAACCATTCCCTTGTCTTTTATCAGCTGGAATGTGCATTAAGTCCTGAGAACATTTGGGAGAATAGAAGTTCTGCTTGCAGTGGCTGTATTTTGTACACTGGGTAACAAAAAGTAGTCAGGGTTTGTTCACAGAGTTCACGTAGATGCTGTATTCTGCATTATTTTTTCTTGCAGAATCACGTGTCAGGTGTTCCATGTTTGGATGTCTTTAGGTTTATTTCATCATTGTCTGCTGTAAGCAGGGCCTGGGCTCTGTCACACTTTTGTTGTATTGTGTATCAATATTATCAGCTCTCCAGCCTGGACTGAAGAGGAAAGCTGGGTTCCCTTGGTGTTATTGGGGGGGTTTCCCAACCTCTGTAAGAAAGCCAGGATTTTAATTTTCAAACCTTTGCAGCAAATTGCTTACAGGCTTCCAAGAATGACTCAACCAACCATTTAGGTGAATTTTATGTAAAATGTGTGTTAAGGGAAGCAATTGCAAGGGAAGTACTTCCTGAGGTATTTTTCTTCACATTTGTTTAGAAAAGTTGTGTGAATGCTCCATGTAGTGTTGGCAGGATGTTCCAGCTGCAGGAAGTGCATTGCTTTAAACTGGATCTCCTCAGCAAAATTAAGACTATTTTGTAAATGATACTCAGGTGGGCCCATGCTGAGTCAATGTCACATTTCAGAACTTATCCTGCTTCACTGAGTCCCAGTGCAGAGGTTTCAGCTCTGTGACCTGGCTGCTAGAAACACACACAGGTTCCTAATGTTGAGTTTTTGATGAGATCAATTACTCTAAAGAGGTGAAGATTTTCTCTTCAGCACATGGACAAACAGGAAGGGGCAGGAGGAAGGGAGGAACACTGGGATTTTTTATGTTTTACAGAATCACAGTATAGTATATATATATATATTTATAGAAAAAAAAATATTTTTTCTCCAGTTGCCCTGGAGAAAAAAAGCTGTGTGTCCCTCAAGGATATGGAAATGGAATGATGCTTCCATCTTGTGCAATAGTCTTCTTTGGAACCTCCAGATATGTGATCTTTCCAGACCTCCTCTTTAAGGAGGTCTGCAAAAGATCAATAGCAGATCAAGATCAATAGATCAGGAGCACAATTCTGCCATTTTTCCAGACTGCAGTGCCCCATGAGAAATGTTTAACAGTGATTTTCCTGCCCTTGGAAAAGGGGTTTGAGATTTTTATTATTTCATAAAATATCTTATCAACTTGTGAGCAACTGTGGCCCTTGTTGTACCCACTTTAATGATGTTTCAATGTTTAGAAATGCCATTCTTTTCTTCCATCTTACACATTTTCAGTAAATACGTCTCTTGGCACAAGGGAAATTGACGTGGGAGTGTGCTTCATTAAAAAAATAACATCCTGGTCAAATCAAGCTGTACTTAATTAAATTTCCTCTGTTTTAACTGCACATAGAAACAGATAACTGTGACAAACAAAAATAAAGAATCTTTAGGGATACTGACTTACCTCTGATAAGAACCGTCTGGCATATACATATTCTTGTTTTGCTTATGCTTTACTAACAAGCTCAGCATTTGGTTCACATTTCTTCCTTCTACTTTGGGCTTATCTAATAGGTGAAAAATCTGTGACTTCAAGTCTAAAGCCCTATTTTAGGATTTGTTTTAATCACTTTTTTCTCATTTACTGAAAAGCTTATGGTACAACTAGCTTTGGCCTAGTAATTACATGAGCACAAACAAGTTTTTGGTAATTTTTAATTTTGTAATTAAAAGTAATTTGATAATTTCCCTATTTGATAATTGTTAAGGGACTGAGAAGAAAGCGATAACTGCTTTTCACATTGTTAATAGCACAGCTGTGGTTATTATCTCAGTAGCCAGCTACATTAATTGGGATTGCTTTCAGTGCTTCAGGCTGTGGCCATAAAAATCTTAGATGACCTGGCAAAATGACCTTGGAAAAACAGTTTCATGTTCCTGTTTCCTTTTCCATGTCTTGCTGGCCTCAGCTGTTTGTCCCTGGGCTGTGTGGATGTCTGCAGCAGCGTGGGTCAGAGGCTCCCCAGGGCAGGAGTGTGTGACTGCACATCCGTGCTCAGGTCACCCAGCAGGCAGGGAGCTCCCAGCTCCCTGCACTCTGCATTTCCTGGCTGTTGGAGAGGGCCAGCTGCCTCTGCTCCAGCACTGCTTGTGCTGTGGAACTGCGAGGATCACACTGGCTACGTGGAGCTGGCCTTTCCCAGTTCCACAGGAGCAAGTGTGGAGTTTTCCTTTCATGTACACCCAAACTTTATCCAGCACCTCCAGCCACACAGACACCTGCATCTGCCAGCAAAGCACAGGCTTCAGCCCATGTCTACACCTAAAATTCAATGCTGATCTATCTTACAGATTTGCTACTCAGAATGGCAGAGCACATGGATGGAGTTTAGCTCAGAGAAGAGCATGGCACCCTGTTTGAGGATGGAAATTCTGCTAGTAAAAAAGGCAGCTTCAGTTCCTTATGACTCCATAATTTCTGCTTCTGGCCACATTAGAATCTAAGTTGAATCATGTGCACACACAATGAAAAATTGGCTTTTTGAATGGCAAGTGTTCATATTTTTAAATGTAAGTTGATTCACTTCAACAAAGAGTTTAAATAATTTCTCGTATACTTCTCATTATTTTATTTGTGGAAATGTTGGTCTGAACCAACATAGATGTGAAGTAAACTGTGAACAGAAGGGCTATGAGGCTTTTACACTTTTGTGAGATTTGTAGCTACTTTTCCATTCCCTCTACAGATCAGCCATAGAAATATCCCCTGTGAAGAAGCTCTCTCTTCAGCCTTTGATTAGTTAGGGAGCACTGGGGCCAGTGTGGTTTTAATGTATTATTGGTTTTGGCATATGAGAACTTGTATACAAAAAAGCTCTGACAGCACAACTGTCTTTTGATCCTTGTGTCATCACAAGGCCACACAAAAATGGTCTGATTTTACTGAAGATGAATAGAATTGGTACAAGAGATGGGAGAGGAAATGGATTGCCCCTCAGCTTTCAGTGATCCTTTTCTGAAGGAAAGTAACACAGAAATTCTAAGTTCCTCCTCAGATGAAATAGTACATTTTTAATATCTCATAAATTTTGGCTGCTCTTTTTCCCATCTGAACTGTCTTTAGCAAATACTTGTGACTTCAGGCTGAGATTTTTTTGTGGGGATACATGAAGCAGAACAGAATTTTCTGTTGGTGTCTGCCATTGATTTTTAACTGGGGTCATGTTCCTCCTTGCCAGGAGAATAGTACACAGGGAACTTCTTGAGATGCTTCAGGAAAAGGCATCATCAGCTGAGAGGAGGTTGTGAAACCAGACCTTTTCCACATGCTCTCTTCAGAGTAAAACCTTCCTCTGTTCCTATACATTACATTATTGGTGAAATACATCAGCAAATGTTTATAGTCAAGGAAAGTTTGTACTAACACTGTGTCATGCAACTAATCTGTTTGCGTTCTAAAGAGGGAACACTAAGTTAGCTGCATTTTGCTCCAGATTCAAGTGTCTTATTAAATATTTATACACAGATTAGACTGTTTACTTTCCATCTCATACTATAGTTGTATTGGGAAGATCCAGAACACCTGGGTTTTAGTGAGGTCTTAAGGAAAGTTTGCTTCAACTTTCCAAATTAAAGATTAAGAGCTCACTAAATTACTGAGTGTATGCAGGAGAGTTTCAAGTCAAGAAATGTCAGTTCTAGAAGCATGCTTCTGAAATTGTGAAAAACAAAACATTCGTGAATACCAGATCTTGATTTCACTCTCTTCTGCTGCATTTCTACACTTCCCAGAGCAGTGTCAGAAATATCAAAGAAATACCAGTTTCTGCTGGTTTAGCTTTGCTGGAGGTCTGTTCTTTACATTAGTGAAAACCAGTTGCTGGTATTGAGAAGTCACTTGGCTGACTTTGGTGATGCTACTTTAGCTTTGTGCAAAAACTGGTAAATGAATGGGCTCCTGGATCACAATATTTCAGGTATGCTGGCTATGTAAAATATCCTTTTTTGTTAAGAGAGGCTGTAAGTCTACCCTTACTTTCCATATTTAGGTGTAGCTACACGTATGTAATCGATATCCAGAAGTCCAGATGAAGTGAGAACAGTTTGCCTGTCTAGGCAGAAAGCAGAAAAGGACAGCCCAAACTTACTTTGTAGAGGATAGTCCAGGCTCTTGGTGTGGAAACACTGATTCCCTGGCTATTTAACTGTTGTATCCCCTGGAAGAAACATGTAAAACCCTTAATGTTCTTTGAACTACAGAAATGTGAGTGAAAAGCTTCACTTGTAGAATGAAAGCTACAGCTAAACCAAGTGGAAAGCTGGTTATTTATGTGTAAGTCATCATAGGCTGTGCATTTCATTAGAGAAACTGGGGAGCACTACCTACTTATAAGCCATCACCAGGTGTTAGTTAGTGTTCTCTCTCACCTTGCTCAACACTGAGAATGTTGATGCTGTCCAATCATTTCACAAATCAGCAAGAACTTGTGTGATCAGCACTCAGTTCCAGCAAGTATCTGCTCACTTCACCACGAGATATGAACATCAGAAGACCTTTAACTCTTCCTCTTGAGTGTAGTGGCCTGGGGTCTCGGGCAGCTTTGAATGTGCCTGGCCTCTGAAGAGACTGACACATTTCTAGGATCTCGTGCCCTTTGCCTGCTCCTGAATGTCACTGCATTTCAGAAACTCCCTCCTAAACACAGCCAGCTATTCCAGTTACGCACTTGGGAGGGTTTCCAAAAACCCTAGCAAGTACTGCTTGTCAGAAAGGTAGATTTTGCTAACTTTTGCTAAACGTGTAGCATTTGATCTGATTTCAGCTTTACAGGAGTTAATATTTTAACCACTGTCTTACAAGAGTGAAGGAGCATTATTCTTGCAAGATGAAGAAACAATGAAACGTGGCTATGACTAATAATGCACTTTGCTTTCTTTCTGCTGATTCTGAGCTAATGCTTCCTATGTTTAAACTAATTTCCAAATATTTTGCGCAAGTTTTGGAAGTAAATAAAACCTTAATTTCTAGGTATGTACTCTGAAAATCTACTTTGCCCCTGAGTTTGTTTGGATAGGATTTAAAAGTTTTATGTGCTGTGTAAAATTTGTATTCCAGACTAAACAAAAAATATATTTACAAATTGTCTGCTTAGTTTAATTTGTAAGGCTCTTTCCACATGAGGTACTGTTTGAGATACTATTTTGTTGGTATATCAATGAAAAAATATTATTATAATTTCACATAACTTTTGTGCTGAAACCTAACCAGAAAAATTAATTGTGGAAGATATATTTTTTTTCAATCAATTACTTTTTCTTTATTTATCACTTGATTACTTTTTCCCTGCATTAAACTTACATGCTACTAGAAGTACTACACAGATTTCTTACACTATCTCTGTAGAAGAATCAATTTATTCCAGTAAATTAGAAATATATCTGTCCTGTAACAGCGATGTTAATGTGGGAGGTGAAATGCTCTTTCCAGAGGAATTGGAAGCCACCATCCAACTGGATCATATTTTAAAAAGAGCATTTGTGCAAAGACTCCCATTGCTTTGGTCTGATGATTGTTTTCAGTATTTACAGTACAGCAGGGCCTGGGGCCACCAGGATCAGTTGTACTTTGTATAAACAATAAAAAGGCCTTGCACCAAATAACTTCTCTTCTAAGCATTAAATGTCCTGATTTTTTAAGGAAAGCACACAGCTGGGACAAACCCATGGAATGATCCCAGGCCAGCTGGACGTAAGGGCAGATCTGGATTTGCATCCATCTGCGTTCAGCTGTGGAGCGTTTGGATTTGGTGCTCACTGGAGATGGAATAGGGCCCTTTAAAGATGCATTTCATGGATCCTCAAGTTAATTAAAATAAAACATTCCCGATATCCACCCTCGTGTGTACGCTTCAATCTGTAAACTGAAGGTGGACAGTACAGTCGTGCCTCCTTTGTACTTCCTAACATTATCTCCTTTCATTTCTCAGATTCTTCTTCCTTTATTCTGCTTTTGAGCCTTGACTATTCAGCCTTCCTCAGTGGCACAATTCCTCTCGGGCTTTGGCTGGCAGACACTTGCAAAGCTGGCATTTCCAGTCAGTGGCAGATATAAGACAACATTTCTGCTGATGCTGATTCAGCCAGGCCAGGATTGGCTGTGTTGGCAAGAGCAGTGGCAGGGAAGGAGTGCTGCCTGTGTGACAGGGCTGTACTTCCCTGCAGCCATCATTTGTCTGTAGGGATGTCACTGAGAAGATACCAGAGCCTTTATGTGATTTAAAACTCTGTAGAAGTGAATGTGTGTTCGTTGAACCAGTTCACTGTTCACTGTTAACAGCTGAAAGGCTGTTGTAAATGCCTCTGGGGATTATCGAGGACTTAGCCTGGTGTGAGAAGGGTGGTATGTATGAGTGGGCCGAGGGCAGTTTGGTGCATGCTATGCAGCACGGTATGAGGCTTTAAAAAATACCCTATGGAAAAACATTGCCTCAGCTAGCTGTGGTCTAACTGAAACTGGAGTGAGTGCAGGAACAAGGGAAATACAAAGCTGGTTTGCAGCAGTGATCAATAGAGGATTCTTTTTTTTTCTCTGTTCCTTTAAAGTATGCTTTGCTTGTTTTTCTGCAGTGGCAGTGGGATGGTTGTTCCCTGGCTGGTGGCTCTAGGGAAAGGGCTTGGAGTGGTTTGTGTAGCTCGACAGTGGCTGTGCTGGCTGCAAAAGGAGCACTGGCAGCAACTTCCAAAGAGTCCTGCTGAGTGTGTGCAGACCAGATCCGCTTCCAGTGCCTGTCATCCCAGCCTTTCTGGGGGGTTGCAGTTCTTGATGAGGGGCGAGGAGGCTGTTTGCAGATCGGAGACAGTTTTGGTTTCTCTAAAATGACATGTCATCATGTTGGCATGTAGTAACACTACTCTTTGATGTAATAGGATGATGTTGAGCTAGAACATCACTTTATTGTGGTGTACTGGTCCCCATTTGTTACTTTTTAGCAGAGTTTGCTGTCTGAAACAAATCCAGAGAAGTGGCTGTGCTGTGAACTTTGTATCTTTCAGACCTTAGATAATGCCCGTCATTCACTGTGCTCCAAGTGAGTGCAAAATACATGAAAACATGATATCATCGTGCAGAACGCCATGGCTACATCAGTATAACTAATAAAACCTAGGAGATGTCAGTAGTTGCTGTTAGAAGAATCTGTATGCAAAGAGGAGAAAAACAAAACAAAAAAAAAAAAAAAAAAAGAAATTAACACCTACTATCTCTTAAAAAATAGAAAAGGAAATACCTGTTTGGTTTTTTTTTTTGTAAAATGTGGTGTCTGTCTACAGACTTTTCCTGATTTCCATCATTATGCTGTCCTGGTAACTTCTGAACTACTAAACAGCCAAAGTTTTGAGTCACCAGCCCTCTGTAAGCTGAGTTGGGGTAAAGACTATTTTACTCTCCTCACTCTCAGCTAGACATCAAGATTAAGGCCTACTAAAGGCTTCTGTTTTTTCAAGTGAAAAGCAATGGATAAAAGGCATGCAATATCCTTAAGGTGTTTAAATGTATGCTGTTACTTCAGGCCTTTTCCCCTTGGTTTTATTTATAATTCTTTTAGATATGTAACTTTAAAGCATTCTGAAAACAATCAGCAACAATTGCAGCTTTGACTAGCAGCTAAATTAAAACAACTGATGAGCTACCCTGCCTCTCCCTCTGTCTTGCTGGCATGTTTGCTTAACTGCAGGAGGCATTCCTAACCCTCACACTTTGCAGTTCTGCTGGGTGCAGTGAAGGCCATTTTCTGTCCATCAGAACAGGGAACGCTTTCACCTTTTATTTTAAGGAGGAAGAAGCTGCTGAGCCGATTTGGAAATAGTGGGCTGGTTATTGTCTGTGCAAAGCTGCTGAGACCTGTGTGCAGGACAGCCCCAGTCAGGTTATCCTGTCATCATATCCAGATCGCTGATTATCACACACCAGGGTTTGTGATCTTGTGCAGTGCTGCTTCCTTCTGCCCCTCATCAAGGCCCAGTGAGCACAGACCGTGACAGGTAAAATCTTCTTCCAGACCTCAGATGCTCCCATACAAAGAGCCAGGCTTAATCCCTGGCCTAGTGTGTAATTTAGTAATCTGCATGGTCATGAATTCCAGGGATATATGGGCAGGAAGCGCAGAGCAGTGTGGGTACCAGAGCAGGCCTACAGAGTCATTCAAGTCTTTGTTGTATTGTGTGCTGAGGGATTTTGGGGACAATGAGGCCTGTCTGTCAAAGATTAAGCAGACTGGAAGTGTGGTTTATACCAACAAATGAATGAAGCTTTTTGGAGTGTTAATACAGCCACGTAGTAAATGTCCAAGGACTTAAACATACAATTTATGTGATGACAAGCAACATTGGAGTTGATCATTTATTCTATATACCTTAGCCAGTGGGAATTCAAGTAGGTGGAAAGTTCATTTCCGTCCTTACCTCGATCAATACGCAACACTTACATAGGATAAGTGAAAAATCCTCTACTTTTTTTCTCTCTGAGACTTTGAAGTTATTTTTACTAATTGCAGTTTATTCTCTGACACTGCCCAGTAAACAGCCACTGACTGACTGACTGGCGCTTCATGTTATCAGGAACTGCAGTAAAATTCTGCCTGGACCCCTCTGCTTAAGCCTCTAGAGATAACTGGAATCTTGCCAGATGTTATGTTAGTAGATTTGCAGACCTCTACTACGCTCCACTCCTGCTTTGGCCTGTATATTTCCAAGCAATGTATAGATGAGAATTCACAGGCTCCATTTTTTCCTTTAAAGTGAATTGTTTACATGTTTGCAAAGCTCCCCCCTCGGCTCTGCTGTGTAACAGGTCTCTGGGAAGAAGTTTTGTTCTAAATCTGCTATCTTGAATAAGCATGAGATGGTTCCCATCTGGTTTTTAAATCCTGAGTAATACTATCTGTTCCAACAGATACTTTTGGTTTTAGCAGAACCCTGTGCAAGGAAAGCTGCTCAGACCTTTCAGAAGTGCCAGGAACATGCTGGGAAGGCTATGGGAGGCAAAACGTAGGGGAAACTGCTTGCAGGGAATCTATTGTTTGCTGCTGACCCTGTACTGGCCAGATCTGTGCATGGCCTACTTTCCCTGCCTGCCTTTCTAACTAGAAGCATCCTTTGGGGCTGAATGACCTTAGTGGATAATGAGAAGTTTTGCTGTGTTTCTCCCTTGTAAACAGAATGTTTAGCACGTGGAACATGGTCTGGTGTCTAAAATGGATACTTCTTTTAAAATGTGTCAAGGGGCTTTGTTGTTGTTGTTTGTTTTGTAATTATTTCTTGTCCAAAGAAAGAGGCTGCTTTATTCACTAGATGATTCATGTCATACATGGTATGGTAGTAAGTCTTCGAGGCAGTCATGCTGCATATATCACATGCCAGGCTCAGACTTGCTTTCAGAGTTACATTGTACTCAGCACTAATTCGGTTGCAGTAGCACAAACACTGAATATCAGGCAGGGGAAGGGACATAGTTGAGCAGCAGTAAGAACAAAGGGAAAAAGACAAGATTGTTTTTCTGGAGCACTGCTTAACTTACGGCAGTTTATGGACACACATTTTCTGTGTAACAGTGAAGTGCCATAGAATAATTAGATTAGAAAAATAATAGGTCAATCCAGTATGATAAAAGTGAGCCAAAAATGCAGCCATAAGATTGTTGTCCAGAACAGGTTAGGCTATGACTTGCATGGCTAGCTAAGCTGGAGGAAAGGTTCAGGTTTTAGATCCAATTATCTCATCATTTTAGACACTTTTTCTCTCAGGAATTTGAGACAAATTGAGAGAAACTCCTAGAAGCATAAATGGATACAGACATTTAAATCTGCTTTTAGAATAGCAATGTTACACTTGGGATTCAAATCTCTATTGTTCATATTCTAATGATTCACTTTGCATTCTGCAGAAACAGAGAACACAATAACAATAATTGAAAACTTTTGTTTAATTATGACATTATTGCCAACTGAAAAACCACAGCTATGTTTTATTGCAAATATGAAAAGAAATCTGTATTATTTTAGTTAATATTAAATAGTCTCTTCAAAAAATTCACCTCAACATCTAATTTATTCCAAAATGCAGTAAGACAAATACCATTGATATGAGCAGCCACATTACTGACTAGAGTATCTGCAGCTAGAGAAAGAGTAGGAAGCAAAGATTGAGCACTTTTTATGAAGATTCAAAGGCAAGCTGTTAAATATGAAGATTGTTCTCTCAGTTGTTATTTTGCAGCATTTAAACCAAGATAAGTTGTTCTGTTTTAGCTGGAATACCATGAGATGGTTGACAGTACCACAGGAAACTTCTGTAAGAAGTGTGAAAAATAGGGAAGTAACAGCTTCAGTAGAGCGACCACTGCTAATTAATGAATTAATATGATATCATCTGTATCATCAACAGAGCAGAAGGGGTTTCTGTAGCTCCTTTTCCCTATCTTCTTCTCACACTTCTGGGTCTGTTCGTTATCTCTGAGTTATCTCCTTATCTCTGCATGATTGAGGGAGCAGGACATGTCTTGACTGTCCTTGATTTCCAGTTCCCAGGCAGAGAGAGGAAGGTAGTCATGTGTAGGTATAATGTGGTACTAGAAATTGGGAGCCAATGGACAGGTACCTACCCTTCCTTCCTTCCTTCCTTCCTTCCTTCCTTCCT
>WAAE01015804.1:0-121466 GCA_013400495.1 Nicator chloris | reverse complement strand
ACACGAACACGCTCGGTGCGCGGCGCTCGGGCAGCGCCCGCTGCATCCCCGCGGGGCCCGCGCCCTCTGCCGGCCGCGGCCGGCACTGCACCCGCGGGGCGCGGCGCTCCTGCTCCCCGGGCATCTCCCAGGAAATCCCGGGAAAGGGGCATTTCTTCCTGCAACCCCGGCTCTGAGGTGCTGCAGCGTGTCCAGAGAACGGCAGCAAAGCATCTGCAGGAGCACAAGGCTGATGAGAAGCGGCTGATGGAGCTGGGCTTGTTTAGCCTGGAGGAAAAGCTCAGTGGGGTTCTTGTGGCGTTCTGAAAGGAGGTCGTGGTGAGGTGGGGATCCTACAAGGGGAAATGGCCTCAAGTTGTCCCAGGGGAGACTCAGGGGAGACTCAGGTTGGATATTAGGAAAAATTTCTTCACTGCAACAGTGGTTAAGAATTAGATCATAGTGGGCAGTCACCATGCCTGGAATTGTTCAAAAAGTGAAGGCAATATTTAGTGCCACACTTAAACCACACTTGGTTTAGTCTGCATGGTGGTATTCAATCAAAGGTTGGACTTGATCTTGGAGGAATTTTCCAACCTTAATGATTCAGCACTTCATCACCAGCCAGTTGAGGGAGGTGGTTGTCTTTATCTATTCCGTGCTGGTGTGGCCCCATCTCAAGTCCTGTGTGGAATTTTGGGCAGTCTTTGTCTGGGAATGGACAGAGAAAACTTTAGGATATCCTAACTACCCAGAGAGGTATCAAATTGTATTAAAAGTTGAGTTGGAAAGAGTAATTACAAAGGAGTTAGTGGACACCATGCACTGACTTGTTTTTAATGTATATTAGGGTCGACCAGGACCAGTTGGGCTGCAAGGACCAATAGGAGCACCTGGATTTACTGGCCCAGAAGGTTTGCCTGGGGCAAAAGGTGAGAGAGGAGCAGTGGGCCCTCCTGGACCAGCTGGACAGAAAGGTGACAAGGTAGGCTCAACAGTGACTTTTCTGTCCCTGCAATAGTTCTATGGCCTTGTATGTATGTTTGAGTGAATAAAGATAATCTTGGGCTATATGTTCAGGGATAAAAATACAATGGCATTTCAACAGCATCTTTAGAGAACTGTCTGCATTTATTTTTGAATGAGAATACAGATGCTAAAGCTGCTGGAGAGTGTAGCCATCCTGGTAGGTGAACTACAGCCAAACGAGTATTGCTGTGGCAAGTAGTCTGGCACTTCACATGCCCAGGGGTAGATGGCTGTTATTCACACTCTGATCAGGGAGACATGGGGCTGGTTCCTGGGTGGAAGATCCTGAGCTGGTGTCTAGGAAAGCAAAAAGAATGGGTACTAAACAAAATCTGCAGTTCAGTTTTGCAGGTACAAAGTTATTTCTAACAGAAAGAATACAATAAACTACGTCGTAATAAATGGAGTAGCCCATAAGGTGTAGGTCTCAATGAATGCAATGTGCAAGATTGGAAACAATTTCTTTGCCCTGAAAAAAATCCATTTACTCCAGAACTGTTTCTGTGCCCTGAAATGATACATAAGCAATACCAATGTGCCATGACATTCTCTCTCTCTTCATCCCTTGTGGGAGAAATATATTTTACCTTTCCAAAGCAAGAACAGTTTAGGCTGGGTATTCTGCTTACACAGTCTGTTTTGCTACTATTCAGAGCAGAGTAACAAGGTGAGGTAATTACTTGCAGCTTGGGCAGTCTGAAGTTAATGCAGTGGTCTGCATATCTCTGGGGGTCCCATCCAAGTATAGACAGAAAAAAAATGTAAGTTTTGTTGAAACTCTTGGAAAGACAAGGGTTACATTTATCGCAGATTGTTTATTTTCCTGGCATCTTGTTTTCCCCAGATGTGCAGTAGGAGATTATATTTTTACTTTAAATTGCCTGATTAAAACATTCCTGAAACACTCATTTGGCATCCAGTCAAGCTCAGATGCTCAGTTCCTGTCTTCACTGACCCCTGTGGTCAGAGAGAATCTGCATGGGATAGTTTGCTCCTTTTGGTTTTGAAAGCAGAAGTCCAAGACTTCCTGGAAGTGTTGGAGTGAAAAATATCTCACAGGTAACTGAAATATACAGACCAGTGAAGTGAAATATAATATCTACTCTTTTTCTTCAGGGTCCAATGGGAGTTCCAGGATTTCAGGGCATCAACGGGATCCCAGTAAGTTTGCATATGTAAATTTAAATCACCAGAATGGTAATCACAACTAAAAGCACCTGAACATGATTAGGTTGTCCTAGCACATGCATAGTGCACCTTGCAATTGCTGGCTTCTATCTGGAGGCAAATGGCCTTGTCTGTTAATCTGCCTGGTGATTTGAGGCTGTTTTGTGAGACAATAGGAACCTGATACATATCAGAAGGTGAGCCTGAGGTACGTGGGGATCGTTTGCATGATTGATTAGCTTTTCTTTCAGCACCACGTTCCCTCAGCACTGCCTAAAAAGCACTGCATCATAAAATCATGGACTTGCAGAATTGAAAGGGAGCTCAGGGAGTCAAACAGGCATGATCACTGTGCTTCAGGCCATTTTTAGCATGTGTTTCCTAACCAGTTCTTAAAACCTTGAGATGATGGAGACTAATTCCTCCATTAGAAAAGCTTTGCTAATGCCTAACTTCAGTCTTTCTTTCTGCAGTTTAAAGCTCTTCGTTCTCATGTTACTGATCAGGACACAGAGAGAAAATTGTTCTCTTTTACTTTGTAGTAGTCTTCTTGTATGTGGTAGCTGTTACCAGGTCTCCCTCCACCATCTTTTGCTATGGCATGAATGAAAACAGTGATGAGAGCTGAGGCCCTCCAGATAACCTTTAATTCCCTTCTAGGTTCTAGTCCTGGTTTAGATCAGGTGACAGGTGGGTAACCACTTTCCCTGACCATCAGGAACTTTTTGTTTCTTTCATTCTTTAGAGACAATTCACAAAAAATTTTGTGCCTGGAGTGTTTTGGCCAGTGTTTCTTTTGCTTTGGTTTCTCCAGTGATTTTTGCAAAGGTATCTTGCTGTATCTCAGGGGGACTTTAACTGGATCAGCTTTAGAAGTTGCCCCAAACTTCTTTGCTCTTTCTACACTATTTGGCTCATCCTGCTTTCTACTTCTGATATTAGAATTATTTTTATTTTCTTGATGACATTTTTCCATTCTGTGTGTCATTGTGCCTTCAGACTATGCTCATGCTCTTTCTCATCTTCCCTGCTTTCTCAGACGGCCAGGAGCTCCAACAATTGAGCTGTGTTTTCTTACTTCCTATCAAAAACTGAATTGTTGTGATAGATTGGCTGAAAATGCACAGTTGGCCTTGTAAATGAGCTTGTTTGATTCCAGTTCCTTCCTGGCCCTTGTCCTTTAATCCCCCTCTGCTCATCCTTGCCTGTTTTCTCTCCTGCTCTACTCCCTTGCTCCTATTTTTTTTTTCTTTTACTAGCAGCCAACTGTCTATGTCTGAAGAGAACAAGCTGTTCCCATAATACTCAGTTTAATTGAACACACTGTGGGAACATGCTGTTCTCAGGGTATTTTTTCATAGGAGGCTCTGGAGAGAGGGGATTCCCAACAAAGAGGGGAGGCAGAGATAGAGCAGCAGGCACTGCCAGGTAGTTGGCAGCCACAGGCATTCCAAGGAGAGGGCAGGGGAGGCAGATGAGAGGATTCAGAGCCTCCAGCATGTGTGGATCTACTCTGCTTTGCAACATTCTGCAGATGGAAAGAGGCAGATTTTGCTGGTCATGAACAGCAAAGTGCTCAGCACTGTGGCTCTTCTGTGCCACAATTGCAGGGCAGAAAAAGGGGAAAGGGAAACTTGTTCATACTGATTATATTATAGCCACTGAGATAAATGCTTCCATTGTAGGGTGAAAATAGCAACCACCACTGCTTGAGTAAATATTTTTACTTTTGCCATTACATTGCAGGGGAGGGAGTAACTTAGATTTTTTGTGAAGTGTATACAAATACAGGCACTTTATATGGAGGTGTGAAATGCAGAGCAAAGGAGGGAGCACGTGTGTGAGAAAGATGGAAGAAGTAAAAATATATTGCTGTCTCTGCACACCCAAATATGAAGAGTAGTAGTGCAGGTATGTTAGTGTGGGCAGGTGTTGTTCAGTCATGGCCATGGGCAAGGCCATCATTCACAGGGGAATCCCACTGTGACCTTAAGGGAAGTGGCATCCACAGAGTTCCCTTGGGGAATGCTGCGGGCAAGTAAATCCTGTTGTTGCAGCTGGCCTGACTAATCCCTCAGACCTAGTAAATACAGCACCTACATGTGTTTATTGCTGGACTTTCATGTCAAGCTGTAGGAGAAGCCCTCAAATCCTTAGCCCTGCTTGGGAAGTTTATTTTTTCCTATAGGACAAGATTCAAGGACACCTCTGGCAAAGGCTGGAACTGAAGCTGGGAGATGTATATAGCTTTTAAAGTTTCAAGTTCAAGCTTGAACTGTCCAAGGAGCTCTAGAAGGAAATATTTTATGATAAGTGAGCCCTTGAGTGTGACATGAAAGCCAGAGCTATATGAAGAGGCAATTTTGTGATCTTCCTAGAGTAAATGCAGGCACTTGGTGATGGCTGGAGAAAGGCCACTTGCCTTAGCAGTCCATGAAACTGTTTATTCAATTAGTTTTGTATTCATCCTTAATTGCATTTGTTTCTCTGTTTTTAACTATTCGTGGAGCTCTCCTGTTGGAATTGCCTTTTCCCTGTTTGATTTAGAAAAGAGGCCCCTTGGGACCACAGTGTCAGTGTTCAAGCAAGAGTCAGATAAAGGAGGGCCCAGATAACCACTTCAAGTTTCCTTATCTGTCTCACACCAAATGCCTCCTTTTGTGAGTACAGAGAGCACAAGCATCTGTCCAGCCCGTGTTTTAACTCAGATCTGTAAACTAATCACTGACATGTATAAGTAAACTCTGTGAAAGCCTTGTGCCTTAGTCAGTTGAGGTGCTTGTGTCCAATTGGCACATCTGCCAAAACAGGAATTAGAGGAGGTGAGAGCAATGAAACTATTAACCACCACTTTTTCAGCTCTTTTAATCAGTGTTTTAAACCCCTGGGAAAAGGGTTCTTTTACAGCTGGACTTAGCAACTCTCAAGGAAGTCAGTTGTGGGTGTTCAATATCTCCCAGATAAGGGTCTTAAAACAAAACATTATGAACTCTGATTGCAGATTAGCTTTAAAGCAGGAAATCCTGTGGGTTGTTTTCCTAAAGCAAAAGACACAGAATGTGTGTGTTTGCTTGTGTGTCAGTCTGTGTCATGCTTTGGCACAGAGCCACAGACATGGATGCCATGGGATTAAGTGACAGGGGCACAGATTTATTTAGCACACATAAGAAACCACTGTGATCAGCATCTTTTATGTCCCCTCTCTGTGAGCCCTGCTCACATTTTAAGAGGATACCAAAGTCCTTTGGGCCTCTTACAGGCTGTCTTGGCCTGAGAGTGAGGAGATCTCACCCAAAGCATTTCCCAGGACATGGCTCACCCAGCAGCTGCCTGCCATGGGCTGGCTCTTGGCCAGCACAAAAGCAGCTTGGCTCCCTGTTGTCTCTCTGAGGGGCAGATGTTGGCCCTTTCAGCTTCACTAAATCCTGCAGCTGGTCACCACCTTGTGCTGTAACCAGATACGTGTGCACTTGTCCCACATACCTCCTGCTTTTGTTGGTGCTGCAAACAAAGTGAAAGACCTGATAGACACTGACAAATCTGGCCTCTGACTCTGCAGTCACTGCCTGGCCTGTCAGAGTCTTGATGCTCTTGGCTATGACATCCTGCATGGATCAAGTTAATTAAGTAATTTCTAAGAGACAAATGTAAGTGGCAATAATTTGCTGTTTCAGCCTACTCCAGTTGCTTTACCAGGGCCTGGCAAGTCCCTGCTAGCACATGTGGTTATTTTGACAAGCAGACTAATCATCAGAGCAACTGGTGCTGTTAATGCAGTGGTCTCTGATGGTAATGCTTGAGGATGACTTCATTCCATTCCTTGTTAAATCTCAAATTTATATTTGTCTGGGTGTGCTGCCTTAATCGTGTACTTGAGACACACTTGACATTGGTTCAGTTTGTACCTTGTTGGCTGACAGAAAGCACATCAGGGCTCTCACTTGAGATTTTGTCAGCACACATCTCAATGCAGTTGCCAAATGAGCTGGACCAAGGGCGTCATCTGACTGAAAAGTAACCCCATCAAGAAACAGAACAGTTATTCCTCTGCTGTGTTTGTTTCCTGCTCTGCCAGCACAGGGAGGGAGGTGTGAGTGAGCAGCAATGTGGAATAGCCTGGCAGCAGCTGGGACCAGTGATAGCTCCTGTATTTACTTAATTATGGCCTCAGTTGTTCTGCATGCTTGAGAAAATCACTCTGCTACTGTGTGTCCTGAGCTTCCCATCTATCAAATTAGCATTATAGCATTCCCACATTTTTTCAATTTATTTAAAGATCCTTAGATAAAAGGCTTTACATTACTGCAAAGTTCTCACTGAGTTTCATCACAGTATGTGCTATTGGCTTGGACTGGGAAGACCTTTAGTGTTGCAAATGTGTTTTATTTTAAGTGTCAGGCATGAAGAATTGTTAATGTTCTGCTTTATCTCCATTTTATCCATGTGTTTTTGGTTTTTTTTAACTTTCCTAATGTGAGTCATAACTTGCTTAGTGCCATATCTTAAGGACAAATCTTTGGGATCAAACAAAAGTACTTTTGGGATGAGTCAAGATCACCGTGTACAGAGGTGGGAGAGAACTGTCAAGTTGCTGATACTATCTCCAGAAGTTTAATTTTTCTTCTTGCCTTAAAACAATGTTATTGAGTGCCACAGGACTCATTTATAGGAAAAGCAGTATAGAATAAAGAGCTGCCTGACACTTGGGCATTGGGACTGACAGTTCTGCCTTCTGCCCTCACATATTCACATGACACTGAAGAAAAACTGCCTGAAGTCCCAAACTTGGATCTCCTTTGCACTAGTACCATGCTGAGTAAAATTAGTGGAGCCATACCACGGAAAAAGATGTGTGAAATCAGAATTAGGTACAATTGTATTTTGCTCTGCTTGATTAATAATTGGCCCTTGCAAATACTTTTTTTAAATGTTGTTAGTCTAATTGGATCTTTCTCTCGGTTGCTTTGCCTGAGGTCTTATGTTTAATATAACAAATAAAGCTGTTCTGCTTGAATGGCCTGATACTGGAGCTTTAACATCTGTTGACCTGTTAAAAGAAAGAATCCACACTGGAGAGGAAGAGAAGTCACTGAAACTCCAAGCAGACTGGAATTATAAATGCTCAGTATTGTTGAGTCTGCCTCTGCCCTTGCTTTCACACGAGCAGCTTCCATTCCTGCTGTCAGGTGCACCCTTGTGTGCTGTTGGACACTGTTCCATTCCACGTGGCCCACGCTGCTGTGGGATGAGTCCTGCCCTCCTGGGACCTACTCATGCCCCAGTTATGTACTTCAGAAAACTCCCCCTTGGAAAAAAAGGTAATCAGATGAATGCAGCCAATGTTCTAGGACTGAACCTCCAGGGAGGATAAACAAAGCTGGCTGAAGAAGCTTCTCCTGTTGCACTCTGCCATACACGGAGCTTGGCTGGGAGTTGTGCAATTCTTTTGGTTTGTGTTGCTCTTTGGAAGGAAGATAGCAGCTTTCAGGGGACAACAGTGTTACTAACAAAATACTGGATCCTGTGGGTCATTGTCTCTCTTTCCCTTCACACAGGGTCACCCTGGGCAGCCTGGACCCAGAGGCCAGCCTGGCCTCGATGGCTGCAATGGCACCACTGGGAGTCGTGGCATTTCTGGACCAGATGGGTTTCCTGGCCTGCCTGGCCTGCCTGTATGTCCCAACTCAAATGTGCTCTTCTGTATCACTAAACCAGGAGTTGCTTTTTGGGACACTGTTGGAGAAATAACTGCCAAGTACTTAGGAAGAACCCCAAGTTTATTAGAATTGTTAGAGCTCAATTTTCTTACCCACTCTGAGGATAAAATGAAGACCCTGTGGATAAAATCCCCTCCCTCACCTGCTGCCCTCACTGATTTGGATGCAGCCCAGGGTATGGGTGGGTGGCTGGGCTGTGAACTCACACTGGCAGCTTTTCATCCACAATTACTCCCAACTCCTTCTCCAGGGCTGCTTTCAATCCAGCCGCTGCCCAGCCTGGATCCGTGGTTGGGATTGCCCCAGCTCAGCTGCAGGGTCTTGCACTTGGTGAGGTTTACATGGGCCCATCCCTCCAGCCTGCCAAGGTCCCTCTGAAGGCACTGATGTGAATATGGACAGGGGAGTTATACTGTGTCAGACAGGTTCAAATAGGATCTAAATTGTCAAAGACCTAAAATGACAGGGAAATTTAATATAAATGGGAAAATACCAGAGAAAATGTTTGCAGAACTTTGTTTTTCTAAAGCTGCAGGAAGCCTTTAGTTCTCATAACAGCACAGCTTCTCTAACAAAGCAGCAGTGGTACTTTTACAGTTAACTGGAGTCAGGAGTTTGCCTTGTTCATTATGCTAATTAGAGATTATTTCAACACTAAAGCAGTATTTTTTCACGAAATTTATTTTTTACTGTTTTTTTTTTCATCAGGGTCATCCTGGCCCAAAAGGCCTTAAAGGAGAACCTGTTTTTGCTCAAGGCAGTCTTAAAGGAATGAAGGTAAGGCTTTTCATCATAGGAGAACATGCAGCACAAGAAACTCCTCCACGTCCCACAGGTTGCAGGGCTGATTGCTCGTGGTGTCAGTGCTGGCTGTCTGAGTGCAGAGCTGTGGAAAAGGCCTCCTAATGACTCCATTAATGACAGCACAGAATGCTCTCAGAACCTGCAACTGCTTGGTCTCTGAAGAGTTCTTGTTCATCCCATCCTGGGATGCTGGGACATTGCTCATCCTGTTACTGTTCATGTTATGACTTCTGCTGAGAGATTCCAGCTGTCTCAGTGTCTCTTGTACTGGGAGGTACTAGAAATTTGTCAGTCACCTTCTCAGTTTACATACAGGCTGCAATAAATATTGAAAATAATAAAAAATTCACTCTGTCACATAAAGCCTCTCGCACTGACTTTGCTGGTCAAAATTAGGAACTCTTCTAAAATTCTGTCCACATTATATACACTCATAAGTTTGTAAAAGTTAAATAGGTCTTTATTAATTGACTTCTGTATTTATGAGAAATAAAGGTAATTCCATATTATGGTGATATGCTTTTGCATATTTAATAGCAGTCATGTCGTAAGAGTTTTTATAGTGTATTTTTAGTGGTTTTGTAATTAATATTTTTAATGCCACTTTGTTTTCTCTTACACATAAATAAAATGCTTCTAATTTCTCTAGAGGTCTCCATTACCCAATTCAAATATGGAAGCACAGATTTCAAGATATTTTCCCATTTACACTTGATCTAATATTAACTAACAACAAATATTCCCATTTATACAAAGCTTGATGTTCCTTATAGTTTGTTGCAATAATGTTGTGTGATTTTTATGTATGCATTTATGATTTTTAGGGTGAAAATGGTCTTCCTGGATTGGATGGAGTTCCTGTAAGTCATTTAATATGGGACAGAATGATTTTAAACAATGCTAAGTAGGTACATTTTCAGGTGTTGGTTCTCAAGGACCCTTTTCAGATCAGTGGGAAGTGCATTTACATGTGTGGTACCAGCAGTGTAAGCAATTCTAGATGGGATCCACATTGTGATAGGGGAAGTCTGATTTTTCCTATTACCTATTTCATTATTCCTTTTTCAAATCAAACTCCCTTCTACCATTGAACTCTGTAACTTTGATTTCAAAGTACATCTAATCATACAAAATAAATTGCTTTAATATCTAAATTGGCTAACTTAACTAGGGGATTATACTTAATGTTTCCTGGGGCTCACTTTGGGTGGGGTTTGATGGGGTAAGTGCTACACATTCTCTATTTGTCCTCTCTTATTTTCCTAGGGCCCCAAAGGTTTTCCAGGTCCCACAGGTCCTGCAGGCCCTCTAGGGTTACCAGGTTTGCAGGTAAGAGGCCTCAGCTGTTGCAGCTGTTGAGGGAACACTTCAAACTGTTGGCAGCTTCCCCTTCCCTTTCCCTTGTCTCTGTGTGTGTCACAACAATGGGCAGGAGTGCCTGTGCACCTGAAAAGACTGAGCACAGCTGGCTTCCAGCACTGGCTGCTGGGTCTTGGGTGGTTTAATCTGAACACAAGAGCAAAGAGGGTCTCCAGCTCCTCTCTGGAGCATCCAGAGCAGCAAACCTGATCAGCAGAGCTCAGCAGTGCTCCCTGCCAACGCCTCCTTGTGCAGTCCTGAGCCCTTCCTCACCTCAGGGCCTGGGGAAACAGCCTGGTCTCGGATGTTTGGAGCCTTTCTTGTCATGAGCTGCGTTAGAGTTGCTTTTTCAAGATCCTACAAGAGAATTTCTGCTGAGCCAAGATAAAACCAAACTGCATTTTTGCTGGGTTTAAGTTGAAGTTTTCTCCCAATGAACGGCATTGCCAAAGAGCTGTGCTGTGAGAGGTGTGAAGGCTGCAGAGCAGGTGTCTTGCTTTGGGGGCAAAACAGTTCAGGTACCACTGCAGATCCCAGCATTGCTCCAATTGCTTGCATCCTAATTAAGTCAAAAGGAATAAAATCTTGGTCTTGTTTACATTTAGGGTCCAGTGGGTCCTCCTGGGCCACCAGGTCCAAAAGTAAGTAGCTACCTTTCCTGTTTTCTTTTTGCACCTAATTTTTGGGGGTTTAACAGTGCTGTGGCCTTAGATGCTGGTGTTGTTGCTGTTGTTTTAGTATTCATTAATTCATGTGTTTTTTCTCTCCTAGGGTAACATGGGATTAGGCTTTCAAGGAGAGAAAGGAGAAAAGGTAAGTGAAACTTGTTTTATTTATAGAAAGAGCATGAAATAATACTCCAGAGTTCCATCATGGCTTGATCCTCTAGAAAGTGGCTATATTCTAGCGTTTTCTTCTTTTCCTTTTTCTTTTCTCCTCTTGGGCTGACTGGCAGCTCAAATACTGAAGAATCTTGCTGCTTCCTTATTTGCTGGCACACTAAAAAGGAGGGGAGCCTTTTCTGGGTGAAGAGGAAGGGGAAATCTCAAGTCAGTGCAGTATTTTCATGGTTATCAAGACCTGAGGTCCTCAGACATCTTTTGAATCTCCACTTCTCAGTTCCTTTGGGCCATCACCTCTTGTATTGAGTTGTTCCAATGACTTCATTCTTCCTGGCTTTCATGACATTCTTTGGGTCAGCTGGTGTGTAATTTATAGTCTCCCTATCCTAAATGGGTGTCTTGCAGTCTGTGTCAGAATTTACACAGGCAAAATGGGGCTTCTTCAAGTTCTCAGTCTGGGACTTGATTCTGCTGATGTTAAAAGTGGTTCCCCACCTTCCACAATTCTAATTGATCCTTCTCTTCTTTTCTTTGGTATTTCTCCCCACAGTTTTTCTGAAATGTTTTCCAGTTGGTTCAATAGCTGAGCCTATTTATTTTTTCTTGCCATATTTTATATCCACAAGGCTTTGGAAACAGATGCATTTTGTTCATCCTGATTTTCCATCTGATCTTTTGATTCCCATGACCAAAGTCCCATGCCAGCATTCAGGCACACAGATTTATATACCTAAGACATAACTGAAGTGGGTTTATCCTGATTTGTAGGCCATTTCCATAGAAAATGAAACATGGTCTACTGTGCTAATATCCTCTCTTTTGTCTACAGGGTGATGTAGGGCTGCCTGGGCCTCCAGGTCCCCCACCATCCACTGGAATACTGGAATTCATGGGATTTCCAAAGGGGAAGCAAGGAGAAAAGGTCTGTAAATTCAGTTTACAAACCCTCTCCCTCTCCATGCTCTTTCATTCAAGAATGAGCAAAATTACTGAACAGTGAGAGCTGTTATATTTCCAGATCAAAATAATTTTCTGTTCTAGTTTATTCTGTCAAATGGTTATTGAATAGAAATATTCATAGCTCAGAGCATTGTGGACCACTAGAGAATACAAACCTCTCAGAAGAAGAAATCTGGAAGCTATTTAAAAGTTTTTGTCATTAATCCTAAAAATAAGTGACCTGTAGTTTGTTTTTGTTGGACCTGTGAAATTGTGTCAGCTGAAGCAAAAAAAATCAATTTAGAAAAATAAATGGAAGTTCCAGGTCTTTTGCCTAAGTGCACACTACTCTGAAATAAACAGATTTTTTCACCTTTGTGTTGTTATTACTGAGATGTATATTGAGGTGATTGGTGTTTTCATAAAGGCTGTGTGGTCCTTGAATTAAAGATTCTCTAGACACACGAAGTTTAGACACACTGGATTATTCTGGGACTTAGGCTGGTTTGGGAGCCCAGTGTGAGCCCCTGTGTCAAGTCATGACACAGATTGTTGGGCCTGGTCTGTTTTCATTAGTGTGAGTGAGGCTGAAACAAACCCCACTCCTTTGGGCTCACTCTGGGCTGTGTAAGCAGAGCTGTGAAAACATTGCTGTCTCATCCTGTGTTACTCTGCTGCTGTCATGGGCACTGTGCATGGTGCAGTTTGCCAGGTGATATGAAATGCCTCTGCTCTGACAGGCAGCAGCTGTGGGCAGCACAGCAGCACTTCCCAGGCGTTTGAAGCTGTGGGAAGTGCCAGAGGATGCAGCAGCTCTGTGCTGAGAGCCCCTGGTGTGGCACCTGGTGACACAACCCCAGGGCACTCGCTGACAAACAAATGACAGAGCTTCACTTCAGGTGTCAGGAGCGTGGCAGGTGGATAGGGGAAGGGCTGCCTTTCACAGGCACAGGCATTTATTGTGTCTTTATTTGTCTCTTTCCCCTTGCCAGGGTGAGCCAGGTCCTCAAGGATTCCCTGGAGACCAAGGGTTGCCTGGCATCCCGGTAAGGACAGAGGAATGTTTTTAACATGTGCCTAACAGGGGTTGGGTGGCTCAGCAACCTCTGAATAGCTCACAAGGCCTCTACAGGAGTGTCTAGGCACCAGAGAACTTTGAAAATCTGATAAAAATGTTCACAAGACGTTTTGAAGGGTGTAAGTGTGATCTGGTAGCTTTTTGTCCTGTAGCTACCAGGAATATAATGCTGTCCTACTCCAGACTTACAAAGCTGCCCAGATTTCAGGACCTGCTGTTTGCAGAGACCTGCTCGGAGCTCTGCCCGTGGCATGGCCACTTGATGGCAGTGTTCTTTGTTTAAAAATCTTCGTTTTTTCCCTTTTATTATATCTAAACATGTCTTCTGTTCTTTTACTTTAAAGCTGTAAAGCGCATGCAGATCTCTATCCATATACACCCAGTTAAAATGGGCTGTTTAATATTAGTGCTCATCAACTCAGCATGGTGCAGCATCTTCTCTGTATGAATTAAGAAAAACAATTTACCCCTGAATTCCAGAGGGCTATTTCCCAGCTTAAAACTTTCTGTAAGCACAGGTTGTTTCAATAAGTTTAGGGAATAAATATTTTTGGGAACTTCTGACTAATAAGATAAATTGTTTGCCAGTTTCTTCAGTGTACAGATGTTCTTAGGAGAAATACGTGCAAGAAAAACCTGTACTTGAAGCACAGCTTGTTATTAGCCTTTCTGGACATGTTCCATCATGAGCATGCTTAGCTTTATGCATCACAAGAGAGCCATTGAAGCTGGTGAAATGGAACACATGTGCAAACTTAACCACAGCCGTGAGATATTTTAAGATTGAAGCCTGGAAATTGCTTAACTACTGTAACTCTTGCTGAAATTAAATCCTGGTGTTCTATCTCTGGATTTGATGCTTCTTGCTGACTGGGAAAACCACCAAACATTTCCAAATGTTGAGCAGGAAAATGCTAGTTTTGTGTCATTCTTGGGTTTGGAAGGGAAAAGCGTGCTCTGAGCGTTCCCTTGAGCTGCTGCTGTTAAGAAATGAGACTTGCAATAACTTCTCAATGGAGAGTGGAATACAGAGGAGCACTGGCAGGTCTTTGCTGTCTATAACATGGGGTCACTTGCAGTTGCTACTGAATTATATGCCATGGTTTAAATGGAGAGAAGTCTTGGGGAATAAAGCAGGTCCTGTACTGCACATGCTGCCAAGTCTGGTTGATAGAAGCTTTTCTTTCTGAGACAAAGTAGTCCCAGCAGAAACTTCTTTGTCAGTTCCCTTTGTCTTGCTGTTGTCCTGTTTGTATAAATAAATGGGTTTGTGTTCCCTTTACTCAGGGATGTGCTGTTCAATTCCAAACAGATCACAGGGATTTAATGCTGACATTTTTCCTCAGGGCTTTGGAGGTGTTGGAGAAAAAGGAGAAAAAGGTGTGCCAGGCTTACCAGGTGGCAGGGTAGGTAACTTCACCAAGTCTTCAAATGCCTCTTCTCAAACACATGAAATGGGCTTTTCATCAACAGATGCCTTCCCTGCAGTGAGGGGCTCCTACACAACAGGGACACCAAGACATTCTGTTCTCTGTGTGTGCAGAATAAACTCAACAGGAAGACCAGGACATTCTGTTCTCTGTGTGCAGAATAAACTCAACAGGAAGACCAGGACATTCTGTTCTCTGTGTGCAGAATAAATTGTCCAACAGAAATTCTTGACCACACTAAGATTTATAGGTTTTGTGATTACAAAGTAACACCTGAGTTCCAACTAAGTTGAGACACCATGACTTCCTTAACTTGAACTGCCAATTAGGAGAACAATGGTTAAATAAGATAAGCCTGCTTTTATCAGTTATTTTGTTAAATTCTTTACATTGTGATTGTTGAGGGATAAGAAAAGCAGTGGTAGCTTCTCCTTTTGAAAATTTTAACTTTTAATTCCTTGATGCTGGGATATTTGAAGCCTGATCCAGCTGAGATGAAGCCTCTAAAATTTAATATCTTTGCTGTTCTAGGGTCTTTTGGGACTGGATGGATCTGAAGGAATTCCAGGGAGAAAGGTGACATTTCTTTTATTTTTTACTGTACTTGAGTTACAGAAGCCCTCTAACTGCTTAAGATCTACTGACTTCTTTGTATTATGGCTTTAAGTTCTCTGATGGATAAATATACCTGCCTTATTGAAATAGTTAAGCTAAGTAAAAAGTCCACAAAAAACAGCAGATCCTGCATCTCTCAGTGTTACTTTAAATGCTTTGGTGCCAACAGTTTTCAGAAGGGGAAAACAGTGGAGGACAGTGTGGGACAAGGAACAGAATGTTTTAGACTCTTCATTTTGCAAGCATTTCTACAGTTCTGTGAGAACCCCTGGGTGTTCTGATTTGCACACCTTCAGCCTCCTCACCAGCTCTCACCATCCTCACAGCACAGGGAGGCCTGAAGGAGCTCTGGTGTTTTGTGAGTGCTGAGAAATTGATGCCATCAATTTTCTCTTTCTTCAATTCTTCTTCAAATGTTTGGTAGGACAAAGAATTTGGTCTGTGATTTGAGTCCAGGTTCTGCAGCTGTCTCAGCTAAAAAATAATGCCATTTATTGTCTCACTGTGTATCATCATTCCCTTATGGGGTTTTGCAGGGCCATCCAGGTGTTCCAGGCTACCCAGGACTGGATGGGGTTGAAGGCATGAAGGTAACTTCTCACTAAAGCACTGGTTTTTTTAGTGTGTTTGCATGAATAAATAACTCTCATTGCTCCAATCAAACCTCCTGTTTGCCCCTATATCTCTGTCATTTTCAGTATGTTTCAGTTCCTCATTCACTTTGTTGTTACACATAAAAAGGAGTGGTTGCTGAGCCATGAATGCTCAGGTATTTTAATGATTTTTCAATGTTCATCACTGAACTTCATGACTTAGAACTGTAGGTGTAGCCTTTCTGGTCTCCTTTATCCTTACACCAATGCCATATTTATTGGACCATTGAGGCAAGATTAGGTGGAAGAAAGCTGATGTTAAGACAGTTGAGTTGCCAAGGCAATCTCAAGTCTTGGATCACATACCTACAAGTATGAACAACCTGAGAACATGTTCCATTTCTTGTAGTAGGTACAGGTGAGGCATAGCAGACATTTTCTGGGTATCTTACAATTTGGGCAGTCAGAGAGCTGGAAACTGAGTGGAAAAAGATTGGCTAGTAGTTTGCTGTGAAAACCCTGATCTGCCACCAAGACTGCAGACTTGTAAAATGCAAATACTGAAGGGTTTTTTTGGTGCAGAGTACATGGAAGAAGTGGTATTAGATGGTTCTGGACAGAGAAGTGTTACTGGAGGAAGCAGCAAAGTGTGCACTGCCTTGGCTCACTGCATGGTGTTTCTGTGATAAATATGGTGGCAATTCAGATGACAGTCACATTTTGTGCTTGCGATTTCAAAGAGGTCCTGATGCTCTTTGAGAGTGTCACTGAGAGGGAGGAATGACACTGCAGTTTGCCACAACTTGCTTGTTCCACCTGGATGATTTTATGAAGGCATCCATTTTTCTGTAAGCTTCTATTATTGAAATTCAGTATTCCAAGGCAGCAGATAGCTGCAGTGATGAAAGCTTTTAAAAATGAGATAGCTCACAGCAGCTTTTACCACGAAGTGAACAGATATTATCTACCTGGTATTGGGCAGTGTGCTGACATGACTGGTCTCCAGCACACATTGTATATTGTCCTGGTTTATATCCATGCCTGTGCTTCCTGCTGAGGTAATTGGAGACCTTCAGAGCATAGCTGGATAGCAGCAGCCATCTTATCTGAAGCAGCCATCAGTTTCATCAGACAGGAACGATGTAAGTCAGGACAGCAGATGATTATGGATAGCAGAACAAAGTGAATTCCTCAGCAGGACAAAGAATGATGGTTACTCAGTGAATGGCCACAGACATTGGTACCATAGCACAGTCTGCTTCCTGAGCAGCAGCCCTCTCTCCATCACCCATCTGAATGTGGTACAAATCTGTTTTCTTTACAGGGTGAATTAGGTGACATCGGTCCCCCAGGTCCTCCTGTCATTATTGACAGGGAAGGTGTAGTCATTTCAGGTACACGTTTCCATTTTGTTTTGGATCTCATCTGAAGCACTTCTTCTGATCCAGCTTTCTTTCTTACTGTATTTTACCATTTTCCCACGTTGTATATTGGGTCTAATCCATCCCTTGTTATTTTTTCTTTATTTCTGTGTTGTATGGCTACATATATATTTAGTTCTTAGTTTATAACTTCAGAATTGAAAGAAAGCCATTCATCTCCACATGGCAGAATGATGTGTTTCAAGGCAAGACATTCACCCCCACGTTGCAGAATGATGTGTTTCAAGGCAGAATGAAATGTCTTGCCTGGGAGACAGACTGTGTGAGCACAGGCCAGTGCTGTGTCTGCTCTGTAGACACACTCCCATCTGTCTTCAGTGTGCCAAGGAAAAATGATTTCCTGGTGCTGCATGGTTAAGGGTACTCTAAATGTCATTCTGCTGTTATTTGTTGTCCAATGTGGTAAGCATATTATTGAGAAAAATGAGCTTAATTAATGCCACATCCGACTGAGGTCTGCATGGGAGCAGTCTCTGAAGCCATAAAGGTAAGGGGACAAACTTCACAGCCTCTCCTATTCTTTCTGCTTCACATCCAGTCAGGTTGGAAACAACCTCTGTAACAGCTCAGGAGGAATTTTCCCCAGAATTATTAACACTAAAGCACTGGCTTCCTGCTTACAGCTTGGCAGCCTTTGCTATCTGTGAGATCAGTGGCTACTACAGTAACTGACTGAGAGTATTTCAGCAGAAATTGTGATGAGCTTTTCTTCCTTGTTTTCCTCTTTCTCTGACAGGTGCCCCGGGTGACCCTGGGAACCCAGGAATACCTGGTCCCCCAGGAGATGAAGGGATCATTGGTTTACCAGGCCTTCCAGGGGCTCCAGGATTTCCAGGCCTGGAGAGAGGTAAAGCAGCTGCTCCCGGGGCTCAGGGCAGGCTGTTTGCTGTGGGGTTTGTGGAGAACTTCCTGGGGGGAGATGGTGAAGGTTTTGGAGCAAGCCTCTCCCTGCTCCTTGAGCTGGCTGATTGCAGGCTGCTGGATGAGGAACAGGAGGCAGGGATGACACACAGGGAAGCCAGTTGTGTTGGCTTGGATGGGAGCAGAATTAGTGCCACAATTATTGCAGCCCAGGTAAGTCTTCACATGGGAATATTCAGTGTGGCAGTGCACACAGGAGGCTGTGGTTTGATTTCCATTTTCAATGTGCTGATTGGAAGAACTTTTCCTACCTTTTAAATTATAATGAATGCTTTTGAGATTTTTTTATGACTTTCTATATTTGCAATAAAGAGCTAACAGATTGGCTTGATAAACCCACTGGAGGTGCAACCTATCTGTCCCATCCAAGATCTCACTCAAAAGTTTTTGTTTAACTTGAATGTGAAATTCCAGCCTGCAATAATTCAGAGACTAGGAATTACCAAGAAAATCAGAAAATACCCCCCCTCAGTCTTACATAGTTAATTGTCTGATTGATCACTTAAATGCAGTGCTGTGAGGGTTTTTGGATGACAAAAGGAGTGTGTAAATGGGAGCCAGTTGGTCCCTCCAATTAGTACTTTTTCCTTGGTGTAAAATTATGAATTGTTCTGTCCTAACATGATTGCAGTTCAGGGTACAATGGTAATTATCTTAACATTAAAAAGACTTCAGTGTGTTTTCTGCTGGAGAGCTGCTCATTGTGTCGTTGTTGTCTAGATGGAATGGGCCCTGGAGGGTCTCCAGGTATCCCAGGACTGAAAGGTGAAGTGGGAGAACCAGGAAGAGCAACAGTTGGAATACCAGGCCCTCCTGGCAGAGGTGGTTTACCAGGTCTGCCAGGAGCACCAGGATTGCCTGGTTCACCACGTATGTAGAATTTTTACATGAATTAATTTATCTATTTTTGTATTGGATTCAGAGTGAAATAGGATAAAGAATGATTTCTATATTTAGTTCTTTGCCAGCCAGGATTATTCATCTGTAAATTGTAAATGTTTGGTGGACACCTCATTGTGCTTGTAGCTCACAAACTTACATACATCAGTAGACTCCTATAAAGTAAGACAATAGACCTAATTATTGTTAGGTGTGGTAGCCTGAGAGAGTGAAGCACAAAGTTGTGTAGACACACTTTATGACACAAAGGACTTTGAAGTCTAGGCTATTCTCCTGTTCACTTAGGTAAAGAACAGACCACGACCTTATGAACATCTGAGGTAAAGGTCTGTCTTTTGAGCAGGTGGTTTGGGTGCCAGGATGCCTCAAGAGACAGTTTCCAGACCTAAGGAAATAGGGTTTTGTTTTTACATGTTCATTTGTATGGATGTCCTGATTAAATTAGTTGTGCATTGTTTTGTTTTCCTCGGAAATTGAGTATTACAGGATGAAGGTTGAGTTTACAAAACTGTGTTTTACCATTCTGCCATAAGCTGGTTTTGTTTTGAGAGCCAGCCCTTCAGAACAGGAGACACTGCAGTGATGGAGCCAGTGAGCGTGATCTGATAAAATGGTTTTCTGTGGAGAAGAAATAAGTGTTCTGTTATCAATAACTGTTTGGTAGTCAGATCTGGCTCACTTTTCTGCAGAGTCTGTAAAGCTCCTGTAGCTGTGTTTAGCTGATGGCTGCAGTTTGTTTCCATGGAGCATGGTGCTGGTCAGCACTCCATCTTACTGCTGTCACGGAGGGGATTTCAGACAGTGGAGTTTTACATTGTGTTTGATTGCTTTCCATCAGCTTATGTTTCATTCTATTCAGCATATAAAGAGATGTAGACAACAATCCTGCAGTCATGAAGTGAGGGACAGGGAAAGTCCCCTGAACCCTTTTGCCCTTTAGTGTCTTTCCTGAAAGTCATTAGCCCTTCTTTACACTACCTGTCCACAGTTTGGTGAGTTCTTTGGTCAGCTGGTAAATCTGTGAAAAAGTGCAGTGGCAGAGTAGAGGCATGAAACTCTGTTGCATCCACACTGTGAGAACTTCTGCTCTTCTGTGTGGGGAGCTGGAAGCAAATGTGGCAGAGATCTGCAGCCCATGAGTGGTACCCACCAAGAGCCATCTCCTTGTGTTACGTCCACAGGTGCAGTTTGGTCTGGTGCCAGGAGCATCACTGCTCTTGTAAGTCAGTAATGAGCTAGAGATCAGCCTTCTCATGGCTTTTCCTTGCCTTCTTTCTGCATATAGGCCCTTCCTTCTTCCCAGTGCTAATCCTGACTGGAAGGACTGGGGCTCCAGGGGAGCCTGGGCAAAGAGGGCTGCCAGGAGCTTTGGGTCCAAAGGGCTACAAAGGTAATTGACTCTTGTTCTGAGAGAGCTTTTCAGCAGTCATCGGGCTGAAAGCTATTTGCATGTGGTTAATACCCGGATGAGTTGTAAGTGTCCTTATGACAAATCACAGGAGGGGGTGAAGGAGCCAAGAGCCTTTGCAATTTAGAGAGAGTTGTGCCCAGCACTGGCAGTAAAATCCTATTTCTTCTTCTTACTCTGCTCAGGCAAATAAGCTGATAAACGTATCAGACCCAGAAAATTAGCTAATTAAGTTATACTTTAAAGCCATGAGACTTAGAAATAAAATCCTGTTTACTGCTTTTTGCAATAGAGGCTGTAAATGACAGAAAAACTTAAATGTATTCTGCTCTGTTCTAAAAAGTGTGAGAATTTGGGTCTTAGTGTGTGACAGAGCCAGCAGCAAAAGCCATGATGACACACATCACTGTGCTTGGTGACTGTTTGTGTCCATGGCCACTAACAGTTCAGGGGGTCATTGTAACCTACTGTGAGGGGGAGTATGGGTTTGTTTTCTCTGATAACTGTCTCTTTAAAAGTGCAAAAGACCTCCCTAAAACTCCCCAAAACTCATCTTGTTAGGAAAGTTTAAACCTTTGGGAAGAGGTCTAGAAGTGCTGAGCTTCATGCTGCACATGGTTACTTGGTGATGGGCACTGCATGGAGATTGAGAGGAAACCTGAGCTCCACTTGCTTGGCACTCACATCACCTGAGCAGAGGAGGCATAAAATCAAATCATATGAGAATGGCTTTGCCTTGAATCAAATACTGCTTTTGGAGCTCCTGCAGCTGGAAAGGGTCTTTATCCAAATGAGACTCAGTTTGGGGTGTCGACTGTTTTCCAGGAGAGGCAGGTGATTGTGCCTGTGATGGAGGAGTCACAAGAGCTGGTCCAAAGGGCATCTCAGGCCCCCCAGGCCGGTCAGGAAGCCCTGGTGTCCCTGGTGCCAAGGGTGCTGGTGGAGACCCAGGCTCTGTGGGAGCCCCAGGACTGCGAGGCCCTCCGGTAAGGCAGGAGGAGTTTGTGTTGCTTGTTGTGAATTACAGGAGTGGCCATGTGCAATTGCACTTTTTGTTTTTTTTCATACTTGCTTCTATTTGTTTGGATTTAAAAAAAATAAACAACCTAGAAACTGATCTGTGTGAAGAAAGTGAAAGCAGAGATACTGTCAGCTGTAAAAGTAGGAGAACAAATGGTTCTTAAATTCTGAGAACTGCACATTAATCAGTCAAGAGACAAGCAGTAAGAGTTATTCATCCCAGGACTTCTTGGAAGTAGACACACATGGATTAGACCCAGGGCTCTTCCTGAGTGAGGGCTGGCTGGGGAAGCCGTTGTACATATGTATGGAGAGAAGATCTGAAAAATCAGCCAGGGAGATCTTTCCACATCATTGCTCATAGCTATAAAAACTGTTCACCACAGATGGAGTCTGCTTCCTAACTGCTGTGTGCTGCATACATTAATGAGAGCTGAGCCCTGGTTTTTCATCAAACAGTGACCATAACAAATAGGATTTTCCAAAGTGCTGAGCATTGCTCATTGCAAGTATTTACTTTTGAAAATCGTAGTCCATAAAGATACCAGCCTTTTGTCTTCAGAGTGCCTTTACTGGTGTCAGTAAGTGCAGCACACCAAGCAGTAGGGAAGAAGATTCATTACTTGGACCTCATTATACCAAGAGTGATGTAATGTTCCCAGATGCCATGCATGATTGCTGTCACTATTACCAAGGTTTGTCTTGCCACTGTGGAGCTGTGGGGACAGTACCAACAGCTGAAAATGAACAAACAAACCTCTTTTCCCCCCCACCACAAGTTAATGTACACAAGAGGAAACCCTCTGGACATTCCCTCTGATCTGGTCGTTGTGTCCTGTCCTCATGTGACATTTTTGAGAAGCAAAGCCTTTTCTCTGCACGTTCCTTTTCTTTCTCTCTTGGTCTGTAGGCTTCAGCTGGCCAGCAAGGACTTCCAGGCCTCAAGGGAGAAAAAGGGGATCCCTCCTATGCCACAGTCAAAGGTGCTCGTGGGGACCGTGGTGCCACAGCACCCAGAGGACCTGCAGGCATCCCAGGGGCTCCGGGCAGGGATGGACTTCCAGGCTTGCCAGGCCCACCAGGCCCTCCAGTAAGTTCAGATCAACTCAGCAGCAGTTCTTCAGAACTGCAATAAGGAGCAGAGAAAACAGCCAGGCCTGGCAAATCAGTCCTGATGAGCCTTGTGGTAAATCCTGAAATACGTGAAAAGCTCACAGTCCCCGAGCACAAATCTGCCTTGGTAAGGATTAATAATTGGCATTCCTAATGCCTCTATCAAAAGGTAAACTTCTGTAGACCCTAGCACTGTTCTATGTTAGTCCTAAAAGACAAAAGAACTTGTAGGCATAATTATGAGTGAAATCTTGAAATAAAAATATCACACCAGATTCTTATCAATTAGAAAGAAAGTAAATGTCTTTCAGAATCTGTAATAGCTGCTGTTTGGCAAATACAAGATAAAATATTCTTTGTATTAGTCACCAAGTTTTGCTGCATTTTAAAATAAAGATGGATAATTTATTGTGGTTTCTGTATATCTTTCCAGGCTCACCTGAACCTTGCACAGAACCAACCAAACTTTTACACACTTCTTAAAATGACAGTGGTGAATATTCTTTCTGCATCCCTTTGATTTTCAGCTGTAATTGTCTTTGCTGTGCACAGGGTGATGGTGGACTGGGTTTCCCAGGTGAAAAAGGCCTGCCAGGATTACCTGGCTCCAAGGGCCACCGAGGAGAAACTGGTTCTCCTGGCATTGGCTACCCAGGTCCCAGTGGAGCCCGTGGACCACCAGGTGACACTGGAATGGATGGGCTTCCAGGACAAGCAGGTCTTCCAGGCCCTCCAGGTAGGTGTTGCTGGGTCTGCTCTTGCTTTAGAAAGGATAAAGCTGCAAGTCAGGTGGTGCTCAATCCACTGCTGTGCCTGTGGTCAGGCCAGAAGGCTGCATTAGGCTAAAGACTGCTCTTCAAATTAACTGCAACTTGTTTGTGGGCTCACCAAGCCTCATACAGCAGTCACAGATTTTCATGTTCAGGAGGACACAGATAATAAGCAGTAAATACTCAAGCAGTGCTGAAGTACTAAGAGGATCAGATGGACCTACTCCCTGACCATTGTTGAAGAGCCATTTTACATCAAAGGTAGTTAGGAAGAGTGATAAAATGATGTTTTTGAAAACACCTAATTCATTGTCCAAATAAAAATAGTAATTCACTGAGGTTTGAGGTGTCTGATGCAGTTTTCAGAACTATTACTATTATTGAAATAAGAGCTCCAGATTTTTGTGAAAGAAGAAATGCTAATACATTGTATGAATGAACAGGTGTTGATGAATAAGAGGTAGTCAAGACAGTCAGGTAGGGAGTTCAGTCAAGGCTTGTGCAACCAGCTCTGGGCTGTGTTTGCTTGCTGGGGTACCATAGTTTGGCTCAGTTGGTGTGTCATTGCATGCACCTAAAGCATACCACAGTGACAAGTGGTAAAGTAAACAAATATGGGTTTGATAATACTTCATGTATGATGTTTTATGCTCGTTCTCAAACTGAGTTACATGGAAATTCATGTCTAAACATCTATGGAAAATGTTTTCATTACAAAATGACTGCAGAAAGCTGGTCCCAGTGTCTTGATTCCATGTCAGGCTTTTAAATATAACTTAAGGTAAACAGTATTTTTGCTTTGTGACTGCTGATTTTCAGTGTATTTTGAATGCTGTGCATACTGGGGCTCCTGGGTTTGTAATTCTGTCTGTGTCAATGATGCAGAGCCAGTAGAGCCTTTGCAGTGGTGACACAGTGGCATAGATTTCTGGACTGATAAAGTGATGCTCTGAGTTCAAAACCCTTGGTGGTAAGACCACCACAGTGAGAAGAGTTGACAGAGGAATCTCAGACCCAGAGGGAGGTGAGAGCAAGGCCAGGGCAGCACCGGGAGGGTGCCAGATGTGCCAGATGTGCTGGATGGCCATGTTACCTCACACCAGTGTCATGCTGCCTTGACAGCTAGCTTTAATGTCCCCCAGGGACACTCTGCATAAGCTACAAGAAGTCCACAGCAAGAGATACTGACTTTTACTGGTCATGCAGCAGGTCAGCAGTACGGATGAGGCCAGACAATGACAAGGCTCCAAATGCCTCTTATTTAACATCACATATCTGAGATGTCAGCAGCGCTTGATGTGCGTGAGCCCACTCGGAGCCACTTATGAAGTGTCCTGTAAAAAACATCTGGGCACTCAATGTTCCTCCTCTGCCTCTGAAAGGGGCTGTGTGTAACCTCAGTGTTTCTGTGTTGTAGGTATCACCTTGCCCTGCATAGTTCCTGGAGCATATGGGCCCCCAGGGAACCCCGGCTTCCCAGGCCTGCCAGGTAGGGAGACAAGATGATGTCATGCTCTGGCTGACTGCCTAGCAGCACTTACTCCTCAAGGAACATAATCCCTCCTAATTAATCCTCCTCCAAGTGATAGTTATTCCGGAGGGTTAAGTGGCAGAGCAATGTCCTTTCTTTTTCCCAAAGTGACTAGGCCTAAATCCCGTGGAGGATCATCTTGGCTGCACCAGTTTTCAGCCTTCGTGTAGCCTTGAACACAAACCCTCTGCTTCTGTGTTTATGTAGCTCATGAACAGCCAGAGCTTTGAGACTTTATTTAGTTTGAATTGTGTATCCAGCATCAGCTTTGCAGAAAAGATTTGATCCTGTTTTCCTGTGCTGTGTTTTTGTCTTCTGCCGTTCGTTTGTTGATATTATTAATTAATATATTTTTACCCTTAGGTCCCAAAGGCAGCAAAGGCTTTCCTGGCATTCCAGGCCAACCTGGGTTACATGGGTCTAAAGGACAGCCAGGCTCTCCAGGAATAATAGGCTTGCAAGGGGAGCCTGGTAAGATGGAAGTTGCTGGAGTTCTGTTTATTGTCTGCTCAATGTGTACAATACTTTATCAGAAGAGTTATCTCACCTTCTTGGCCACTTCTGCCTCATACACTCCTAAGGCTCCATTGAGTGTTCCAAATGCAAAATCTTCCAGCTTGGGAGAAAACAAAGGAAATGTTCAGGATGTTTATCACCTGCACATAACACTGTGTCACTGCTGGAGAAAAGAGGACAGGCAGCAGTTTGTTTCTCCAGAGACCATTGTCACGTGCTTTGTTCCAGTTTAGGTTAACCACAGATTTAGTGCAGCACTTACTTTAAGCCCCGTGTTACTCTGGTAAAGGCACACTGGACACAGTGTTTGGAGTCATTTTAGCCATGGGAATTTCTGATGGTTGTGTAAAGAGAGAGCAAGAAGCAAAGGTGATGAGGGTTAGGAGGTTTGTCCTTTTGCTTAACCTGCCATCTAGTGAAACCAAGCTTGGAGTGCTTTGTATAGCTGCAGCTCCTACACATTTTGACAGAATTCTTTTCTTGGTAAAAAACTAAACCTTTCCACAGTTTCATAACTTTCTATCATCAATTATTGTGTCTAATTCAATACTGAAATATTTTGCAACTTTCCAAGCAACTTTTTCACTCATGGGAAATGTTAAAATGTACATTTTATTGGAGATGCTATTGGAAGCAGTGTTCTGTACTTCTGTTGAGTGACCTTTATGGGTCTTCTCTTCAAGGCTTCCCTGGACCTCGAGGAGAGCAAGGCTCACAAGGACTTCCAGGACTGGATGGAACAGATGGTTTGCCTGGGAAAATGGGTGCTTTAGGCTCAGCTGGAATCAAAGGATCTCCTGGAGATGTATTTGGTGCTGAGAGTGGAACCATGGGAGAGCGTGGCCGACCTGGACTTCCAGGTGACAAAGGCCTTACAGGTGACATTGGATTTCCAGGGCCAAAAGGTAAGCACTGGTGCTGCTTGTGTCTGGGAATATCAAACTGTTTTTCTTTCAAAGACCCTTCCTCTTTCCTATCACTTCAAGATAATGCAACTCCTCTAAGCTGCTCATAGGTGGTGATTTGCTGGCTTTCTGTTAGAATCTAATGCAACCCAAAGGCTTTTATTAAAACTCACTTTTTAATTAAAAGTGTGAATTTTGGTTTATTTGTTCTGTAACCTCCCATCTCTCTGTTTCCAGGGCTGGATGGAAGACCAGGCCTCCTGGGTGTTAAAGGTGAACAGGGCCATCCAGGATATTCAGGTGTGCCTGGACTGAGGGGACCTCCTGGCCCTGGAGGTCCTTTTGGCATTAAGGGAAAACCAGGACCCTTGGGGCCAGCTGGCCTTGCAGGAGCACCAGGTGTGTGATGTTTTCAGATGCAGGTGTAGCTGAGCTGTGGTGTTGAAGTGTGGGAGAAGTTTGGCATTTGCCCCTGCCTCTGGTTAGGGGTAACAGTGCAGAATTTGAGCTGTTGGCTCTGACTGCTGGGCTATTCCTGCTGGGAAATGTTGCCCCAATACTGTAGGAAGTACAGCAGAAAGACAGAAGAAAGCATCTGAACTGCCATGATGTTTTTAACATCTTTGCTCTTACGTGTTAGCTGTGTCATTGACTAATCTTCATTTCCCATTTTCATGACAATTAATTTCTATTGTGTGAGGTCGCTTGAAATGTGATTTAGATTGAAAAATTGTTGGTTTTCTCAGGACAAACACATGTCTTCTCTGTCTTTCTCTTTGATGGGGCAGAAGAGAACTTTATTTCCCTTCAGAGGAAAAAAAACCCCACCACTTGAGTATAGCAGTATCTGTCAAGCTGCACTGACTGAAGTGTTTCACAACAGTGTATGAAAGACTTGAGAACCAAGCAAAGAGAGACCTAGGAATTGGTAGATAATGGTCTGGGGCATAAAAGTGCTCTTCTGACATGTGGAATGACAGTGCTGAAGCACAGTGGCAATGAATGAAAGCAGTAACAACACTTGACATGTCAATTATAGAGATTTCAATTTTTTAAATATTAATATTAGCATTCCTTCTGCCTCTCTGTTTTACATTTATGGTCTGTATGCCATATTTGACTTTTCTTCAACTGTTTTTAAAAACCTCCCATTGCTAGGATGATGAGCTCCAAATAACTAATTTTTTTTTGCAGCTCTTGTCTCCCTGAATCATTAATTTCTTTTGTAGCCTTATTCTTTCTGTTTACATATTTTGTCTGTTTTTTCCTTCACCATGTTTCTATTCCATTTATCATCAACTCTCCATTTCTGATGTCACACTCTTTGGTTATGGGTTCTTCACATAGGCTGTCAAGGTGAGAAAATGCAGTGTAGCATAAAAGCTCATGGACTAACAACCCAGCTTTTAATGCTACAAGAATTGCATTGACCATAGGTGATACCCCTTATCATTGCTAATCAAAGCAGAGGGCAAAGAACCATTGCAATGAGAATGCTCAGACAGTAACAAAGTCTCAAGCCTATAAGGAAATCATTAATATGCAGAGATTTTAAATGTGTGTGTTTTCTTTGTCTTCTTAAATAAGGCAGCTCTTCCATCTGCTTTAAAAAATGCTGGGTTGTAGAACAAAGCCCTGAGTATAACAGAGCTCAAATCTTTGCTGCTGCTGCTGCAAATGTAATTTTTCAGAAGCCACCTGAGTTTTCCTTCTCTTCGTTCCTTTGGATCTGAGCATTCTGTTTTCAGTGGTTTGAGCCTTTGTTTAAAATTGTAAACCATTACAAAGCTTCAGCCAGAAACATTTAGAGGCAAAACAGTGCCAATGGTATTGGTTTTGTGACAGCACAATCAGCTCCTTCCTGTAGTGAGCAATTGGCTCTTGGGAAGTGCAGTTCAACTGCCAAGGTGAAAAAAGAACTTGTGAAAATCTTCACTTGTGAGAATCAGCCTGTCCAGCTGATTGATCTCTGGTTCACCCAGACAATGGGGTAGGGAGCAGAAGCTGGCATTAATTAACAGATGCTCCCCATTCTGTCTTGGCTGCCTTGCTGATGAAGGTAAGACTGTGCATTGCAGGTCAGTGTCTGCTGGTCAGAAATGGACACATCATAAGGGGTCTCACTCTGCCAGCTGTGTAGTGATGTAGGCAGTAACCCCCTTGTAGGTATTTCATTGTTAGATGACTAATGCTTTTGCAGTTCTGAGCTTTGTGCCTTCTAGTGGGCTGCATGTGCCATAAGGTCCATTTGCCATTAAAAACAGTGCTGTGTTTAAAGAGCTGGGGAAACTGCCACAAATTCCCCTGGTTTTGTGGACATCCTCTGTTGAGTTCTTTCTTGTATTGATTCAGGACCTCCTGGAGCCAAAGGCGTGGCTGGGGATGTAGGACCACAAGGCCCTGCTGGTATGAAAGGCTTCCCAGGTCTTGATGGTGCTCCAGGATCTCCTGGGGAAAGAGGACTCTTAGGCCCACCTGGGCCTTTTGGTCAAGATGGACATCCAGGTTTCTCTGGGCCAAAAGGTAGGTGTTTCAGTCTTGGGATTTCTGTGCCCACAAAAAAAAAATAACCTTGCTGGTACTGATTTTAGGCCCAGCTTGCTGGAAGGGAATGAATCCCCAGCTAGTGTTGGCTTGCATTCTTTTGCTGCTGAGTTACAAATTATGGATTTAATTATCAAATAATGTTCATAAGGAAATCTGTCTTAAAGGCTTAGGTTCTCGTGGACAAAGGATTGTGTAAATCAAAATAGATAGACAAGAAAATTGAAGAAATAAACAGTGAGTGAAATTTATAGAAAGGAGAGAATCAAGCACAAATCAAATGTGAAATAAAAATTTACAAACTCTGTGATCCTTAAGCACCAGTACAGTAGTTGGTTGCCTGGAGAATAACACAAAGCAGTAGAGCTGTGGAACTGCATGTTGTTCTCTGGGAAATTGTGTTTGATCTCCACTGGAAGCAGGACCAGGCTCTCAAAGGTGAACTGAGAGGTGCTGGTTGAAAGAATCGTGAGTGTGACACAAGTGACAGGGCTGTGCCTGTGCCATGTGCTTGTTTAAGCACCTGGACTGGGGTGACAGGCCAGAGCCAGGCAGGCTCTACCTGCCCCAGGGTGGGCATGCAGTGTCCCAGGGGACACTGCTCTTCCCTTTTTGTTTCTCAACTTTTCTGTGCAGGTGAGAAAGGGTCTTCTGGCCTGCTTGGTTTCCCTGGCATGCCAGGACTGCCTGGTGTCCCTGGAGTGAATGGCTTTAAAGGAGCTCCTGGCACAGCTGGAGGAAAAGGAAGTCCAGGAGTTGTGGGACCTCAAGGCCAAAAAGGTGAGGAACAGCTGGATGGCTTTTGCTGGCTGTGCAGCAGAGGGGCTTGGGAGGCAGTTCTGGGATGTCTGTGTCTGGTATCACTCTTGTAAATATGGCAGTCTTCTACTTTTCAGTACTTTGGCCTGTTTACCAAAGATTACCAATGAATTCACATCAGGAGACATGGAAGTTCTGCTTCTCTCTGCTAGATTATTTTGCAAGAAGATTTCCTGACTTTTTATTTCTTCAGGTGACAGAGGTGATATAGGTCCACCAGGTCTTCCTGTTCCTGGGACTTTGGAACAGGCACTGCAAATCAAAGGAGACAAAGGAGACCCTGGGTTAGCTGGACTCAGAGGATTCCCAGGACCCAGAGGTATTTCACAGCACTGCAGGTAGTTGCCAGTGTCAGTTGTTCAGTATCTGGGCTTGTTACCAGTGGAGCATGGCCTGTCCTTTTGGCAGTGCCTGCAGTGTTCCTGTTTTCTGTTCTGCCATTCCCATTCTAGCAGGATGTGCATTTGGCAGTTCTGAATTTTGAGAAAACCGTCTTCCTTTGAAGTTCTGTTGTGTAGATCTGATGCCATCCCTTCCTCCTCTTTAGGGGAGTTTAGGGTAACAGGTCAGCTGACCCAAATGAGCTGGATGTCTGTATTACTGAATGAAATTCCACTCTTCTGTGTTCCCAGGTGATAAAGGAATCCCAGGAAGCCGTGGACAGCCTGGTCTCCCTGGCCCAGTGGGGTCACCAAGCACAGAGAGAGGTGTCCCTGGTGACCCAGGCTTCCCTGGTCCCCCTGGACAACCTGGCCTGTCAGGACAGAAGGGTGCACAGGGTATCATGGGATTTCCAGGAATGCCAGGAGAGAGGGTAAATACCTTTTAAAGTATCATCTTCTTCTCTGGGTGCTCTTTGGAAAACCCTGTGTTCTAACTGGTGCTTCTGTAGCACAGCAGCAGAAGCTGGCAGGATTTTCCTTACAAAACTTCCAAATTGTTTTTGTTTGGCTCATACCATTAAATGACATTTTACATAGTATGTCTTCCTACGCCTTTGTGTTCTGTTATTCCACATGACCCAAGCTTGGAACAGCAAGAATAAAAAGCAAAGGTTAATTTTGGTTGGGTTGGTTTCTTTCAGGGTTCAGATGGCAGCACAGGAACACTTGGATTCCCAGGACCTGTTGGCCTTCCTGGTCCGAAGGGTAAAACATCTTTCACAGTGTACATGGTCTTTCATTAGACACAGTCCTAATATTAATGAGACAAAGCAATAATTCGTGTTCTGGAAGTGTCCATGGCTCTCCAGTGACTGGCTCCAAGTACACCCCGCTTGTCAGAGGCTTCATTCAGACAAGAGCCATGCCAAGCCATAACACTTTATGATCCTCTGGAAGTTTGGCCACAGCACTGTGAGAGGCCTGTTGGACAGTGCAGGAAGGACCCTTTTCTCTCATCTCCTCGTGTCAGAAGTGCAGGATGTTGTGGAATTACCTGTGAATGTCTGTCTTGGGCATGAGTGGAACTGCATCCATTGATGGTTGTAAGCATTTTCAGACTCAGGTGCATCATTTGCTGTTGTCTTTGTTTGCACCATGAATTTGAAATATAGCAAGGTTTATTTTCTTGAGCAAGCCCTGGAAATTGATGTCCACAGTCAGTGACAGGATGGCCTTTCCTTTCTTTTCTAGGTGAACAGGGAGAGTCTGTTGGTGTTCCTGGCATTGGTGGACCAAAAGGAGAGAGAGGAGACCCAGGGTTTCCAGGTAAAGTAGGCCTTGATTGCTCACTTCAAGATTACAAAATTGTAGAGACTAAACAGGTTGGCACTGCCAAACTTGGGTATTTTTGTAATCCTGAAAGTGAGGTTCAAGGAGTCTGCAATCTGGGTGGGGCACAAACTGGATGATAATGAACACATCTGAGACCAGCCCAGTTCTAAAGCTGGGTTCCCTTCACTTCTTGAGGAGGCACCTGTGAGCTTGCACTGGCATTTGGCACCCTGGGAGTCCAGCCAGGACTGGGCAAACACAAGTGCTGCAACCTCAGCATGCCATGTTTGTCCCCCTCTTCATGCCTTCCTCCAGCTGGACTTGTACGTTTATACCCTTTATATGTGTTTATACCCTTTATATGTGTTTATATCCTTTATATGTGTTTATATCCTTTATATGTGTTTATATCCTTCTAGGAGAGAGGGGGAGAGAAGGACTCAAGGGTGAACCAGGCTACCCAGGGAACACTGGGGTGAATGGACCCAAAGGCAGCCCAGGAGATCTTGGCCAAGAAGGACCAGCAGGTACTGCCCTGAGCACCCAAGATCTGCAGCTCATGTTGTGGCTATGACAAGCTCACCTTGATCCTTCCTTAGCCCTGCTTGGCCTCTCTCAGCTGGGCCTTAAACAAGAGGTTTGGCAAGAAAATGGGAATTCTCTTTGACAGCAGTGTAAGGTGTCACCTTGTCCTGCTGGTCAAATATGGTGAACCCTGAAACCCAAAAGACTTCCATTAACAAACAGAGAAGATCTCAGTTAGATAGAAGCAGTAGCAGCTTCTTCACAGCTCTTTCATTGCAGCCTTTTTGTCTGTTCCCTCTCTAGAGCCAAACCTACCCAGGAGAATGGCTACAATGTCTGTGGGTTGTGGGGTAATTAGCAGGTAGATTCCCACATGGTTATCAAGATCAAAGGTTGGAGAACAGTGAAAGTTGTTATTGAAATGTTTTATGTGAACAACAATTTCATTAGTTCTTTGGTGTGTGAACTGTTCCTGCATTACTTAGTGGATGATGAAAGTCACTGCTATGTTTAAAAAAAAAAAAACAACCCATCAAATAAATAGTTTGATAAATGTGATGCTAATGGTGGCATGAGGACAGATTTGGATCTGATTTTGCTTTCTTTAAATAGTACTTTATTCATACATCTTCTGAGTTTAGTGCAGGAACAGAAGCTGTAAGATGGAGCTGTGAGCTGTCTCAGCCTGGATGTGATGTGCACTACAGGAAGATTTGTCTGCTTGCTTTTAGGAATCCCTGGAAATGCTGGGCTGAGAGGAGCCCCTGGCCCACCAGGACCCCCAGGACAGCCAGGGTCTGTTGGATTCCCTGGAGCTCGTGGAACAGCAGGACCTAAAGGTATCTGTGCAACCTGCACGTGGAAGGAGAAGTTGGGTCAGAAAAGCAGAGTTTTGGCCAAGTCTCTGGCAGGCAGCGTGTGATGGGCCAGCTGTGCTTGGGGAAGGGCTCCCTCTTGGCAAAGCTGTGCAGGCACCAGCTGCTGGGAATGAGCAGAGGAATGGCTGGAAAGGGAGGTTCTCACTTGGTTTGGATCACTGATGGATGTTCATGGAGAGAGCAGAGGGGAGAGTTTCTGTGAAGGAAGACTTTACAGCTTCACTGTGCTCCCCTGTGGGTCAGGTTTCTCTTATGTGTTGTGTTCTCCATGAGCCATCTGATGCATTTCCACCTAACCAGATTGTTGGCCTGATTGCTCACTTCTGTGTTCCCAATGTCTCCTCAGGCTTTCATGGATTTCCAGGTTTAAATGGTCTGAATGGCTTGCCAGGCACAAAAGGGGCTCAAGGAACACCAGGTAAAGGAAAGAAAGGTGGAGTACAAGTGTCATGGCTAGGGAAATGTGTAACTGCTCCACCACGAGAACAGTTTCCCACAAAATCCCCCTATTTCACCCAGATCTGGCTCGAATTATGACCTGAAGAAAAACCTCAGGACACTGAATGTGCATGAAGTAATTTTTCTTCAGTGCCAGTAAGAACAGGATGCAGCCTGTGGAGTTGACGAGGCTTTTCTGGTGATGGTTCTCCTTGAATTCCTGAAGGACTATGTCACTTCTGGAAAACTAATGGAATGAAACCAGAAAACTCCTTCTAATGGATGTTTGATTTGAGCAGGGCAGCACCAAATGCTTGCTTTGAATTGGATTTAGCAATGAAATGTTTCTGTACTGCTTTCCAGAGCCCTCCATTATGTGGAGCTCAAGGAAGGCATCAACAAAATCAGAAGCTGATTTCTTTGTTTCCAGATTCGGCTTTTAGGGAGCTTTTGCTGGAGTTTTTCACATTTGGAATCTTATTAAATGGAATGTAGTCCTGTGTTGCAAACAGGGTTTTACTAAAGTGAAGAAGTGAAGAAAGACCTGACCAAAAGGACTTGTTTAGTTACAGCCATGTTGTGAAGTAGCACCTACAATTTGTGGCTGTTTTATGCCTGGAAGTGGACAGACTTCACGTGTACAACTCAAACAATGCCTGTGTTTTCTTTCTTTAAAACATTCTCAGAAGGCAATGATTTGCAGCATATAGATCCTCCACAATTTTCCTGAGAGAGCTGCTTTCAGTGTCTGCTCTTCCCAGAGTGGCATGCTGAGCATCTCCCTGCAGCTTTTCCTGGGAGCCTCTGTCTGCCCCACTTGTGCCTGTGTGCATTCTGCAGCAGCCTGGGCAGGCTCAACTCCCTCCTGTGCTGCAGCATGAAGCCCACAAGTTATTTAAAGAGCAGAAGCTGCAGTCTGGTGTGTCCTCGTGAGGGACACAGCACACAGCCTGGCTGCAGATCCTGTCACGGGACTGCTCTGCTCCCATTCTTGTGCAAGAGCTTGTGGGGAGACCAGAACAGTCATATGCTTTTCTCTCAGCATCTCAGATTGTTTAAATTCACTCTGCACAACCAGAGTAGCATGTGAGGCACCAAATCACCAATTCCAGCTGCTCTACTGAAAACAGCAGAGACAGCAGTAAATGGCTGGTTTTTAAATCACCACTCACTTTGTGTAATAATTTAAAAAACAGCAGAGACAGCAGTAAATGGCTGGTTTTTAAATCACCACTCACTTTGTGTAATAATTTGACTGCTATTAGGCAATTTGAATAGGCTCTCTTATCTTTGTTAACCGTGTTTAATTAGGGCTGAGTGAAGCTGGACTGAAAGGACCTGCAGGTCTCCCAGGTACCAAGGGTGAAGAGGGCTCTCCAGGCTTGGGAAGAGGAGCTGCAGGATTCCCTGGACCAAAAGGCTCATCAGGAGACATGGGTAAATACTGATGTTCTGAAATCAGCATGTGTTGCAGCTGAGATTAATGGGTTGCATGGTCAGCAGAACTACCAAAGACAATTCCTGAAGCCTCAAAGTTTGTTAGAAGCTTGACAGGTAAATGTGAAATGTGTTCTGTTGTTCTGTATTTTGAGAAACAGTTGGTTGCACAGTTCTGGAAGTCTCTGTATCTCTCCTGAACAGCACAATATGTATTGTTTCCCCTCCTGTAGTGAGATGTCTTTGTTCTCCTTGATATAAATGCTCCCCAGCCACTGCTGCTGTCAGTGTCTGTGAAGATCCATGAAGACCTTTGGTTGTCCCTCACTTTGTGTTCCTTATTCTAGGTCCCCCTGGTCCAATGGGGCTGCCTGGCCTGCCAGGAGCACCTGGAGTTTCTCTTCCATCTGCTGTACGTGGGAGACCTGGGGATGCTGGTGCTCCAGGCACTGATGGGAGCTCAGGTGTGTGTGGTTTGGAGGCTTTGTGATGATGGCACTGGTGCCCCCTCAGCACCTTAGAGGCTGGCTCCAGTCCTTCCCCAGACAGGAAGGAATGCTGGGGATAGCCCCAGCACTTACTTGGGCCCAGGAATAGATTTTGCCAATTAACTCTGCTGTCTCCAGGTTTTCCAGGTCCTCCAGGACCACGAGGGCCCCCTGGCCCGGCGTCTGACCAGGGTGACACAGGCACTCCAGGTTTCCCTGGTGTTCTTGGCTTGCGAGGCATTAAGGGTGACGTGGGACCCCCTGGTCCCCTTGGGCTCCCTGGAGCATCTGGACTCAAAGGTAACCTTGCCTTGGAAGGATCTGGGAGTGCTTTGGCAGCTGGCATCCTGGCAGCAGGAAGGGCTCTTGGCTGCTTGCTGTGGCCTCCTCATTCGGGTGTAACAGCTGAATTTCATGTCTCAATCTTTCCTTTGGGCTCCTGCAGATTTTATCTCCTGACTTCAAAAGCAGCAAAGTGGGGCCAGCTCCAGGTGTTCTTCAATGTATCCCTGACTCTTTTTCCCCTCTTGTCTTTGGGATTTTTCTCAGTAGATGGTGTCCACCTGCAGTGTTGCTGAGCTTGCTGACCACAGTTACCCACTTGTGCTCTCCAGGGCAGGACTGGGGTTGCTGTTTCATCCCACCTGTCCTGTATGCTCAGAGGCATTAGTGTGATGGATTTAGGTCTCCACAAGAGGCTAAGAGGATTGCAGGAGTTCAGAGATGATGTTCTGGGCTAAGGGAGCCTGTTGATCTCTCTTTGGTCTGTACCAAGGGAGGCCAAGGGGCAGCTGCACACAGGGACTCCAGGAGCAAGGTTTGAGAGACACACCCAGCTCAAAAGCCAGGGCAGGATGGAGAAGCACTGCAGATGAACAACTGTCTGCTGTGCTTGTAGGCTGGCAGATCCCATGGAGAGGGATTTCAAACAGCAGAGATGTGTGCTCTCCCAACCCTGTCCCTGGCTTTCCCAGGGAAGGGGAAGAGTATTTCAATAAAGAACAATTAGGTAGCAGTGGGAACTCTTGTTTTGAGGCTCTGCCCCATTGTGGTTGTGAAATGGGCACAGACTGCCTTGGGGGTTGTGGTCCCCTCCATCTGGGAGCCCCAGTGCTGTTGCTGCCATCAGTGGGAGCCACAGCTGTGGGTCAGGATTAGTGCTTAGCCCCAGCCCTGGCTGTGTGTCTTTGCAGGTGCCAGAGGTGAGCCTGGCCTGATGGGGATGCCAGGGAAGGATGGGCCTCCAGGGGATCCTGGTTATGCTGGGCTGAAAGGTGAAATGGGCCATCGAGGTGAGTGCTGCAGGATGTAAAATCTGTTATTTATTGCACCTGCTTTGGGCTGGGGATGGCTTCAGAGCTCCCTTAATGGGCTTATTTGGGAGACTCTTGATTTCTTAGAGATTGAAATAAGTTAGAAAGAGCTTGACATACTTTTTACACCCTACTCAGTGCTGGTATACAAAGGTGGACTTAATTTCACGTTTTTCTCCTTTGTGTCAGGATTAGCATCAAATCTGTGATTTTTGTGGGGTACTTACACATCCTTTGTCCCACGTGCAGGTCTCCCTGGCAGACCAGGGGCTCCAGGAATAACCCCACAGCCAGAAGAAGTCACAGCCCCTGCAGGATTACCTGGTCTGCCAGGAATTGATGGTGTTCCTGGCTTTGATGGAGATCCTGGCTCCCATGGCCCAGCTGGGAAACCAGGTAAAAAGTACACTCAGGTCACCAAAAGGCTGTTCTTCTGGAAGAAAGACACTACCTCATCAAATACATTAGGAATGTTTGAAAGGGTTTTTTTAATTAAGGGAAGAATTCCATCAAAATGCATACAAATATAACACATACAAATACAAAGCTGCATTTTTAACCATGTGTGATACTCAGCTGCACCCCTCAGTCCTTTTACAGACAACCACATCAGGTGGAGTCTGCTTTGGAGGTGGCTGTTTATAACCACAGCTGGTGAGGAGTGAGCTCTTGGCATGGCTGCTGACATCTTATTTCCCTTCTGGAATGTGATTGCAGGAGTCAAGGCAATAGCATGAGGAAATAATGATACTAAAAATTGTATTTTATTTCAGGCCCAAAAGGTTTGCCAGGAAGATCTGGTTTGAAAGGACGTGATGGCTTACCTGGAACTCCTGGCACAGCTGGGGATCCAGGACCTTCAGGTGCCCCAGGACCACAGGGATTTGAAGGTAATTTTATGATTTGGGGAGCACAGATCAAAAAGAAGCAAACAGTAGAATTGTGTTTGCTTACAGCTTCTGCACAGACCCTCCCCAACACCCAATTACATTAGGAAAAGCAGGGGATGTCTGTGGTATTGTGTTTTGTGTCTGCAATGAAGGAAATTTGATCTTCAGTGAGGAAAGTTCTGTCACATGTCCTTGTTGATGTCACTGCTGGTGTTTCTGTAGGTGCAATTCTAAATACCTTGTGGTTTTTTGTGGATGTGGAAGATCTAGAAGAGTGGTGTAGTATTCACAGTAACCATAGCTGTGAGGCTTGGACAGTAGAGGAAAGGCACAGTGAGAAAGGAATATCATCAAGAAGAGTGCTACAGCAAAAATGAATGAATTAGGTTTTGGTTGGTACTTTGAGATCCTCAGAACTACTGTGCTGTGAGATACACCTAACACACTGGCCCCAGAGTTGTTGGGCAAAGAAAGAACACTAAGAGAGGAAGGCAATGGGTGGGTGGTGCTGTGAAATGACTGCTTTTGGAGCTGTTAAAGTCTATTAATTCATATAACAACCACATAGCTTGGGCTCCTCGTTGTACAAGCCTGCCATAAGCAATGCCAGGTGGGTACAGAGGCAGCTGCTGCCCACCCTGTGCAGCAGCAGCAGCAGCAGCAGCAGCAGCAGCAGCAGCAATCCTCCTCCTGTCCCCCAGGTGTGGCGGGGAAGCCGGGTTCCCCCGGCTTGCCGGGAATGCCCGGGCGCAGCGTGGCCGTTGGATACACCCTGGTGAAGCACAGCCAGTCAGAGCAGATCCCCCCCTGCCCCATGGGGATGAACAAGCTCTGGGATGGCTACAGCTTATTGTATGTGGAGGGGCAGGAGAAGTCACACAACCAGGATCTCGGTGAGTTCACACAATTCTCTCAAGAATGAACAATCCAGGCCAAAATTACATTTAAAAAGCCGTCCTCCCTGGCAGTGCAGAGGGCTGGAGGGGAGGTGGTGGCAGTTGGCTTGGCTGGATCCACACTGGGAGCAGTGCCACTGGTGCCATCCTCTCCACTAAATGTTGGTGTGTGTGACCTGCAGTGTTTGGCAGGTGCTTGGTGTGAGCACTTCTCCGATTTTTCCAGGCTTTGCTGGCTCATGTTTGCCTCGCTTCAGCACCATGCCTTTTATTTACTGCAACATCAACGAGGTGTGCTACTATGCCAGCAGAAACGACAAGTCCTACTGGCTGTCCACCACTGCCCCCATCCCCATGGTGCCCGTGGACAGGCTGCAGATCCCGCAGTACATCAGCCGCTGCTCGGTGTGTGAAGCGCCTTCGCAGGCCGTGGCCGTGCACAGCCAGGACATCACCATCCCACAGTGTCCCCTGGGCTGGCGCAGCCTGTGGATAGGATACTCCTTCCTCATGGTAAGGACACTGGTGCTAGTGCAAAGGCAGCTTTAGACATCTCATCTCTCCTCTCTGATGAGGTCACTGAAACTCTGTTACTGTGTTAACTCACTGTCCTGTGAGTTACTTACAGGAACCTGGAACCTGTCTCTTCTTGCCTCAGTGCATTTCTTCTCAGCTGAGTTGCTGTAGCTCTGAGTTTGCTCTGTTTAGCACCTGCCCTGATCACTTTTGGTGGTAACGCTGCTGCCTAAGTTCTGTATTGCCACAGATGTTTATTCTTCAAATCTTTCAATGTGGGAACAGTAATTAAGCTACAGTATTGACTTGATCCTCTTTCTCAGTGGAAAAAGATTTCCAAGTTGCAGTCTCCTAGAAGCTTATTAGTGTAAGATTGTTAGAAAAACATGTCAGCATTATTGTTTCCAAATTTTCCCAACTTTCAAGTGAAAAGCTGGTTTTCCATTATTCCAGGCCTGTATATTCAGCCTAAGTATGTTCCTTTGCTTTTTGCCTTCTAGCCCTGACTCAAGAGACAGATACACATAGCCAGGGTATAATTTTGGCTGCCTGTTTCACTCCTTTTAGCAATGGAACCAGGAGACTCCCCTGTTTGGCTGCTTCTGTTCCTTTCAGCTCCCTCAGCTTGCCATCTTTCTTGCAGCACACTGCGGCGGGGGCCGAAGGGGGAGGCCAGTCCCTCGTCTCGCCCGGCTCCTGCCTGGAGGATTTCCGAGCCACTCCCTTCATCGAGTGCAACGGGGCTCGGGGCACGTGCCACTACTTTGCCAACAAGTACAGCTTCTGGCTGAGCACGGTGGAGCAGGAGCGGCAGTTTGTCAGCGCTCCTCCCTCAGAGACTCTGAAGGCGGGGCAGCTCCGGACTCGCGTCAGCCGCTGCCAGGTGTGCATGAAGAACTTGTAGGAGCAGAAGTGCAGTTCTGGGAACAGCCTCTGCTACCCCGGATTAGACATCACTGACTGGACAAGGGTAAACTCACAAACCTCTTTTGTGTGTGTTTGATGGGTGAATGAAGACAGCCAGAACTCTACACAAATCAAGTTTCAAGTCCAGGAGCACAGAGGAGGGACAGACCAGTGTTCTGAAGCCATTTTTAAAATGAAACGTGGTGCTATGTTTTTACTTCAATGTTTTTTTTCCCTCCTTTATGGCTACCTCAGAAAGTCTCGGTGAGTTCCTTACTCAGACTGAAGAGCAGCTGACACCTCGTAGCACTCCTCTGTCCAAGGCACATCCATTCATCACCCAGAGAGACTTTGCCAAGGCTGTGCCTAATTAGTGTCTTTGCAGTGTTTGGTCTGGTGTAAGGGAGTGGAGACTCATTCTCCTCTGAAACACAGAACTAGCTAAAATTAATCCGTTTTTGCTGGGTGACTCAGAAATACTATGCACTAATGGTTGATAATGGATTTTCTTAGAAAAATTGGAAAATGAATGTTTTGCATTGCTTATTACACAGATGGAACATTCTTCCCTCCAGTGACAGGTAACCAGTTCTAATCCAGACTGATATCCACAGCTGACCTGAAAGAGCTACACCAATGAAAAATGCAATTTTTCATGTGAAGATAAATCCAAAAGACCTCTACCCTTTTTCATTGCTTTCTATTGAAATATATTCCAGGTCTGTCAGCTTCGAGGTCTGTGCTTCTCTCCTTGCAGCCAATGATATGCAGCCATACTTTATTAGCCACCATTTTATTACTATGAACATAAATCTCCTTTCTGAGGCAGCTTTGGCACATTTATTTTGTAATTATTCAAGCTGTGTGTGTTTGAAAAGTAGAGCCTTTACTAGATGGCACAAAGCTTATGCAGATACAGGAGTAAGCAGTTCTGGGATGTACATCTTTTACTCCTGCACTCACCATGTGTTGTACACTGCTTCCTCTGGGCTTTATTGCTTTTAGTTTAAAAAAATTGTATCTCTACTGTTTGCACTGTTAACTTTCCTTCAGGGCGTAATTAAAGAGAAGTGCCACTAATTGGATTTTCCTTGTATGTTTTAAGGGAAACCCATGACAAAGGTTTGCTTATACCCATAATGAATTAGTTCAGTTGGACTGAAGTTATTACCATTAACCTCTCTGGAGTGAAGCGTGTGAAATCCCTGTCTATTGACATTCCAGGAGATTTCAAAGGAGTGCCTTGCAAAGACACTGTCACCTTGGCTTAAAAATCTTGAAGATAAAATTATTCAGAAAATTATTATGAATGCACAACTGAGGCATTGTTTTAAGCAGATAATAATCTGTAAAGATGAAAGTTTTACTTGCATAACACGTTATTATCTTCACAGATGGAGGTCAGAGCTCTCCAAGTTCTAGAGTTGAACCACACTAGAGATGAACAGGGAAGTTGTGAGGAACAATGTAGTCTTTCATCTCACTTACTCCAAACTGTGAAAGATCAGCAACTGCTTTGGATGTATTTTGCAGATATCTTTAAGGCATTTTAACACGTGAGCAGCAGTCCTTTCCTGCAGGATATCCAGTGGACTTCCTTGCTGTCCTGGCACAGACAGAGCATGTTGGTTTTACATCCTGGGTTATGCACATGCAACTTTAAAACACTTGTGTGCACAGAGCAAAGCTCAAGACTTCTGAAAAATCATGCAGATAATGGACAAAGTACAATGAAATCTTCAGCCACTGGGTTCCCATGGTGCTACAAAGAGACATGTTGGTCAGGGACTTGGCTTTATTTTTGAACACCACACATGCAAACACAATTGATTTATTCCCCAGGACCAGAGCTTTATGCATTTTAAGCACCACTGTCTTTAGAGAGCTGCTTGTCTTGAAGTAACCAGCTCCACTGCTGTCCCTGTCCCAGCTTCCATCCCGTCCCACCAGCCAGTCCCTGGCAGGTGCATGGAGCAGGAATTCCAGTCCCCAGCTGTTCTGCCACCAGCCCCATTTCCATCTGTTTACCCCACCCAGAATCCTTCAGGAGCTCTGCAAGGCTCAGGCTCCTCTCTGAAGAGGCTTGGGCAGTAAGCACGTGGTACTCCACTGAGGGTATTTTAATTATTTTTTTAGCAGGTACTGCTCAAGACTGAGCATTTCAGAGCAAGGGCTCATTTAAATTTTTTTTGTCTGTGGGGAGGAGAGAACTCCAACTGATGTCATAAGCACAGTAACTGCATGTATTACTGAAGAAGAAATACTTTGTTTAAAAGAACCTAAACCTCTGCAGCTAATCCATGGAGAGGGGAAGAAAATGCTATTTTTCCTACATGTGTAGTTTCCAAACCATGGCTAATAAACATTGAAGGCAAACAAGATGAAGTGTGCCCAGGTCATGACTATTTTTTTGGAAATCACACTGGCTCTGATTCAGAAGTGCAAGTGAGAGGAGACAGCATTCATGATTTCTCTATGTGCTTGTTTATTACTGAAGATGAAAGTGAGTGATTCATGTCCATTACACTGTTGTGGCAAAATGATCAGGATGGGACTGGCTAACAGTAAAAAGGAACTGTAGAATGAATGAAAAGATCTTTGCCTTTATTCTGAGCTGGTTTTCTTATAGCTGCTACAGAGGTACACTAAGAAACAAAACTGCACCAGCTCTTCTGATAAACCTGGAGAATTAAGGCACTTTTACCAAAACAGATTTCAAAAGGCAACAAGTCAAAACCCAACAATTAATTGTTTACCCAACAACAATTAATTTGCATATGCCTATATATGAAGTTTTAAGATAACCTGGGTTATATTTCGTTCACACAAACAAATTAACAAAATATAGCAGCATACAACCTATGAAAAGCTTAAGAAATTTATTAAATGCACAGATAAAGTGCAGTAACAGAGATACTTGTGTAATCTTTTTTAAAATAAATAAGGTACAGTTAAACCACCTTTGACTCACTTTAGCTCCTGAAGAAAAGTCAGCCTAAGTTTTAATGATTGAACTTTAAGGTCAAGGTGAAATATATCATAATTATAACAGTGGTTGTGATCTGTATCAACTCTTTGAGGCTCCTGTTCCCCTTGAGGTCTCCCAGAAACAGGAAGGCTATTGCAAATGGATACGTTAGACACAGTTCCTTTCACAGAAACATTTTTGTCATAAAGTGTGGTTGCTCAAATACATGTTAAAATATTTAACAAGGAAACAATTTTCTCCTGATCCAGTTGATCTTTTAAACAAGACAATGCATTTTTTCTATGATGCAGCCCACGGGAAGGAACAGAAGTAAACATCCTCCTTAACTGAAGACTGTTTTGCTTTAAGAACTAAACTATTGCATTATATGAGAGCAAGAAATACCCATTTTGTGTTATCCCTTTCTCCAAACGTACAGCCCATTAACAGACTTATTTTTGCCTTAGTCTCAGAGGTCCATTTGTCTTCAAGAAAGACACACATTAAAAAGAGGTTCCCTTCCAGGGTCTTATAATAAAATCTTTCACTGCCTTTCCATCTGGGGAAGCTCTTTGACAGAAGGAACTGTCCCTGTTGGAGTTTTGGATGATACCAGGTGTTTGTGCTCTGTTATCCACGATTTCAGGCACTTTTGGGCTAACATGGCTGTGTAATTTGAGTCAATGCAATAATATTAGCAATATGTTCAATACTCAGAAGGGTCACCACAGTTTCCTTCATACACTCAGGATTTCAAATTCTTCTTCCAATTCAAATAGCTTGTCAGTAGACTCAATGAGTTCTGAAAAAGAAACAATTTAGAATGTAAAGACATGCCTGGTTTACTAAAAAGACCCTCAAATCCCCCCCTCCCTTCTGAAATGCTGTTTTTGAAATATTTTTGAAGATTTAGGAATATATTGTGCTAACAGCTGTAAAGTGGACATGGCCTGTTTGGATAACTGATACTCTGTAAGAGTAAGGCCCTTAATCATGCAGTGATGGCTTGATCCTCAGGAAAGCCCAGTTCCTCCAGCTGTGATGGTTCTCCTGCTGGCTGAGGAGCCCCCCTGTGCTGCCCAGCACACTTTGAGTGGTACCACACCTGCCCCTATGGTTGTCACTTCTGGCTTGCTTGGAGGGATGAAAGGAGGCCAGTGTGGGGGGTGTTTCTGCACCAGCTCAAACATCCGTAGGCTCTGCTGCTTTAGAATCTCCTGAGGACACAACACAAACCAAAAAACTGCCTGCTTAATTAAAAACATTTTTAATACTGTATATCTATCAAAGAACAAAGGCTGTAAATTCCTGTTATTTCAGGGACCTGCCATCAGGAATCACTGCTTCACACATCTCTAGTATTGTCCTACTTGAAAACACACCTGGCAGATGGAGCTCTTAAACTCTCCTACAAGTTATCAGTGCATTATAATGAGCTTTGATATCCATACATCTGTAATTTTGTTTACATGGAGCAAATAGATACCAAGAACATACTTCTGCCTTTTAAAAGTAAATTACTTGCTTGGACCTCTCTGTGTTCAAGTTTTCTCTGGAACAAAAGACAGATCTATCTACTCAAAAAAGCCAACAGATTTTGGAAGTTAGGTTCTGATCAGGAGAAACAAGTTATTATTGAAGCAAAATTTCACTGCTATCAGGTGAAATCATATCCTCTGCTTCAGTTATTTACAAACTGCTTTCTGTAGCCTTTTTTTAAATACATGCTTTTGGTTGGTGGTACTTTATATTCACATTCCTGTGGCTCAATATTCCAACTGCTTGCTGTGTTGCTCAGTAAATGACTCAGGTATGAGCCACTGAAGCAGTACTGCTAACAGAAGACAAACTCAGGGGGGAGGTGTTTGTACTTCTTCTCCCAGTGCCAGGGCTCAGGGCTGCAAAATGCTGAACAAGCTCCATCAGCAGTGTCAGCTCTCCCTGATCTTTAGTGCCACCTTCACTGGGGATCATTTGATCTGCAGACAGGGAATTTCCATTAAAAAGAACAGGATCCACTATTTCATACAGAGCAAAAAAAGATAGTAGTATTACCTTCTGTACAAGACTACACCAGTTATCAAAATCACATTCTTCTTTGCAAAAGAAGCCCTAAGGAAAGAATACACATAGAAATATTAAATACAATATGTCAATGAGCAAAGATGCTGTGGTATCTATGTATGGGTTATATCTCAAGTGACAATCATCCATAAGCAAACCAAAGGACACTGGCATGAGATCAGACTGAATTTCTTCAACTACCACAGTATTCTTCTGACCTATGCTGGATGACTTCTACAAGTAATCCCACTTGAAGATTTGTAAATGAAATAAAACAAGCTCAGGAAAGCATCTTCTCGAGAGCAAATATGGAATAAAATAAGGAAACCTGATTCAGTTCCTTGCTTTGACTTCCAAACTACTTCTTGGAAAAGGTCTGTGTTGCCCAGGAAAGAAACTAAATTGGGTCCCCAGGATACAAACAGTTGGTCCCCTGCTTGAGCTAAATGAATGTATTCTATGCAGTTAATAAGTAAACTACTATGTGTTGAATTTTAGATTGCAGAAGAGTGCCCTGTGATCTTGGCTGTTATCAAGGAAACATGCTGCTGCCCTTACCAATACACAGAGGTAGTTCTTTGAATAAAGTACATGCAGTAATTATTTTCTAACACCTACTAAAGCTACTGAGGGGTCCAAATTCATGATCTTCATTCTATGTGGGGCTTGCTGGCAGTGGAAGCTCTCGTCATCGACTGTGCCGTTTTCTTCTGAATCTACAAAACTCTGCGTGGTGTGAGGGTCCAGGTAGATCAGCTCATTGCCTGGAGGGGTAAAATCCATATGGTGATGACAAGCAAGGGGCAGTAATAAACACTTATTCCATCCTGACTTGTAAAACATTAATTGGATTATCAGCATAGTCTGTATCTCAACTCTGTAGCTAGGGAGTCTTTAAGAGAACTGCAAAGCCAGGAACAACAGTATCCCACAGGGCATTTAGTATCATTTTCACTGCTACCTTTTAGGGTAGATTTTTTGGATTTTTTTTTTTCTACCTTTGTCACATACTCTCCTTTATCTACCCGAGGTCCAGTAGAGTTTTTAAAAATCTCAACTGTAGTAATCCCTAACATTCCTCAGATCAAAGATACAGGATGACCACAAATGCAATTTGTAATCCCATTAGGCATTCACCCAGAAATTGAACAAGTAAGTCTGACTAAAACAGCTCAGCTTTTACAAAAGGAAGAACAAAATATGCAAGAAGTTACAGATCAGACCAGGGTGAAATATGAAAGACTGAATCTAGGATCAACTATTGCATTAATTAATACAGGAAGACATGGAAGAAGGTGAAAGACATACTGCTTTGAGAAAAAAATTGAAAAATATGGAACAATAATTTAAGAAAGCCAGGAAGCAAAAGGATAAACCAAGAAAATTTTAACTAGAAAGTATTAATGATTAGAAAATGTCAGTATTTAAGCAGCAGTGATATCTGACACTTGCTGAATGCTACCAACTTTTTTTAGTGTCTTGCTCCTGCTTATATCATTCTACATTTTTACGTTGAGCTTTGCTGCTCCTTTTCTGCTCCTATAAGGATGGTCTCACACTGTTCCTGAAGTGTCTGAGGTATGTTTCTTCTTCTCCATTCTCACGCTTCAAATGCTTACTACTGCCCCTTCCCAAAGAAAATCCTTTCTCTTTCAGTCATATGGATATTTGGAGTAAGTTTCCTTCTTCCTTACCTAAAAATCCTATAAAATAATAGGCATTATTGGGTTTCCCTCCTAATGCTCCCAAAGACTGTGGCATCTTAAAGCATTCCTAGGAGTCCAAAGAGAGAAAAATTAAATTGATTTGTTTATTGATATAACAGATACCTGAACTTTTCCACACACACAAACCAGTGACTGAAGAATCCCTTACTTTAAAGGCATCAATATACACTGGATTGATGTGATTAATCCCTAGGCGGAGAGGGATAATGAGCAGGAGGGGCTTCCAGCCTGGGCACAATCCTGCTGTGTTCTTGTTTTGGCCAAGAGCACTTCTGTGCAAATGTGCACTGCTGTGGGCAACGCCGCTGCTCTGGCCAGGGGACCAGCACATCTTCTCTGGGGGAACGAAAAGAGACATCAGTGAATGCACAGAGGGACACAGAGCACATCTTCCTCTCAGTCATGAATTAAATTACTTTTCCAGACAGCTTCATAGAGCTCCTGCCTTAAGACAAAAGGAGCAGGGTATGGAAATCCTGACTGTTTAGTAGAAGTAATTCTGGCAGTCAGAGCATGTGCTGGCACCCTTGTGAGACATGAGAAAAATGAGGGGATGAAGGTTTAAGACTGAAGTTACATTTACTACTCGCAGTATTAACGCTGTCAAGCTTTGCCTGGGAGATGATAAGAGCAGAGAGGAAGCGTTAGAAATTCTTCAGGGAACTCTTCACTTCCAGTGATGTGGACATAAGCAGAAGTAGGGACTAAAGTAGAACCAGGCTGTGGCTAAATACCACTTGTAAACCCAACCTTCTTACAACTGAAAATGGGCCCCACGTTTCTGAAGGATCTGCCCCTCATTTCCCTTTTACCTGACAAAAGCAAATTTCTGGCAAACTTTATATTACAAGAAATTTTCTGTATTTTTACATACTGCAGCTTCATTCCATATCTGGAGTGGGAGTTAAGGTGGAGTTTGTTCTGTGCTACTTTCTCACCCACATGGTATGTAATGTGGTCACCAAAAATGCCTCACTGTTCTGTGCTAACTTTTTGGATGGAAACCCCAAACCTAAGTACCTAACCTTTATTCCTTTTTTTTACCCTGGGAACAAAGAGGGATGGTCCCAAGATTTTGCTCATACTTAGATCCATTCAGGAGAGCGAAGTCAAATCAAAAACTGTCACCAAGGAAATAATCACAGAATCATCAAATCATTTAGGCCGGAAAAGACCTTTAACATCATCAAACCACTACCCTGATGCTCCCAGAAGTAGTTTGTCCAAACAATTAAATTTGCCATGAGCTTGAGCTACTCTATAATATCTGCTGAGACACTAAAGCAGTCCTGCAAAAACTCCTGTTTCACTTACTGATGTCTTCGATGACCACTGTATTGTCCATAGATACATAAACTGCTAATGAATTCCATTCATCAAACAAAGCAAGCTTCCTAGAAAACAGAGGCAATAATTAATAAAAGCTTACTAGCACCATGAGGGTAGCTTTTAACTCAGGACAGTTAAATGGTTCTTGAGTAAAAAAGCCATTTATTTGGAAAAAAAATTGTTGGGTTTTTTTTTTTTAAGCCTCTATGTAATAGAAAGATAACTTTTAGTGTTTAACTTATTTGGAAAAAAATAATAATGAGTGGTTCCAGGAAAAGCACACACGCTATACTATGTGAAAACTGTTTTGTCCTTTTGCCAAATGCAGGGGTGGTAACAGCTCAACCACATAATTAGGTTTATTACTTTTGATGCAATTAACAGATTCCGCTGTGGGATTCTGCCCATGGTGCCTGACATCATGTAGGGAATAAAAAAAATCCTATGCCAGTTTTTCACATTACTTTGTGCTTAAGAAGTTCCACTAAACTCAGTGGAACTATTTCAGGTGGTTAAAAGCCAGAGCAGCTCCAGATTTTGGCAGTCAAAAGTTAGGAGGGTGGCATAATAGCATGCAGGTTTCTGTCCACTTTGTGTGACATCCAGAACTCTGGGGAAGGGAGCTCTTAGGCTGCACAGGCAGTGTTGGTTGTCTAAAACAAGCCTGAAAAACTGGGATGTGAGTCATGAAGAATCTGTAAGGGAAAGGAGCTGGAGGCCAGGACATCCTTTAGCTCCCTTCTCTCTCCAGAACGTGTCCCAAGGCTGCAGCAAATGGCACCCAGGACCTGCAGTCCAGCCTCCACGTGAAATCCAGCATGTTTGCCTATGCCTCAGCAAAGTCAGCTCCAGTGTGGCTTCCAGCCCAGGAGGAGCTTCCCCACTTTCCCCAGCAGGCTCGGGCAGCACGGCGCGGTCTGCGAGCTCCTGAGGGAGCCTCTGCCACGACTTACTTCAGTACTTGAGCAACTGTGTTTGGTCCAAACCATTCTCCAATGGACTTCCCCTCTCCAACACCCATCTGAGCTGGTTTTGTAAGGGAAAACACACACAGGAAAAGACCACAGAGAGCCTGGTCACAGTCTGTGTCAAACAGCATGGCCTCCTCATATCTTCACAAACATTCTAGAGCAACTGCAAGCTGTATTTAGCAACAACAATTCTTTTCTCAATCTATACTCTTCAAAACTTAATGACTGCTAGCCCCCTTACAAAAAGTTCCTGCACTGTAATGACAATTACGAATACATCCTTACTTACAAATTACAGCAATAAGTTTTATGACTGTCTATTTTAATACTATCAACTCTGCTACCCAAAACTTGCTCATTTTATCAAGAGCTAGTTTCTACAGTACAGATATATTTATGTTTTAGTGAATAATATTTCTGTATAAATTATACTTTGTACCCATTTATATATAAATATACACACTGTCTTCATAATCACCTTTTAAAAATTTTTAATTAACTTACTTCAAATGAGAAAGTTTCAACACCGTAGGACTTTCAGTAGACAAAAGGAAGTTGATGTGTGTTCTTACCCATTTGGTGGATGGAATAACAGCAATCTTTTCTATCCAGAAAGCACCGTAAGATTCTGTGATATTCTTCTGGTTGTTTTTTGTGTTTTTCCCATTGCCAATCTTACAGGAAAAAAGTTATACAGATTAAAAAAATAATGTTTTAATTGTACTGATCATATTTCTAGATGGCAGAAAGCCATGCAATGAGATCTTAAGAGACAATCCATCTCTAATGTTTACATTTTATTTCGAGATCCTAGAAGTCACACCTTATCATTTTTTATCAAGCTGTCCTTCATCATCACATGCTGTTGTGTGAAAATTGAGAAACTAAAATAACAATGCCAACTGCAAGTATATCCCGAGTACTGGATACTTGGGTATTCCTCAAAAAGATTTATAAAATAACAACAGTGGGATTCCCTATTTGTCCTTCCTCTGTTTTTGTTTCTCTGCTTAAGGCTAACATGATTTTTCCCCATTAGACAAGAACAGTTCACTCGTAACTTTATCAGGGCATCACAGAAAGTTTCATTAATAAATTTAGGTTTTATGCTTTTATGGAAAACAGCGACAAAAACGAAACAGCCTCCAAATAACACAAAAGTTGCCTCAGCAACAGTACTCACCCCTTCCTAAATGTCTGCAGATGAGTGCCTGGGCCAGCATCATCTGCCCACACCTCAGCATGCATCCCCAGCCCGCGTCAGACGAGGGGCCTGTGCCTCCTGGGAACAGAGTTGCTCACAGTCAGCACGGGCTCTACACAGAGCCCAGCTTCTGAGAGATCCTCACACTCAAACCTCTAACAACTCCTACAGGATAAAGGCACTGAGCCAGCTCCTTCCTCTCCACTGCGCTGCTGGCACTTCACTGCTTGCCCCACAAACATGAAGACCTGATTACATACAGGTAGAAGCAGACACTGATTTTAATAGCTTTAATCTTTTGTTTGCATACACAGTTAAATTATGATCAAAATGTTCTGGTACTGTAAAAATAACTTTTCAGTCCCCAACATCATCACTAATCCTGCTAATCCATAACCAGGCAGCTGGAATGCTGCATACTCACCAATAGGCGAGAACTTTCTTCTATATGTAAACCAGAGACGAGCACTTACATCCAACAATAACTTAGATTTGTCTGGAATAATTTTAAGAGGAAATAAATTATTAAAACAGACTTAAAACTGAACAATTCAAATTATCCCTATACAGTCAATATATAGAGCACATGGAAGGCTCCTGTTAGCTTTTACATACAAGACTCTTAATATTTAAAACATTTTTAGCAGTTTAAACACAGAGAGGTTTTGCAGACTGCTAATTAAAGTTAACGTATTAAGAATGAAATCATTATTAGCCAATGAAGTTTTACGAGGTGTTTGGAATGACTATGCCCAGCCTGAATAAAACAGCTCTGGAGAACTTTGTCCTCAGGAAAGAACTAGTAAAGCAGGTTAAGAAGTTCTACATGCAAATCAACATGGAATTATACACTACCTCCAAACCTAACAGAAACTAATTTTAAGGAAAGGTTAATAATGTTAAATTGAATTAAACCTCTCTTTTTTCTTGTTTGTTTAAACACATGCACTTATAGCATTCTTCAAAGGCTCTGAAGAATGCTTAAGAATCCTATCTGCTGCATTTTCCCTTAGCTGTGGCTCAGACTGGCTGGCTTTTCCAAAGGATTCTCCTGCTGATCAAGGCTGCAGGCAGCACCTTTGGCTGCCCTGAACACTGTACCTGCACTGGTGGCCACTGCCTTTGACATGTGACACAGGAGGATGCCCCTGTCTTCTCCCCAGGGAGCAAAACTCATTTCTGAAATCTTATTTTTACATAAACACATGACTCTGCTCTAACTTTTAGGTCATGTGTTTATTTTCACTAAAATACAATATGTGCCATAGATTAACTTGATATTGTTATCTGAAATATCATTTTAGTTTCAAGTAACAGGCTACAGACAGCATCCCTCATAGGAAAATGACATTAGTAACACTGAACATTTCCCAAAAGTTATTTATATTTTTATTTCTGAGGCCCTGATGTTGTGAAGTGACCAGGCTCACATCTGACAGCCTTTGCTACGAGCGTGATCATATTGCATGAATTACAGCACATTGGACTTGGTTCTGGTTTCTGTACAGGAATTCCACTGCTTACACCTGGGGTCTCATTGATGCAAAAGAACAAACTTCCCTCATGAGACATTCAGGGAACACAAGGAAATCAGGAGCTGTTGCTGCGTGTGAATCTATGAATATTCTACATATTATCTATGAATCCATGAACATTCTGGATGTTACAGATAAGTTACTTCTAAAGATACCTGTGTTTAGGTGGTGTTGCCTTCCTAAAATCCACACTGGCTCGTCAGTTTCTGGAAATTCTTCTAAGTAGTCTGACAAAATAGTGATCTGGTTTTCATACCTAGATAAAACTGAACAGGAATACACGAAATTCAAACTCCATTTTATCCCCTTGCTCTTTTATGCACAACTTGGAGCTCTCAAACTGAACTAGTTGCAGCAAGTCTTTGCAGCCTTTGGGGCTTCTGAGCAGTGCTGCCAGCAGCTTTTGATTTTGTCCCTTAAAAGCTGTTCTGACACCAAAATAGCCAATGCCTTGGTTTTTATGTAGATCCTCAGTGAGTGCTGAGAGAACGCCAGGAACAACACCTTGATTATAATTAGGCTCACTGAAGCCAGTGCCAGAAGTTCAGGATGACTGCAGTGAAGATGAGATTTGATTCAAGATAATGAGGGAAGGAAAAAAATTTAGGCACCACAGCTTGATCTGAAATGTAGAAAAAGTACAAATCAGAGTGATTACAGCCTCATGCTTAATGGTAAGGATATGAAAAGTGTTAGGAAGACTGGGCTTTACTTTTCCAACTGGAGATTTGAAAAACTTCAGAAAAAACAATAGATGTATTGATGTTATTATTCAATACTACATCTACTTAGTGAAAAATAACAAATGATAATTAATACTACCAAAAGAAGACAGTCCAACTATTTACTAGATCATTAAAATGGTGCTTTCTGGAAGAGTGAAACAACCCTTCAAGTGTACAAATTAATGTAAAATCATTTATTTTAGATAACAATTTTAAGGAATATACTGCTAAGAAATCAGAAATTAGAAATGAAAGCAAACAATTTACCCTACTCTTCAAGTAAGTGCACATATATCCAGCACAAAGAATGAGTGATCAGCAGGTAAATATATATACATATAAAGTAAGATTCCATTTAAAGAAATATACATTCCAGCAATCACAAGGGAGCTGCACCATGCTCTGCCTGGGGCACCGGGGCCGGCACTGCCGAGCCCCGACATTGACCGTCCCCAGGCAGTGGTTAAACACCACGACAGGCTCCTCTAGGGCTGTCAGCTCAGCACAGCTTCTCGCACCGTGCTCTGCATTCTCCATCAGTAAAGCCGTCGCTCACTGCACTTCGGGAGCAAATTATCTATTTTTGAGTCCAAAGAGCTAAGACACTCTCGACCCCCGAAATCCGACCCGGTGGCACCTGCGCTCCCTTCGCGGCCACCTCTCTCGCCGCAGGACACTTCGGACCACTTGAGAAGGTACAGACCGCCAGGGTTTTTCTTCCCTTCCCGGGGTCTCTTTCCCCTTCCCGGCACTCCCCCACAGCGCTCCCCGGCGAGCTGCGGAGCGGGGCTGGCAGATCCGGCTCCGGCCGCCCCGCGCCCCGGCCGAGCCCCCTCACGCCCGGGCCCCCACCAGAGCCCCCAGCCCCGGCCCCAGGAGAGGCCGCGGGACCCCAAGCGCCAGGCGACCCCTCAGGGAAGATCGCACCGCGCCGTCCCCCTGCCCCTCAGCCCGCAGGCGTCTCCCGCCGCCGCTGGCCCTCCTGGATGCCCGGAGCCCCGGCCTGGCCCCTCAGCGCCGCCCCGCCAGCCGTGCCCGCGCCCCGCGCCCCTCACCGGCCTCCATCCTCCCGCTGTCACCATCCTCCTCCCCCTCGCCCCGACACGGAGGCACAACACGGCCGCGCCGCCGGGCACCCTGGGAGCTGCAGTCCCGCCGCTCGCCGGGAGCGCACCGCCCCCGCGTCCGCGGGACTACAAATCCCAGCAGCCCCCGCGACCCGAGCGGCGAACGGAGCAGGCGGGCAGGTGCGATTGGCTGGATTGGGCCCCGGCGCCCTGCTGATTGGGGGCTCTCGGGCTTGGCCCCGCCCTGTGGGCAGGGCGGCGCGGGGGCAGCATGGAGGGCGCGGTGTCGGACGTGGCCGTGTGTAACCTGGCGTTCGCGGGGCGCCTCGAGGAGCTGCGGGCGCTGCTGCTCCGCGACAGGGCCCAGGCCACGCGGGCCGACCAGGTCAGCCGGCGGCGGCCCCGGGCGCCCTGGGGGAGGCTCCTGCCAGCCGCTCCCCGTCCTTGCCCCGCTCACCGCTTCCCTCCCACAGGATCACCGCACCGCGCTGCACTGGGCCTGCTCGGCGGGACACACGGACGTCGCTGACCTCCTGCTCGGGCTCGGCGTGCCTGTGAACGATAAGGACGATGTGAGTGCCGCGGCCCTCCCCGGCGCGGCTGAGGGGGCCGTGGGCCGCTGTGCGGGGCGGGCCGGGTGCGCGGGTGCTGCCGGGGCCCGTTGCTGTCGTGGTTTCAGCCGCAGAGGGGCCCTGCCAGCGGCCGGGGGCAGCTCCCGGAGCCGCTTTTGCGGTTCCCTTCCGCCCTCTGCCCCCTCCTGCCGTCGGCTGGTGTGCCCAGTGCGGTATCCGACACTTGGGAAAGGGCGGGCTGCTCTGTGTGCGCTGGGAAGGCAGGGTGAAGGGTTTCACAGTTCCTGTGGAAATAGGCTTCCTCCTCTCCTGACGAGGAGACTTGAGACCCGCTTATTGTCCTGGAATTTTAGGAGAGCTGTTCTTGTGAAAGAAGTTGCAAAACTAGGGGCGTTTGGGTGGATCTTTCAAATTACCTTTATCTCGGTGTGATCTCTCAAATATATTGTGCCAAATCATGGGGCACCCTGAAGATTTCTCACTTTGGGGAAGGCATTAATAAAGCAGGTGCAGGTTCAGTGATTTCACAGTTGGAAAGGAAATGGCCTCCTCCTGTTCTAGAGGAAGAGTTGAAATATTTGCATCCATTACAAAGCATCCTAAATGTCATCCATAAAGAAGGAAATATCTCATTACTTTAGAGAGTAGGATATAGAAAAAGTGTCAGAAACTTTTTAACATCCTTTTCTACTACTGCTCTTTGTTCTTAAAAAGGCTCTAGTGTAAATTCTGCAGGGACAAAGTGTTCTGCAAAGATACCATGCATAACTGCACAGCAAAAGTGATTTCTCTCATTTAACTGGCAGCTTTTTCCAGGTACTGAATGCAGGCATGTAAGAAGACATGAGCCTTGCATGTAGTGAAAATCAATAATGTTTAGCTTTACACTGGTAAGAATATGTGCAGTGTGAGTAGTTCAGGTTTGTCTGGGTTATGCGTTATCATGTTTTTCTGCCTGAAACTCATGATTTGAATAATGTGGATTTCTTCTTGCCTCTGTAGGCTGGCTGGACTCCCTTGCACATTGCTGCTTCAGCAGGCCGTGATGAAATTGTGAAAGCCCTCATTGCTAAGGGTGCTCATGTAAATGCTGTCAATCAGAATGGCTGCACACCCCTGCATTATGCAGCCTCCAAAAATAAGCAGGAGGTATGTTTACCTAAGCTACGGGAACTGGTGGTGTTCTTGAAAGAAGGATTTAGGTATTTAAAGTCCAATTCCTCCTCCCCCACTCCTTTCTCTTTCAACACACTCAGATTGCAATCATGCTTCTGGAGAATGGAGCAGATCCGGATGCAACAGATCATTTTGAATCCACCCCATTACACAGAGCAGCAGCCAAAGGCAACCTAAAAATGGTACAGATCCTTGTGCAGCACAATGCAACTGTGGATATACGGGACTCTGAAGGGAATACTCCTCTGTAAGTCATTTTTTATTTTGATTTTGCTTAATGTAGCATAATCTCTGTGAAATGAAATTCCATTACTTCCATGTAATTTTTTTTATTTTTAATTTTTTTCATTGCCTCAGAATACTCTCTTGCTTCACATCCCTGTGCAATCAAAAAGTATTTCAGAAAGTCATACTTAGTATTTTTCCTTAGTGGTCTGTACATGCATGCTTTAATTAGTGTTACTGCATCTACTTAAAGAGTGTAGAACATGTTTTGTATTAATCTGGCATACGTTGGTTGCTGCTACAGGGTAGAAAGTGAGCTCATGACATCAGAGTCAGAGGAAACTGGTCTTGCAGGCTGCTCTACTCTGTCCTGCCAAGCAAGAACTCATTTCAGAAGCTTTTCTTCACCTCTCTAAAGAAAATAAGTTGCGATTGAAGTACAATCAGCCCAGTGTTTGTTGTGACCTTAGAGACCAATTTGAATCTGTAAGAGTTGCAGCTACGTTGAAGTTGGTGTCCAAACCACAGTGGAATGCAGCTTTTGCTGTGAATAAGATCAAGCAGTATGTTTTAGCTGTACATAAAACCCTGGAATACACACAGTTCTTCCTAGGGCACTGTGCCAAATGGAAAAATGCATTTGCAGTTACTCATTATTTTTTAGCGTTGGACAATTTATTTCTCACCTTCAATTTAATAGAGATTGCCATTTTCCATTCTCACCATGGATTATGTTCTCTTTAGCTTTGCTGACTGCAGAGCCAAATCCTAACCCAAAGAACTGTCTTAACATTGCAAGGAGAGCAGCAGGAGGAATGTTCTTGAGTTGCTTAATGACAGCAGAGAGACTGGACAGCAAGCTTTGGAATCTGTCTAGGTAGTTGGCTGCTTGTGCATTTGTTGTTCTCAGATGTATCTCCCCCCAGCATTCACACTGTCATTTTGACATAGCATAATTGTTGCTCTTTAAAAGCTTGGACAGTTTAACAGTGGCTGTGGGTTTCTTGTTCTCACTGCAGTCATTTAGCCTGCGATGAAGAGAGAGTGGAGGAGGCAAAGCTGCTGGTGTCTCATGGTGCAAGTATTCACATTGAGAATAAAGAAGAGCTGACCCCACTGAAAGTGGCAAAGGGCGGCCTGGGAGCCATCCTTAAAAGAATGGTGGAAGGCTAGAGTGGCTTCCCACTTGAGTCTCTCTTCTGTTGCACTTCTATTTAAGACTGCAAACTTCAGATTTTGATAGTTCGACTAGGATGTCATGTGTGGTATCAGCATGGTAATGAAATGTTTGTGTTGAAGCTGTCCGTCAAGTGCAGTGCCAAAACAACTCTTTGTTAATTAAATAGTTCACTGATTTTAAAGTATTTTTCAATATTTTGTAGTTTTCTTTCAGTTTGTGGTGTGATGTGTACAAATGTGGTATTCCTTCTACTTCTGATCCCAGTTTAGAATTATTTCTTTCACGAAACAGGACCAAAAATGTTTTAACCATCTAAAGCCAACTTTTATTTTCTTCTAGAGTCCTTTTTCTCTTAGCCTTTGTGATTTGTATATGGGGTTTTGTGTTTTGTGGGTACTGATTGTCTTTCTCCAGAAGATTCTAAGCTACACTGTATTTCTCAGTTACTTCGATAATTGTATCCATTTTTGCTACTCTTGGTGTATTAAGGGAGATCTGAGTGTTTAAAGCTTTTCTGTTGTTACTAAAGTATACCCTGTTTTTCACTGGTATACAGGTATACTGATACAGGTATTTGATGAAGTGCACTGGACTGTTTGCAGAATGCAGGCACAGTTTCAGGGTTACCTCTGCAAATACACTGTTCTATAATGGGTGGCTCTGGATGCTCCTCTGGGATGTACTTCAACTTCAATATTTTTTCTTCTTGCTCCTCTTGTAGGTTCCTTTTTCTGTTCTCTTTGACTCCCATATGCAGCACTGACACTTGCAGTTTACCATCTTGTTTTATAACAGAAGCCTGGTTTAATCTTTGTTTACTCATAGCAAATCCTGATACTAAGTTATACAAGGCAGAGTCTGAAAAGTGACCTCCTGTCCTGATGTTGATAAGATCATTTTTGGTAGATTGATAGATCTAGTGGATAGATTGCCCCTTGAACAAAGGATGAAATTCTGTGAAATAAAGAACTTTCCTGAACAACAGTCTTTGGTATTATAAAACTTTATTAAACTTACGTGTAAGAAAACCAGTATTTTCTAAACAGCTTGTATGTCTGGGATGTGAACAACAAGTTGAAACCCTGCCATCTGTTACACATATGGAAAAGCAACATGTTTGATCTTCAGCCTCATGGAAAGGGTGAAATGCAAGCTGACAATTGCTACAGTTTGACTTGTAAGGGTTAAGGTAATGCAGTTTATTTTGATAAGCAGGACAGACACTTAAAACCAAACAAATACCTTCACCAAGGACTTTAAATGTATCTTAGAACACAAAATGCAGGTTAAATTTCACTGAGGGGGGCTCCTTAATTAAGAACAGGAGGGATATCTTGCCTGTACAGTAAACTGGCCATGCAGATTGAAGGAGGAACCTGACAGAGTAAATGTTTCTCATATATTGCACAGGCACTGCTGAACATTTGATTGTAGAACAGCTGAAGCTAAGGGTTCTGTGTTCATTCTTGATCTTTGTGTATCAAAAAACCCCTGCTCTGTAGCTTTGTAAATCTGCTTCCTTAGGAGATGGTGGCTTAAATGTTGGCTTAATATTTGGTGTCTGTATTAATGATCCCTACTCCCTATGGGAAGATAAATGGGCCATGCAGCAAATTCTGAAAAGTGTTTCTGCATCCTGCATAGCTCTGCAGGGTTTTAGAGCTACACACTGTGGATCAGTACCTAATTTGACTTGTGCTTTGCCAAGAGTATCAGTGGGAAGCTAGGAATGGTGCTCCATCCTTTTTAATAAACTTTAGATGAACTCCGTAATGAGAACAAATCTGCCAGAAGGCTTACAGAAAACACCACACTATGGTAAGAAAATCCAAATACATGTTATTTTCCTTACCTCCTTACTCCCAGCAGCCTGTTTTGCTTACTTTGCCTTTTTACTACCATCTATTACTCACTGGTGGTTAGGAGTGTGAGAGGAATCATTAGTCAAGGATGTGGTCGATTGTTCCTTTCTTTTATATAAAAACTTTAATGTAACTTGAGCAATTTCTACTTTTTGGACAAATATAAAACCTGTGGTGTTCTAAGGAGACAGTACTATCTATAGAAGTTACTGACAACTTCACCAGCATAAGCTCTGATCTTACTTATTCCAGGATTTTTTTATTTTTTTTTTACCTTAAGTGGAATTAAGACACACAAGATTTCCTTGGCTCAGGTCTTAACATCTGTTTCAGCATTCTGATGACATTAATGTAACTTCTTTTTACTTCTGATGTGCAAAATCAGTTCCTTGGGACACTGCAATGTACTGGCCATGATTCCTCTTCCCTGCACATGAAGCAGGTTGGCTGACACTGGTTCTGGAGAAGGTGCTGTGCTTCTCAGCTGTGTGCACACAGCATTACTGCTGGTTGACTGGAAAGCTCATACTGTGACAAATGCTTCAGCCCATCTCCTAATTAGTTTTGCAAAATAGGTTGGATAAATGTAGATGGTACTCTTTTTATACTTCATTTTTTGTACAGTATAACTAGATAATAAAAGAAATTTGATTCACTTTAAAGGCCAAATCTTCTGCTATTCACAAAGTGCCTGTGTAACAGACCCTTTCTCATCCACCCCAGTGGCTCACAATACAAATGCCTTGAATACAAGTTTTAGTCATGCTTCTAGGTTAATTCAATGACAACAATTTTTATATAAAGGGGTCCAAAGGTGACAAAGAAAACTCTGTTATAAACTCTAGGCTATTTCTTCTTTTTCTGCTTCTTGCTTCTCTTCATTTTCAGGTGTTGCAGGAGCTGCTGTTTCATCAACACTTGGGTATTCATTTGTTGCATTGCTTGGTGGAACTGTGGTTGCAGGAATGTTTTCTTCATTGGGTACCTGAACATAGTCTGCATTGGATTGTTTCTGAGCCATTTCTCTGCAGAAAGACAGGGTTAGGATTGTGATCTCACACGTTGAAATCCCATGTACACTAGAGTCTTTCAAAATAATGAATCTTTGTATTTGCTATCTGAACAGTAACCCCAATGTTACTATGACTGTGCCAAGATTGTGTGAAAAGGTTACAACACCACTGGTGCTGAGACAGAAAGAGTGACAGCATATTAGCTAGAAAGACATCTGCTTTGCTGCTTTAAGTGATCCCATTAGAATAAAATGGATTTGAGTACGTTTAAATGTTATGCCAGGAAAGTGGAAAGGGAAACTGAGCGCTGGCAGTGTGTGAGGAGCGATAGCAAAACTCACTGCCTGCTGTGAGCTTTCTGGGAAATTCCATGCAGATCTGGTGTCCCTTTGAAGGGCATGAAAAATAGAGTTTAGTCAGAAAAGAATTATGAAAAGATTGAAATCTGGAAAAGTAATATAAAATATATTTAGCATTTTAGAAAATACGAAGTCTAGAGAAGAATTTTTAGTAGCAGGTATTAATTCCATTTATTTTACCAAAATGATAATAAACTCCCTATATTGAAGCACTGTCACATGGTAAAAAATATCAGATGCTAGTGGATTAATTCAATGCAGTAAGATTTATTAGGATCCAAGTACAAAACTAGATGTTAATGCTACATCAGTTGAAAGCAGAAATCAGGTGCATGAGTGACTGATCACTGGTCTGGGTTAGCAGAATTCCATGTTAGGAAGTCTTAAACCTGTGCTACAGGGAGGTCACAGTTTTCTTCTTGCCTCAACTGCATGTAGTTATTTAGCATTTAACATCAGTGGGCTGAATACAATATATATAGTGCATGAGATTATCCCCATTCTGAAGTTTTGGCAATTTAAGGGAAAAATGAGCAACCAAAGCACAGACAAGAAAACACCTCCAGGGCAGGATTGAAATGGACATCATGGGCTCCATTCCACTGCCTAAACTTTGTGTTTGTTTCCTGCAATCTGAGGTGCCTGGGGGTATCCCAAGTGTGTGTCCTGTAATTTCAGATAGCACTGACCTGAGCCCTCTGTGTTTAAACCCCAGAGCCCAATTTTTTGATGTGACATTAAGCTGCTTGGTTTTTTTTTTACACTTCCTTCACCTGCTTTTAACAGACCATTAACTTTAAATCTAAGGAGTTGTTTTTATGACTTGCCACTTTAGTTTGTGTTGTTTAAAAATGTTTACTTCTCTGTTTTAGATACAAACTTGTAAAAGTTTGTTTGTTTACTTCTCTGTTTCTGCTAAGTGGTAGCTGCCTATTAAAATAGAGAAGAGGGCAATGGCACCTTCTGTTAAAAGAGCAACAGGTAAAAAGTCCCCCAAATGAAGATGTTTACTCTGGAATTTTTTCAAAACTTGTATTATGCATTTCACTTTAGTTCTGGATTATCAGCAGTGCTTTACAGAAATAATTGTCTTAAAATGAAGCAAACAGAAATTCTTACTGCATCTCATTATTTGGTGACTTCCTATTTTTTGCCTTCTTGGTTAAGACCCAGACGATAATGCAAATTATGGCAGCTGCCAGAATTGCTCCAATCAGTGCTCCAGCAACAATACCACCATCTGAATCTGCAAAGGAAAAAAAAGATTACTTGACTTTTTAAAAAGTAGTAGTATAGCAAAATGCCATGGAAATTTAGTGCAGGAGCCTTTAGCAGAAAGAAGGGATTGGATTCAAAGAATTCTTTCCAGGAGGGTGGCCAGGGATTCTCCAGGAAAGTCAGAGCTCTGTGCTTGGGTGCTCTTTGCTGCCTCCTTTCTCTCTGGGTAGCTCCTTATCCCAACAAACTCTGTTTATGCCTGGCTAAGGGAGTCATTGGGCTGTAATACTGACTGTAGGTAAAAGCCTTTGCTTTTCAATCATTGCAAACACATCCTGAAATCCAGGTTGCCTTTATTTCTGTCTTTCAGCTAGTGGTCACATCTACAATGCCTCAGTTCTTGTACTACCACATTTCACTGATGGTTGTAATTTCTGGGGTGGGGAGACCTCAGTGGGACTGTTGGCTGGAAGAAATAGCTCAAAACTCCTTGTCTGACTGTTCTCAGTAAAGGCTCTGCAGTCAGAACCTGGTCCAGCTCCTGCTCCTTGCAGGAAATGAAGGTGGGGATGTTAAATCAGTTTTTTAGGTCATTGTAAAGTCTGGGCAGGCCTGGATGAAAACTCCAGAGCTCTCCAAATCCTGTTCTGTTTTTGAAAAAGAAAAAAATCTAAGCTTCCAAGCTGTTAAAGAATTTCCCAGCAAGCTGTGTATGTCCTCCATCAAAGGTGTGATTGCTTTCATGCACTTTCATGCACTTCACTTACGTTTTGCTGTCAGGTCCAGCTCACAGGTGCTGTTCCCCAGGAGGTTGCTGGCTATGCACTGATAGTAGCCCGTCTCAAAGCTGGTGAGGTTGCCAATGTAAAGGATGCCAGAGTTTGGATCTGTGACAAGCAGGGAGCAGGTACACGTTAATGTTTGTATTCTGTAGAGGCAAACTGTTCTCTCTAGTGGGTACCACAGAGCTATTGAGATATTAGAAAAAGGGTTTGCCAGTTATTGATTTATTTGTGTGGGTTTTTTATGTTCTTTAAATATATAATCTTTACCTTCCTTGAAAATTGCTCCAGTGGATTCTGTGGGGGTGTATTAGAAGCCCCTACTCAGCCAAGCAGTCTGGCTGATGTTTTACCCACATTGATACTGTGGTTGTCTGTGTAACTCCACAAATGAAAATGTAGCACGTCCAGAAGATTTTTGGGAGGGAAGGATGTGTTGGTAGTTGAATGACAAATTGGTTCAACTTAAATTCACTCAAAATTTAAAGGGAAGGGACATGTGAAGGCATAAATATTTCCCTCATTTTACCAATTTAAAGGCATGGACAGAACTTCAACTTTTTGTTATTAAATAGAAAAAGCACCTGTGGTTTTGACAGCTGTCAGTTGATTTGAATAACTAATGATACGATTCTGTGACATTGACTATTAAAAGAGGAGGATAAATTTTAACTGGCCTGTGTGATACACAGCATTTGAAATGTTGGAATTTCAGATCCTGAACATGGTATGCTAGTCCTGTAGTTACATACTGAATTGTTCTGTCACGGGCTTGAGGGTGTTCTCATCGACTTTGTACCAGCGGTAGGTGGGGCGAGGCAATCCCTCTTCACAGTTGCACAGGAGGTAGATTAGATGGCCTTTCTCAGGTGTTCCTTCTACTTTGCAGAAAGGTTTAGATGGTTTGACTGTAAGATAAGAACAGACACATCAGGAGTGCAGACCTGGGGCTGCAAACGTTCACCTCAAGTTCTGGTACTGTGCTGCTCTGAGCAAAGACCTGAACCCCATCCACAGGTTTCCGTCCAAGACAGAGTCTCACCTGTGGAACTGAGCAGAGCCTCTCCCCTTAAAAAATTGTGTAATATTAAATATATGTACATGGCCTGGGATACAGTTTTATCATCTTCCATTTGCATATTAACTGTTACTAGGGAGGTGTTGAGACTACAGCTATCAATTATTTTCACTGTAATGGGCCACTCACTATTGACCAAACACCATTCTGCCACACAGCAACATCATTTTCTTCAGAGGCATGGCAGGAGCTTTTCCACAGAGAGGGATCAAGGCCCAAATCTTTCAGTGTATTAACAGTTGTGAAGAAAATAAATCAGCTATAGTTCTGTTAAAAAATGTATCTGTTTTTCTACCATGTCCTCAATTTGCACAAAAGGGGAGATTCTGTCTTCAATACACCCATTGTTTTTCATTTCCCACCTCCAGATATGCTTTTGTGGTTCTTTAGAGCACTGTCAAGGGAAACTACCAGCAATGAACACAGCCCAAACCAACAACTTTTCTTGGTCTTTGTGTGAAAAGTGCAGTCTTTTTCTCAACTGATCCAAGATTTCCTCTATTTTAGGAATTTTAGATGAAAATTTTCAGTAGTACTTTGTTTTTTTAGGAAATCAGTCTACATACATCCTTATGCCTGGAAGATAGGCAAGTGATGTTGAAATCACATTTCCATATGTCTGTGATTTGTCACTCTGATCAGGTATGAATTCTCAAGATTAAAGGAATTATTAGACAGGGTTAGTACAATCTTCTGTCTTACTAGGAAATAAAATATCTCATTCCACTGCTTTTCATCCTTTCTGTTCTGCCTGTTCATGGTTGAACTATTGCTTTTTTCCATGCCATCAGACTTTGTACTACTTTCATCCAACACATACTAAGTTTCTAGAGGTTTTGGGAATTGATGTGAGCCAGAACTCTTGGGCTGTGCTGCTGCCTCTCCCTAGATTTATGCAAGTCACCATGACAAACATTAGGTAAAATTAGCAAAGTTTTGGACTGTGCTGGGGCTGGCATGTGATGGTGTCAGTGAGAAGCTGTCGCTCCCAGCTAAAATGGTGTTTTATTTTAACCAAAACTAGTACCACTTTGTTTTCCAGTGTGAAAAATGGAGTGAAGTTGGGTAGAGAAGAAAGATTTGACTGCAGTTCAGGCAGAGGCAGCTGGGGAGTGGAACCAGGTCAGCTGTGGCTGGAAGCTAGAGGGCACCCAGGCTCTGCCTGCCTCTGGAGCCCTTGGAAACTGCAGCAGTGACTCAGGGAGCTTCCCTCTGCATCATGGGCCTTGTTTACCACAGCCTCTTATTCCCTCTGGCCCTCTGGATTTTGGGCTGTGAATTCAGTGTTTCATAATACGGAAAGAAAAAGACAATGCAGCACTAGAGAGGGAAGGCACTTACCCAGCACACTGACAATCACAGATTTTTGACTCTGTCCAGCATCACCCTGAGGGCTGAAAACTTCACAGGTGTAGGAACCAGTGTCTGAGGGCTGCATGTTGGAGATTGTTATTGATGCATTCCCTGGACTTGTTGAAGCTGTTATCCTGTTCTTAAATGCTCCATAGGAGTAAGACTGGCCTCCTGAATAATAATAGATCTGTGATAAAGAAACAATTTTTATTTAATAACAAAAGATCTTCTTGCTGCTATGTTTGGTACTGAGAATATATTTGATTTCTGATTAAAGCCAAGCAATGTCACTCCCTTTCTTGCCTCCTCCCCCAAGAAAACATGATACATTTGAATGCATAATTCTAAAGGTTCTTAAAAGACAAGCTTTTCAGAAATGGCATTTTTAATTGTGCAACTGACAGTACCTAAATCTTTGTGGATACTCCAAGCACAGACTGATGCAATTGCAAAAACAAAGGTGAGACCATTGACCATCATATGGCAATTCTGTGAAAAAATGCTGTCATGCACAGTGAATAATGGTATTAAGTGAAGCACTGATAATTTGTGATAGCATTAATAAGCGGCTCAGTAGAAGATTATGACGAGGATGGACCTGTCATTGGAAAAAGTGAGTGGCTGCAGAGCTTTCCTAATACAGAATCTGGCAAACAGAGGACTGAAATGAATTCACAAGACAAAAGTCTAAGCAAACAAGGCACCTGATCTGTTGGCAGTGAATTTGAAAGCCAAAAGGATGCAGCCCAAGAACAGAGCAGAGTCCTCACACATGCAGTTAGAGCAGTCATGCTGTTCTTGTTTGTGTCATCAGCACTGGAGGCAGTGTCCTGGACTGTCTTGGTTTTTTGAATTTACACCAGGGAGGAAGTAAAGAATCCCTGCTGGCCTCAGTGCTTGTGGGTGGTTCCTATTTGGGATCAAGAAGTTCCCTTTTTACTAAACAGTAAAAAATGTTTTGCCAAATGATAGGCATAGTAAGGATAAATATTTCTAAGGAATGCAACATTTCCTCCCAGATAAAAATTGCTGATTTAGCACTGACTGATTTCACTGACTTGTGTAGCATCAATTGCTCTTAGCAGCATTGTGGAGTAGAATTGGCCTCATAAGCCCAAACCTGTTGTCTGCTGATGGAAAGGAGATGTAGATCTGTGTTCACTGTGGAGCCTGGGTGGCAGTCTGAGCCTTGGGCCCTGAGTCTGTTTAGGAACTGCAGTATCTCATCTGCTCTGGGGTAAATATATTAGTTCTCAAGGAGTACCTGCCCTCTGTCCAATCTAACTCTGCTCTGAAACCAAGATCTGAAAGAACAAAGATGTGGAGATCTACGATTTGTTAATTGTTTTTCTGAGGTGTTAATGACAGTGTTGTATGAAAGGGACAGTGTTTGGCACAGGCACTGTGTTCCCCCAGTGTCTACATGCACACATGAGGCAAAGTGAACAGTTCCAGCACACTCAGTCATTTCTCTGACCTGGTGAGAGGTGTCCATGTAGAATTACAGGTTGTGACCCAAATGAATCTACCATTGTTCCTACTGGCAGTATTCCAGAATCATCACTGTAAATGTATTTACTGAAGTTGAAGTAACAGCATGTTTTTTAATGGAGGTAGTGGGAAAATGCTTGTAGGAAAAAGTTTCACAGGCCATTCTCACTTGACAAGTATCAAAATGCCCTTTTGGTCAAAGTTCCCAAAAGTTCTTTTAGGGATACTGCAGATCCCCAGGTGAGAAGTATAATTTTACTTTACTTTGCAGAACAACTGATTGCGTTTTGAATTAAGAATATTAATTCTTAATTCTATTTATCCTCCCTGATACGGTGTTGACTGAGGTCTTTAAGAAATGTTATCTAAAAGCCTTTATTAGCTTAAGGCAAGGTACACTCCAAAACTGTCAGAGCCCAGGTGCTTTCTGCACAGATATGGCTTTGAAATGAAGGTCAGAACCCAGCGTGCACAGCACCAGCAGCTCCAGGACTGCAGCTTGGCCCCATCTCAGGAGCAACTTTGCATACTCCTCAGCCAGACTTTATCTTTCCCTGCCCCAGGATTACAAACACCAGGTACAATTGAAGCAGGGCTCTGAACACCAAAGCATTCCCAACGTGTGGAACGCTGGTGGTGCAGTGGGGAAGCATGAGAGGTCCAGGGTTAGCTCCATGACCTGGTTAGGGAGTCTGCTGAAGGTGGATACTCCTCCCAGTTTCCATCGTGTGCATGCAATACCTTCAGTTTTAAAACTGATTTTATGCCTGAAGGAAGGTGGAAAACACTAAAAAGGCTGAATAATGTTCTGATTAATTGCTGAGTGTATATCTTGTCCCAGAGGTACGACTGGATTGTGTGCACAGGAAATTTCATTTAAGAGGAATATGTTTCAGTTAATTGGCTGTGAATTCATAGTCCATTTTAAACAATACATTCAAAATGGGTATTTTAAAGCCCAAACTGTGGTTCAAAGTGGTTTTATGCTGTCCTTGAAAAGCTGGTTTGTGGCTTTCAGAAAACTGAAATGAAAGTCTTGGCAAAAGTGTTTTGGTTTTGATTCAAAAGTTTAAAAAGCTTGTTTTCTGTTGAAGATATGGAAAACGTTTTGGCTTTGGGCAACTGCCAGCTAATGTTTCCTCCTACAGACACATATCATTGACTTTTCTTTCCATATTACCTAAAATGTGTGTGTGGGAAAACTGTATCTTTTGTCAATGGTAGACTTTTTCTGGAAACCTTTTTAATCTGGTGTGATAAATATATTTGAAGTGCACCATCTAGAATAAAAAAAAAAAATGCAAAAGGAATCTGCTGTGCTTCCCTTCAAACAATAAGCTTTCCATGTCCTCAAGCAAATTGTGAGCAGCTGTAGTGAAGTCAATGATTTACCAGAGCAGAAACAATATTCAGGGTGCATTAAAGGTTTTTGCTCCTCCTTACCAGCTAGTTTGTTCAGGCAAGTTATTAGATAATGGTGGCTTTTCACATTTCATGGAAGCAGCTGCCTGAGTGACTAATCAAACAACTGACACAAAGTGGGGAGGAGATTATCACTCCTAAAACTGTTGTCCCTAATGACTACATAATCTGAGACCCTCGTTTTTGCTGAACAGCAAAGCTGCCCAGAAGACACCTCCCTGACCTTAGAAAGGGTTGCAGGTGAGTTGGTTTGTTCAACCTGTGGGCCAGGCAGTGCCTAGAGCTGCTGTGTCCATCCTTCCAGGCCTTCTGAGGCAGTGCTGTGGTTACCCTTCACGGCCACAGGCAGTTTCTTCTGGAGTGATGGTGTGCAAAGTGTTTGCCTGCAGAGGAAGCAGTTGGCAGAGCTGATCTTAGCTGAGGACTTTCAAAGGCTGCCAGATGTTTGGCAGAGTGGGAGGAACCCACCCACAGGTTTTTGTTGTACAACTTCTGTAGAAAGATCTTCCTTAGGGTGTGTGTGAAGAAGCAGGCAGGAAATTGGAAGAAACATGCCACCCTCTGCTTCTCTTCTTCTTTTGACAGGGCAAATATATACTAGAATTTGCATAAATATGTATTTCAGATGGCTTTGGATGGACTAATTCCTAATTTCCAGGTCAATACTCCTCCTATCCCCATCTCCTGGAGTCACTGCATCACAATGCTGTACGTGCCTGGTACTTATGGATATCAAAGTTATAAAATGAGATCTACTTGAAGGTGCATTCCAAAGTCTCCTGCTCGATCTCCACAGGATCCTGGCCTCCTGGCTCGGGGGCAGTTTCAGGACGTGACCCCTTTTCCAGTACCTGTCTTTCCTCCCCCAGCCTCCTCTCCCTCTCCCCACCAGCACATGTAAAGCTCTAGCATCCTGTTGGGGACGTTTTTCTGGTGGATTCAGCCTGTGACTCCCAGTCTTTGCCTGGAGAGCTGGAAAGCTCCAGCATGCAGAGGGCCCTGTCATTGGCTTGGTTTGTCATTTTCTGATTGATGTTTTCTCAAGCTACTAGAAAATGGAGGATATTGACAACTTTACTGGTTTGAGATCATGATCTCTTTTTGAATTCTGAGGACAGACAGAATTTATAGAATAACAACAAGGGGAAAAAATGTTCATCACGTCCTTAAGCATTTTACCATTTAATTAGAGAAGAAATGCTGCACACTGAGTGCTAATGAAGGCCCAAAGCTCAGATTCTGAACTCAGCTAGCTAAGAAAGCAAATGTTCACTCGTGTTGGTTTCTTTGACATGTGTCACATGACTGAGTCTGGGCCCAAATCCCTTCTTTCATCCACAGCTTCTTTTCACACATTTTTTTCAAAGCTCTGATCTGCCAGAAGGTAGTAGGGAAATTATAAGGATGTCCCTTACTGGGCTTTCTGCATGGGGAATTGAGGATATTAACAATGACAAGAAGTGTCTTGTCACAAAAGTGCACTGGCAGAGGAAGAGAAGGAGGGAGTCAAAAGCCTTCAGAGGATTAATCATTCAGCAGCTTTAACTGATGCAAATATATTGAAGGAGCAGCTTTTTCGTGTTCTCACAGTATCATCCTTGTGGCTGAACTATTAGTGAATAATTCCTACAGTGCATCAAGAAGAAATGTGTTTTCTTAGTGCATTTGGTGTAACTGCTCTTCAGCAGTTATTAGACCTCAGTTTACATAGCTGTACCCTGTACTTCATGGTGAGATAGGAAACCTGCTGCAGTCAGAGTTTGGAATGGATGATGGCTGGAACAGTGAGCTGACAGCTGAGAGAAAGCTGGTTCAGCTCATTGTCCTCAGTATCCATCACATCTCAAAATGTTTTTATATTCTAGAAAGGAAATCCAGGATGATTTTTTTTTCTTCTATATAAATATGTAGCCCAAAGTTTGGGTTATCCAGCCCAGAGGCTCCTGATGGGTGCACACACCCTTCAGATACCCTTTGGGCAGAATATTCCTGAAAGTGCCAGTTCAGCCACCTAGAATAGGTGGGGGGGAAAAAACCCAACACAACAGCTACATCCAAAATAATTATGACAGAGAAAAATGCAATAAAGAAATAGGGTGAGTTAAAAATTCTGAATGATGCATCTGATTCAACTTACTTCAGTCATGTGCTGGTTTTGAGATTTCAATGCAGAATATGAATACAAGTTGCACAGTAGCACAAATCTAGTAGAAGCTATTTAGCTCTGTTTTTCCCCTTAAGATTATGGGGATTGTTTTCTTACCTTGTATCTCCAGCTACATCTTCCCCGTGCATCTGTCACATACACCGTCTTTTGACAAAGACTGACTGACTTTTCATCCATACTCAGAATACCGTGGCACGGGGAATGCTGTATTTGAGTAAAAATGTGCTGATCTGAGAGTTACATGAGACTTTAAAAGTTCCCCCAAAACCAAAGAGCCACTTCTGCACACAGCTCCCCACCTTCCATCCGTGCTGATCACGAGGGCAGGCTGCCTCACCTTCTGTCTTTTGTGCAGAAATATCTCAGGCCATGTCAAGCACAAGGTGCAATAGAAGCTTATTCCTAAGCTCTACCTAAAATTAGGCAAACTAAGACTGAAGTCTAATGTTTGCTCCAAACACCCCAGTTACCACCTGATTATTTTCTGCTTGTCTGCACTCCCCTTTGTGATGAGCACAGTCCCACTGACCCCCAGGGTCACTGCAGCTGCAGTGACATGGCAGCATCTCCATTCCTCTGCTTCCTCAGGTGCTGCCTCTGCTTTTTCCATAAAGCTGTTCCTTACACTTTCTGCTCAGTCAGCTGAGTGCCAGATAAAACTCAGTGTTAAAAGATCACCTCTAGGCAAAAAGAAATGCTTGTGGATGAGAGAGGCCCTTTCCAGGAAGTTTTCCTGGACTGCCTCAGGAGGTGTTTCACACAGGCTCGTCTTTCTCCTGGGCTGGAATGGACTGCTCTGCTCCCAGGCTGGTGTCCCCTGCAGCACTGGCAGCCTCTGCAGCGCAGGATCTCAGGTGTCTTGTGGCTGGAAGTGTGTGAAGGTGTCCCCTGAACTGCTCAGGCTGCATGGAGGGGAATTTGTTCTTTCAGAAGCTTTTATGGAAACCCCTCCCATACAGGGCTGGCTGGCCTCTGGCTCTCACCTGGGGCAGCCCAGTGCCCACAGCTGTGCCTTGCTTTGTGCTGGGCAGGAGACTTGTGCTGGCATTGGGACTACTGATAATCTGAATTTGGGGGTCAGGGTGGAAGGAGCTGACACATCTGTGCTCAGGTCACTCTTCTTGCCTCTGTCCTCCTTTGGGCTTTCTCCCTCTGTTGCTGAGCAATGTGCCACAAGTTCACCTTTTTTTTTTTTTTTTGAGATTTTCATAGGAAGTCTATCAATAATTCTGTTTTGCCTAAAAGTAACAGGCAGCCATGACCTTTACTCATGTAGTGAATTTGAATTTTAGCCAAGAATCCTGCCCTGGGCATAAGTTGGTTGGCCAGGTAGTGCCCCTGATGGTGTCACTGCCTTTAGCTGTGCGTGGCCTGGGCTGGAGGCTCAAGGTGTGGCCAGGTTGGGTTCAGGAGTTGTGTTTAGCTTTGCAAGGCTGCAGCCTCGCCTGTGAAGAGTCAACAGAGGCTTCAGCTTTCAAACATTTACTTAGGTGCTTTACACTGGGGCAGCAGAGTGACTCAGAGCGTGAAATGAAGCAGGGATGTAGGTCTGAGCAGGAGCTGAGCCTTCCCCTTGGGAACCAGGCCAGGCTGGGAGGTACCCTGGGGGAGCAGAACAGTGTTAGCCTCAGTTTCTCAAGGTGTAAAATAGAGATCACTCAGGGTTGGAAAGCTCTCAAGATCCTTGGCTGGGAGTTAGTATTTAAAACTTAAATTCAGCATTAAAGGACACGTTGCTAAGGGCTAAATGGCAACAAGAAAAAGTTAAAAATATGTATGGCATCCTATTTTCCATGATTTTCTGCTTACATTATTAAGTTCAAATGAGGGGAATTTCTTCTACTAGAGAAACTTCTCAGGAGAAGAGCAGAGTTAGGCTCAGTGAGTAAAAAAGTTTTTATTCACCCACTATGTAAAGCTAAATTCTAGTAACTTAACCCTCCCGTTCATTAATGCTTAAAGCCAAAAGTTTCTTAGTGGTAGAAATTTGCCTTAATTATATATAAGATTTATAAATGTATGTAATGTTCACAGCTTGCTCTGTTATTTGTTGCCACTGTAGAGAGAAAGGGCCATGTTCTCAGTCGTTTAAATAAACAGTATTTATTCAAATCAATAATTTTTTCCACACATATTTATTGAGAATATCTCCTCTGCATAATCTTATTATTTGGAGTCTAGTGCCCATGTGAATAACATGGTCATCAAGACATCTAGCATTTAGTAAGATGTCAGGAATATATTAAAATTTAGTAGATGGGAGAAGATGTATTTTCTGTAATTCTTTACAAAAAAATGTAAGTCTCCTGTCTTCAAAATATTTGGAAAATTGTCCAATATTCAAAAATGGATTTTGAAAATGTTAGCCAATTAGTTGCTGAAAAAATTGGCAAATTTTCAGTAGAGCCAGAATTTTCAACAAATTTTCCAAGGCAAATATATGCTATTTATAAGGAAGTGTTTGGTATTTTATTATGGATCTGTTAGGAGAACCTAAATATCTCATAAAATTAAATAATTTTATTCCAGTTTAAATTCAAGCTATTGTTCTGGTATTCAGTAAGATATGATGCCAGTCTTTCCAATATAATTGGGTTTGTCATCTTAGCAGCATATGAAATATATTTTTAAATTGCATATTAGTGTTGTTTTACCTAACCAAAGAAAGCCAAAGCTGGCAACCTCCTCCATTTTCATGCATACGTTTCCTACTTGGAACAAGATGTGAAAATTCAGGTACGTGCCAAGCCACCAGGGCAAAGCCAGGTTTGTAGAGAGATTATCTTTTTGTTTAAACTTGTGGGAGAAAAGCATGCAGGCTTTCAGGCTCCCAGTGCTTTCTGAAACTCAGGAGAGTCGTCAGCCTGAAATAGAAATAGCAGCCTCGTTCAGAGGGAGGGTGAAAATCCAACTTTATGTTCAGCTGTGTTGTGTGATTTCTTAAACCATATTTTCCACCAGCAATCACAGGCCTTTCTTCCCAGTTTTTGCATGAACACCATTAATTTTATTGTGAATAGGTTCAAAATGGTAAGGAATTGCCACGTGGTGGTGAAAGGATAGAGCATCAAGTAACACAGGACTGAATGGGTTGCTGAAAGTGTTTTAAAAAGAGCAGTGCCCCAGTCCTGCACCCTCCAGGGAGCCAAGGGAACCCTCTGAGCCTCCCTGAGCGTGCCAGCCCAGGAGAGCTGGAGCTGCAGGGAGAGGAGACTGTGCCCTGGTGTTCAAGGAGAGCAGGATTAGCCCTAACCCATGGCCTTTCCAGGCTGAGCTGACTTTATGTAATGAGAATGCAAATCATCCATCACAAACGCAGCCATTACAAATGTGTGAAGGTGAATGTGCTGTGAAATTAGTTCCAGATGGGGGAATCCAGCTGCAATTCTTCCCAGCACTGTTTCTCATGGACTTCATAGGCACAGCTTTCCCATTGCTTGCAGTGAGAGCTGCAGAAGCTGGGAGGGAGCACTGGAGGGATTGATCCATAACATTTTCCTGACATCTGGCAGTCTTACATCAGTTAGTCCTTGTTGAGCGTGTTCTGGACCACCCAGAGGATTTTATGTTTGTAATTTTCAGGGGGTATTTTTCTCATCAACACTTCTAACCAGGATTACTTCCTATAACCTCGTCACAGTATACAAATGGTTTGCCCCTCCTGGATCTCTTGAAACTGTGTGAATCTCCCTCTAAAATACAACTGCAATCAGCTTATTTATCTTGATTGTGGCCAGATAAATGTATGGTATTTAGTGTGTTGCAATATGGAAAATTTGATGCAAGTAGAACAGGCAGACTCTAACCAAACCTGGAGAAGATGAGTTTGATCCTATGTCAGTGCTGTACTTCCCACCTGAACAAGTGATTAAAATTTAAGATGTAACACACTGGATCAAATTATAATATATTGTGCTATATACAGCTTAGGAAACCTGTAGCTACCACCCTTCCAGGAATAATTCTTCATTTAATAAAATAGTTTTAACTTGAGGAGAGCAAACAGTGAGTAACAACTACTCAACTACACAATCAGTTAGGTGTGCCTACATCAGTCTGGCACTCAGCTAGAGTCAGAATGTGGGATGGGCCCAGAGTTTGTACTCAGCACTGATACAGGCTTTATCTGTGGCTGTGATTTACTGCAGGTGAGTGAGCAGTTCTGTCTGAGGTTAAACTGCCATTTTTACATTTTGGCTATTGCTGTTCAATGCCAAATATGTTACAACCTGCACATGCTGCAATATTGCAGGCTAATTCTGCTATAATTGATAAACTACATGGAAGGTGCAACTGTATCAGCAATGGCAAAACTCCTACTGTAATATTATTAGGAAACTTGTGAACAGGACAGAAATATCCTGAGTGTGGACTGTGACACTCCTCTAAGTCAAATCTTTTTACTTCAATTCTCAGCTGCAACACCAGGCAGGAGGATTGAACTTCCAGAAAAACAAAAGTGTTGGCAACAGGATAAAAACAATGGGAAATGATTGTCCCACAAGCACAAGCCTGACACCAGGGCATGGAAAAGGAGTCCCAGTCATCTTCAAGGATTCAGCAACATCTCCAATCAGGATTACTTCTTATAAAGTGTTGCTGACTGCTCCCCACCTGTCAGGACTGAGCTGATGGGAGCTCATACCTTGTGTGTGATGCTGGGAATGAAATTCATGGGTTCATTTCCCCACCAAAACATAGGATTAACAGATAGTCCTTGAGGTTTGGGCAGTAGTGTGAGCACATGTAGGCAGATACATCCCATCCCTGACCCCTTCCAGGCAGAGCAGGCTGCTCTGCAAGGTCTTTCCAGCCCCACGAGAGGCTCAGGCAGTGGTTAGACCAAGTCACTGCCTGATATTGGTGTCCTTCCCAATCCCATCCGCGCTGACACTCCAGCCTACAACACAATCTCATTGTACCCCCAGAGTAAGATATTGTTTGGCTCTGCAGCCTCTTGGGGTCTCAGGAAGGGCAGGGACCATTTGACCTCGACCTGTAATTGTTCTGTTTCCACAGTGACAGCCGTGGGATGCCAGGAAATACCGATGCAAGTTTGCTGTGGCAAATTTCCTGCTGTGACAACCTTCTGCAGAGTGCTGCCAACACTCCTGCTGCTCACTTCTTTGTGCTCACAGTCCACTGACATGCACAGCACCTCTTACTGAGCTGCCAAAACTGCAGTGCCTGAGTCAAGGAGCTCTCATTTGACCCTTAAATGGGGAACAACACATTGTCATAGGCAAGGGCGTCTCACCAGGAAAGCAGCTTTCACAATGGCAGGAAATATCTGCCAGACAAGAGAAAAGGGGGCTGGTCCAGGAGCTGCAGCACTTGTGTGATTTTTGGACACCTGGTCTTTGTTTCACACTTCCTGTGTGACTTGGAGCAAGTTGTTTGAGCATCTGAATCACTTTTGTACTTTCTCATCACTTTGTGAAGGCCTTCAGGCATGTCAGTGGGAACTGGGAGCCTAGATAATTTGTTCTCTGCCCCTAAATTTCATAATGCATAAGGACTGCACTGCAGTCCTTAATCTCTAGGGCAGGAACCCCAACATTTCCTGGTCTGCAGTAAGGATAACCCTATCAAACATAACAAGACTCTCTGAGGACTTAAGGAGATCTCAAATATAAGTTCACAGTAATAAGAAATAAATGTCTTACGGTGTGCAGCTGGCTCTCTTTGGCACTGTAAAAACTCCACTGAATGAAGAACTTTCCCAGTGGCTCAGAACTGGTGTAAGTGCAGAGGAGGGTGGCGTTTCCACCTGCTGTGACATTCACTGTCTTCTCAGGGACGGTCACCACGACCCCGCTGCTGTGGCCTGTGGGCAGCAAAGTGTGGTGAGGAGAGATCAGCTGGGGCTGGAATGCCTTCCTGGCTCTGGTGTTGCAGAAAGCTGCAGGATGGACCTGGCTGTTCTCCTGGTCAGTACAGTCTCCCTTGGGCTTTGTGTGGAAATTTCAGAGATAACAAGCTGGGGCTGGGTGAAAGATAGCAAGCAGATAAATCCCCCAGAATACTCGTGCCCTTGCAAGAAATATTCTTAAAAAGCAGAGTTCCTAAACCTATACTTGTGTTCATTGGCTGATAATCATCTTCTCACTAAGAGGCTGTGGTTAAACTGAACCTTTCTGTGCACTCACAGTGCTCTCCTGTGCCTGCACTCTCATTCACAGCTGTGTCTACCCCTCTCTTCCACCTTTCTTGCCCTCTCTGGTTTTTTTGCAGTTATTTCTTTAGGTATCTGATCTCTTTCACTGTGGAGCATCGTCACCCACAGTGTTCTCATTTCATACACCCTTATGTTCTGACTTGGTGGCACTGTTGGATCCCTCAGCCTGGAGCCCAGCAGCTTTTCTCTGCTTCTCTTTTGCTGATTACTTTGCTGTTGTTTAGATTTCTAAGGGTTTTCTTCCAGAAGCTAGGGGGTTTTTTCCCCAATGCTATTATATTGGAAAAATCAAACTAAACTTTTTAGAAGTGCTTTTACTGTGTGGGTTGTAAGGAGTTCTTTGATAACTTGATCAACCCTTTCTTTTGTGCTGAAAGCAGAAAGGGACCAAACACAACTTGTCAGCCCTCCCCATAGTGTTCTGATCAGCCTTGACTACACCATCACAGTAATGAAAGGAATCAAGCACCACCTTACACTGTTTATCTGTTTCTATCCTCTGTGAATTACGAGGGGTGATGACACATGACAGCAAAGAAAGAGCTGTCAGAAAAGTAAGTCTGAATTTCAGGGGTTTGGTAGGTTCACTGAGTCCAGTTTGACAGCTAATGTCTAAAGATTCAGACTGAGAATGTATTTCTTTTCAATGGGGTAGAAAACATAAAACATTTTGGAGCTTTCTATGCACAACAGACGAGGTGAGAATTTCATGTTATAATAATTTTCATGTGGGTTTATTGCATATAGTAATGATTGAGACAATGATGTAAAGTATTTTTCTCAATGCAGGATCTGTGCATCTTATGTTGTAGTGCTGCTTTTGAGAGTTTAAGCAGAATCTGCAGTAATACTAAAGAGTATTTTGCTGAAATTAACAGCCCTGTGTGAGGAAGCATTGTTTATAAAGAGAAACAATCTATTTTGTCATTTTTAACTATGTAAGTATTGCAAAGTCATGAGTTAGTACAGTATGCAAACCCATCTGAACTGTTTTTCCTTGTTTGGTGGCTTCAAGAGTAAAAGCTCACTGCAAGGAAGAAAGGAATAATATACATTCTGTATTGATGGTGGCTAGAATGAAAATGAATGGGTTTAAACTACAACAAGATTTATATTATATGTGAAGACATATAATATAGTGTCACAGGAATGGCTGGAGGCTGACCTGAATGTGTCAAACCTGCCTTGGGGAAGGAGGGGATCCCAGGACTGGCTGCCAGTCCTGCTTGTCTTGTGAGTTCACAGCAGCTTCATCCTTACTGAGATCTAATCTAAAAGCACATTATTTGAGGTATCTCAGCTCACTGTTCTCAGCTTTAAGAATTAGTGTTGGCCAGAGGATGATAGTTTCTTGCCACAGTTTGTGTATTTATTTTCAGCTCTTTGCAGGATTAAAGGTACTGTCTTTCAACACAGTGTTATTCTACTGAAAACATCCATTTTCCAGTCATCTTCTCCACATATTTAGTTTATCATTCTCTGGTTGTAGAGTCAGGAGTGCCACAGGGCCTGACTGTTATAAGCTTTTCCCAAAGAAATTAATTTTAGCAGAAATGACTCCACAAAGCATTCTAGTTTCCATGAAACTATATTTTGAAGAAATACATTTAATTGAAATAACCTTCACTCTAGTAAAAAGGCTGTTTAAAGCCAATACTAATTGCTACATGGATCTTTTGGCTGACAGCAGAGTGAAGTGGCCCCACAGAGCCTCTTCCCTCACCACGAATGTTCATGGGAGTTTCACTTTGCATTTATGGCTTCCACCCCCTAATCCCATTTGACACATACAGGCCTCTTGGTTTTAATTAAAAAAAGTGCACAAATAAGAAAGAACTCAGTGAAAACAGCTCGTGTGAACAGGACCATAACTTGTTAAAAATGGCTGATCCATGTCTTTGCTCATCAATATTATAGTGTGACTGTTCCCTTCCCACAGAGAAAGTTAATTAGGAATCTCCCACTTTCACTGGAGTCCTTTTATAACACCCATGAAATAAATCCAAGTCTGCTTGGATCTCTTCTGAGCCACAACAGGAACCTCCAGTCAGTGCTCACCAATATGGGCACATTGCTAGTCTTAAATCCAGAACTGGCAAATTAGAGGACATTGCTTTGAAAAGTATATATGGTGCCAATTCTGAATTACTTTTCATATCTAAGGTAAAAATCTGTTGGGTTTATATGTGTGTGAGAGTTAAAACACTGAAACTCCAGAAGCAGCTACTTAAAATATTTCTGTGGCACCCAAACCAGATAATTCCATCTGGAAAAGAAGATGTGGAAACTAACTTTCATTTTCTGTAGTGGATACAAGGGCTGTTCATCTCCATGGAGCATTAAAATTACTGCTTCTGTACATATTAAAAGTAAAGCTTAGCACAATGAAATGCCCTTGAAATATGAATAATACATAGTTTTTACTGCACCGTAAAATTCCTGGATTCCACAAAGTATTGTGTCCTCATTTAATTTCAGGGAAATCCAAAGATTATTTGCATGCTTTAAGTTAAGCATCCTCCCCCAATTTTTTTGGTGGTTGAGGGACTGAGGCATCATTTTCCAGCCCTATTATCAAGGGGAGACAAAAGCCAAAAATGGAAAAACCTGACCTTGAAACACTTGAAAGACCTGAAGGCTCCATACAAGAGCTCTTTGCCTCTTCCTGACATCAGAGCAAAGCATTCATCTACCAAAGCCAAAATTCTGCTCCTGAGCAAAAAGCTCTTACCAGGCAGGGGTCAGTTTGTGGATTTCCATAGAATGGGCTGGTGGTACAGCCAGGATTTTTATTCCATCCTGAAATAATTCATCTCAAATGTTCCCCTAGTTTGCTAGTCAGGCTCACCTGCTCTCTCACTCCAGCAGGTTCCTTTTTCCACCTATTTCTGTCAGTTTGTTATTCTTACCTGCAAGGATGGCCAGAATTGGGAATATCTTCAGCATTGTTGCACACAGCTTCTTGGTGCTGGGAGAGAAAAGAGAGCAGATGCTGCCTCTGGCTTGGACTGAAACTCAACTGTTTGATTTTTTGCAGTGGGTTTTTTGTTTTCCTTATCAGCTGTGTATCAACACGTCAGTGAGCTGTTTCACTCTCCTTTATCACATGTGTGCCTTTCTCCGACTAGTGGTGTGACTGTTCACTTGAAACCATTTTGTGGGGTTTGAGCAGCCGAGGGTTTTGTTAATAATAAACCTTTGAATCAGAGAAGCACAAATTCTCCCACTTTTGCCAGGGCCCTGCAGTATTTGCCTACCTAAGTACTTCCACTGAGTACAGGAAAAGTATTTGTGGAGCTAGTTAGCAGTCAGTGTGATTACTAGTGTTGGGGTCAGGGCTAATATGAATAATCTTTATTTCCTGTTAATTCTGTCATTTCCTTTCAAAAATGGGCACGTGTAGATAATACATTGTCAGTACATGTTCAATTCAAACACGTATCTTACACAGTTTGTTCAGCTTCCTGGAGGAGGCAGATTTGCTTTTTGTGCTCTGTGTTGTTTGACTGAGGCTGATTCAGAGTCCTGAGCTGCAGTGGGAGTAGCTGGCTGTGGTACAGAGCCAGGGGGAGTGAGTGCCTGAAGACAGAGCAGAGGGCAGCATTGGCTTGGACGTGTGTGCCTGGGCAGGTAACACGGGCAGGGACTTGTTCTGTGCTTGTTGAAACATTAATTCATGCCTGATGATCCCATCTTTGTAGTGGCAGGCAACTGGCAGCCACCTCTTCATGGCAGGAGCCATGCTGCAGCATGGGAAGCCCTTTTGGAAGGTGGGGTTCAGCATCTGGCCATGTGAGGATGGAGGGGAAAGGTGTGACCAGGCTCTCCCTCATCTCTCATGTGCTGTGGTTTGGTTCTCTGCAGGTTCTTCGGCAAAGAAGTCAGGTTGCTGCTTGCATCAGTTACTGTTGGGACCAGGTTTATGGACTATTTTATTCTGCCAGATATTTCTGTGCATGGCAGATGCCTGAATAATCTCTGGGCAGGTGGCAGGGTTTGGTGATATTTTTATATGAGCCTTCTCCAAAAGTTTTGGAGATGTCTTCTGCTTAGTTCTGACTGTCAGCACTCCACACAGAATGGGCAGTGCCTGTCTTTAAACTGTGGGAAGGGCAAGTCTTGGAACTGTTAAATGTCCAGGAATCACAGGAGACCCAGAAGGGATTCCAAAAAGGAATATGTACATTGAAAGACTGAAATTCAAATTCAGGTTTCTTCCAAAAGTTGAAAAGCATTTAGATTCACCTTCACTGAGGAAGCATGGAGGGATCACATGGGAAGTTCTCACTGCTTTCCCCAAAGCCTAAAATGGGAGCTGCTGCTGATTTCCAGTCATTTAACTATGGATGAGTGCAAATGAGCTGAACATGAGACAATCTATAGACACATTTCAGTGATTGCCTGTGGCAGCTCCATACCCAGGAGTCTGACTGGTAGCTCACAGGGCCCTGATCCCTAAGGTAGCAATTTTCAAGAAGGTGCAAAAAACTACTGCCACCCTCCTGAGTAAGTCAGCACCTGCATCATCCTGTACCTTTACCACAGTATCAGTGTGTCCTCTAATTCCCTCTCATCTATCAACACCAAAGTCCTTTCTCTGGCATTTGAAGCTCCCTCCACTAATATGTGTTTTTGCTTTGTTACATTCACTTTTTGCCAAATCAGAAAATGACAGAACTACATTCCTGGAGGGTGAAATGCTCAGTTTGACCAGAGAACTGGAGCCAAGAACACAAATTCTGTATCAACATGTGGCCCTGTAAGTTTGGGATGAAGGGCTGAGATTACCAGTTACAGAATGGGTACAGCTCATAGCAAAGCATTACAGCCATCACCCTGTTTTACAGAGGATTCTAAACAGCAGGAGTGTTTGACTGTTACCCACCTGGGGCTCATTTCACTCCAACCAGAGGTTCCCCAGCACTAACCTTGCAGGGCCTCCAGGGTTACTCCCCTGTGCAGGTAATAGATGGCACTTCAGCTGCTGACCTTGCTTCTAACTCACTGCTCCTGCAGAGCAGCACTGCCTGTTCAGGAGAAACCCAGGAAACAACACCTGCTTTGGTTTGATGTTTTAAATTACAGTGGGATGAGAAAGAGGCTCACACTGCTCAGCTTAGAGGAGAGAACAGCCCAGAGTGCAGCAGCACAGCAGTCACTGTGCTCTGGGTGGAGAAAAGGCTCCTATCTCGAGATAAAATGGAAGGGGCCACTGCCAGGAGCTGTGTGCCAAAGCAAGCTCTCCCCTGCGTGGTAAATCACAGTAAACTGCTTCTGCCTTTGTACCACTGCTGTTCCCTTGGACTTGTGTTGGCTGCATAACCTTTTCCCTGCATATGATTAACTCTCCTTATGTCTCTTTTTTTTCTTTTGGCCTTTCTCTTTTTCATGTAGTCTCACAATTGAAGCTAATCAAATAAAAACAAAAAACACCCCCCAAAACAAAAACAACAAACAACAAACAAATACAACAACAAAAAATGAAAATAAGGAAAATTCACACTGAGGATCTGGGGATTAAACTGTCTATCAACCTTATCAGAGGAAAAGGTCTTTTTTCTAATCATTGTTTGCTTTCTTGTGGATTAACAATTTTTGAAACTATTAAGTGGTTTTGTTCTTTCACTTTGGCAGCATTTGTGGTCCTTGTCTAAAATGAAAAATGCTTTCAGCTTAAGAGTGCATGGAACTGCATAATATACATGGTGGCTGCTTGCCTTAACAGGTATGATAATGTAATTTTAGGATTACTCTGCCATATTAAAATTCATAAAATTCATGCAATTGGGCTGAACTCTAGGCTTTCTACTTGCTCCTGCTGTCTCTGAAATGGAGGGTTCACGTGCATTGATGTTAAAAGGTTGTGTTTTGTGCTTTCAAACACAACAGTTCATGCTGTCAAATGACTACAAGGTGATCTCATTCTTTATTTTAAAAAATAGCCTGGTTTTGAATTCTCACTGTTTCAAGGAAGTTCTTGGACTCGGTGCTGACCTCAGCTGCTCCCTACTCTGTGTATTGCTACAAATCTCTTTCCTTTTGGCATGCTCCAGTTCAGGAGAGAGGCTAAGGCAGCCTGTGTGTCTGAGCCTGCCTGAGTTTGACCTGGCTGTGAATCCCTTTCATTTTAATTCACATAAACGGCCCCCAGAGGGAACTGAGAAGCTGTTTCTGCATCCAGGCTCTGCAACTCAGCTGCCCTCTGAAGGAGCCTGAATTTAGTGGGACTGTGTGGCCTTTTTCTTGGGGAGGCAGAATAATATTTCTATATGCCATTAATTATTAATTAATAGCTGGTTGTGCCCCAGCTGCCCTTCTCCCAGCAGAAATGCCATGGGGTCCCTGGTGGCAGCCAGCTTCCCAGACTGCTGTGCCACTGGCTCCTGGAGGGATGTGATGGAGCATTTTCCTCGGGAAACTCTGGGTTCCCAGAAGCCGGGCAGTGCTTTGGAAATGCTGCAGTCTGTTAAGGTGAACAAGCTAACGTGAAGTGAACCAAGAGCAGCTGCTTGCCTGGCTTCATGAGACTTTTCCTTTTGATTCCCAGGAGCTTCCCAGCAGAAGGTTACTTGTTTACTTGGTTTTAATTCTCAGGAAGAATGATGAGATGCTTCCTTTCCTGCTTTGCTAATAATCTCATTAGACTTGTCTTAATTATTTTCATTACATGGAGCGTAGCGACATGATGACGTGATGAAGTTGTGCAGCAGAGGATCAGCAATCCTGAATACAAAACAGTGTAGGAGACCAGCTGAGATAAACCCAAGCACTTGTTTTGTCCTGCCTCTGACTTGCTTGTGACAGGCAACCAAAGTTATTCATCAAGAGATTGTGACTCAGATCCTGTAGCCCTCTAACCCCCCCAAACTCAGACTGCTTTGTTACACACCGCTGTTCAAATTCTTTGGAAGGACTTGTTATCCATCCTTCAGTGATCAGGTGGGCACTGAGTTTGCAGAGTGTAGGGAAGTCATGGAAACTCTCAGCAGCCTGTACATCGTGGGAGCAGCTGGGAAAGCAATAGCTCAGGTAACTTCAGATGAAGTCATCTGAAAAACATATGAATCTTAATAGTGCGTAGGGTGTAACCTTCGAAAAACAACTGTCTAATCCAGCTGTACAGAGCAATGCGATTCCAACGAGCTAATGAAAGCCCCCCCGAGTGGGGCAGCCCAGCCTGGCACGGTTACATCCCTGCCACGCCGTCCCCCGCGGCACCAGCGGTTTGCAGCTGTGCAAGCCCGTCCCGGTGGTGCAGCCCTGGCACCTGCACACAGGTGTGTGCCTGCAGCCCGGATGTGTCCTGCACGGCTGTGTGGCCATGTCCTCGCTGGGTGTCCCGGCTGGATGTACCCGTGCCACACCGTGCCATCCGCCCGGGGATGGAGATCCCCGCCCCGCCCCGGGATGGCTAGCATCGTCCCGGGATGGATAGCACCGCCCCGCCCCGGGATGGATAGCACCGCCCCGCCCCGGGATGGATAGCACCGCCCCGGGACAGCCCCTTCCCGCTCTGGGATGGATAGCACCGCCCCGGGATGGATAGCACCGCNCCCGCCCCGGGATGGATATCCCCGCCCCGGGATGGATATCCCCGCCCCGGGATGGATATCCCCGCCCCGGGATGGATATCCCCGCCCCGGGACAGCCCCGGCCCGCCCCGCGCCGCCGAGGCCAGGTAAGGGCTGCGGGGTTCGGCGTGCCAGGCACAGCCCCGGTGTGCGGGAAGGCGGCAACGCAGCCCCGGCCGGGCTCGGTGCTAGCGCTCCGTGGCCGTGTGTCGGGTTCGGCACAGCGGTGCCGGCCCGACCTCGCTCGCCGGCCGGAGGTGCCGCTCCCCTCCTGCCCCCCGCCCCGGGCCAGCCGTGCCGCGGGTGCCCGCGGGTCCCCGCAGGGCTCCGGGACTTCCCCTCCGGGCAGGGTCTGGTGGGTGGGAGCGGAGGGTCGGGCGGCTGCACGGAGCAGCTGCCGGGCAGGACAGCGGGCAGGACACGGGGACAGCCCCGGCGCCCGCGGTGGCGGTGGGGACACGGGTTCCGGGTGCCGTGTGCTCCGCGGCAGCGCTCGGGGTCAGCACATCGCCTGGCGCAGCGACAGGGACCCGGCGGGGCGCAGGGCACGGCGGTGGCCGTGCCTTCGGCAGCCCTGCCGGTGGCGGCTCGGGGCTGGCTCCGCAGAGCTGGGACCCTGCCTGGACACGGGGCATCATTCCCGGGGCTCTGGTCGGGGCTTTGGGCTGTTCAAATCAAAGTGTATCTCACCTTGCACTGCCGAATGGCGTTATCGAAGCCTTTGCAATTAGTCAGAGTGGTTTTGTGCCATATCTTAAAATTAAGTTTGTGAGGCAGCTGCTGGTTTTCAGAGGAGAGGTCATGGAATCAGAATAGTTTGGGTTGGAAGATCATCTCATTCCAAGCCCTCTGCCATGGGCAGGGACACCTTACTCTAGACTCCAGGTTGCTCAAAGCTCCATCCAACCTGGCCTTGGCCACTTCCAGGGATGAGGCAGCCACAACTTTCTCTGTAGAGAAAATCTGACATAAAAAAACTTTAAAAATGAAAGTCCTAGAAAATAAGGGGTACTTTTGATGATTTATAGGGTACTTTTTGTTGTTGCTTCCCCACTTTGCCTTCTAAATTACTTGTAAAAACGTGGATCATGATGTGTCACCTTCCTGTGACTTCTGCTGTTTTGTCTGTATTTTCCCAGTCTCCCCTCTCCATGCTGGTTTTATTTACTTCCATGTTCATGCTGCATTGTTGTAAATGCTTGGCATGCCAATAAAACCAGCATTTATTAATTTCTGCTCCCTTTGCAGCCATCTCTCCAGTGTGATCAAAGCTGTTGTATAAGCCATGGAAACCTATGGCCTGTGACCTATTTGGTTCTTATGTCTTGGATTGCTTTGGCAGTGAGTCATTTTCACAGTAAATTGTTTGCAGTGGAGCTTATCCTCTCCAGTGATGCCATAGACCATTCTCTGCCCCCAGGACAGACCACAGGGCATGGTCAGACAGTGGAGATCCACTGCCCTGTCCCTGTGAAACTTCTGTCAGGGTGTCAGCAGGCAGGAGTTCGTTGGTTCTGAGGGCTGAACCCATTTCCTTTACCTCCCTCCCTGTTCCACCTTTGGCAGAATATCTGAGAAACTCCACGTGGTGACCCAAGTTTCTGCTCTCCTGCACAGTTCTGTAATTGAAGTGCAAATTTGTTTTTTTTTCCTCCTCAACTCATAAATTGTGTCCCTTTAATGGGCCTCCATCCCTGGGAAAGGGGTAGCCCTTGCCACGGTATGGCACAAGGTGGGACAAAGTGTTCATTGTACATCGGGCTTTGATTGCATTGAAATCAATATTGTTATCTGCATTCAGAGATGTAGCAGGGGAGTGTGTGTGGTGGGCGGGAGAAAAACAAAGCAGTTATAAGTGTTTGCAGCAAAGTTGAAAGGAGTTCTAGGCTGTCCTGCGGTGTAGACAGGCGACAGAGCCCGAGAAAAGTAAGGATTTGGTAGTGACACTTGATTCAAAACCAAGTTACTTTTTTTTTGCAAGTTTAACCTAATGCTGCAGGTCATCTTGGAGGGCCAAAACGGGTGGGATTAGAAACTCCCCCAGGGAGGATGCTGCTAGGCTGAGCCTCCATAGCTTCAGGAGCTTCAGCCCAAGCTGTTCCCTTCTTGCAGACCTGCAGCTGGCAGGGCTGACACCACAAAGCAGAGTCACCAGTGTGGAGTGTCCCTGTGCAGGCTTCTTACCCTCTGCAGCATAAGGGGCATTTTACACAACAGCATCATCACACAGTTGTGTCTGGGCAGAATTAGGGTCCTCACTGCTCATATAAAAGCTCCCACTCATATTCAGCTTAGCACCTAGAAATAGAACTACATTGTTCAACTGTTCAGATGACCTTGTTATTTTTATCCAAAAAGTCTGGTTTCTGCACCTTCCTTCAAGATTTGCTGAGTGTTCATGGAGCTGCACAGGTGGGAGGAACACCTTGGCTGTGCAAGGAAGTGGTACCAGATGTTCATCTGATACTCATTTTATTTTTAGTGATTTAATTACATCAGTGCAGTCTGTGTTTGGACTTCTCACCCAAGTTTGTCTAAACTTTTATTTAGGCTAAACTAAATGACAGGCCATATCCACATGCAGATTTGTGCTAGTTGAAGCACATCTGTTTATAGCTGTGGTTGTAGCTAATTAACCTACTGCAACTTTCTCCAGTAGAGAGAACCTCGTATGAGAACTGTGGCTTTGTGTTGAGATCTTTTAATCTTAACAAATTTAATAATCTTAATAAATTTATTAAAAATCTTTTAATCTCCTTGGGAATTGAGACTACCCATCTCTGGTGGTATTAGCCTCCTCATGGCTGTGGGTGTTGGATGTCACCCTTCAGTGGACAGACTTCAATCTTTCACCTCCCTCTGAGCATTGCAGGGGACAGACAGTGGAAGCAGGTGCCTTCTTCCTTCTTGTAAGCAATGAGTACTGCCTCCTGTCCCACTCAGGTCATCCTGCTCCTAGAGCATATCCTTGGCTGCAGTAGGTGAATTAATGACAGCCTGTGTTTGCACTGGGAAGTTGCATTAATTCTGGAAGGAAAGTGGGCAGTTTTTTAAAAAAGATATCCCCCCCCTGTATGAATTTGTTTTCTCGTGGAACAAGGTCTGTGGAAACAGGTGATGTGGCAGATTCAGCAATGGGCTTACTGCCCCTGGAGGTTCCTTTCACTGTGTGTCAGGGTGACAAAGGAAAAGAGCTTCAGTTAAAATTTTAGTGTAGTGCATTTCTGTACTAGAACTAGGCCCAGCACAGCCCAGTCTAGGCCTCAGCACATGCTTGGGAATTAGAAGAGAACAAGGCATGGATCCTGGGTCAGACTTGGGCATCATCTTTCTCCCCTTCCATCATGTGGAGGGTGACCCCAGCCTCTGGATGTAGACCCTCTTTGTTTTGGCATCAATGACTAGAAACTACAGATCAGGTGATTTCTTCCTAAGAGTGTTTCTACAACTCCTTTTCCCTGGTGCTGGAAGGAATTATACCTGCCAGATATCTCCAGTGACGTGATGCACCCTGCTGTTTACAGTTAACACTGGAATGGAGGCATTTCAGAATCATCCAGGCTTGGCTGAGGCTTAAAAATAGTCAGTGACCAGAAGGAAGGATCCCTCAGTATGCAAAGTTTCCTAAACAAACAGCACTGTTTTCCCTTGGGATTTATCACCACGCCTCACGCCGTTGAGCTCAGCAGGCACAGGAGGACAAAGGAACTGGGCCCTGCATATTTTTAACTTCTCCACCACGTTACAAAACGAGGTGGTTTTAGCATTGTGTTTTTTTAAATAAAATGCCTTCTGATCTGAAGGGCTCCTGGCCAGGGTAGGTGTTGCAAGCTCACAGTTATTGGGGCATAACAAGCAGGGTCAGGAAAGCAATTTAAGACGTGTCACCACTGCAGGCAAACATGGAGAAATTATGTTTGGAAGAAAGCACCGTTGAGGTCAGCAAATACTTTTCTGGGTCAAAAATAAGAGACAGAAGTTCTCATGGGTAGTTGCTTTTTTCTTCATCTTCCATTTCTGCAGTTTCTTTGTTTGAACTCAGCCAAAACTTATCTTTCACCTCCCATTTTTCATATTGAAAATATCTGGGTTCTGAGGATGAGTGACTGACAAAGGGGGACAGGGAGGTGATTAATCCACATACTTGCAGTGTTCTAGCTTTAGGCTGTTAACTGCTCAGTTTTAGATATCATATATTTAATTATTGTTGCCTTTTCAAGTGTGACAGCTGAGAAGATGCTTTTAGGAGTACCCATCATACCACGTGGCATCTAGAAACCCTGCTAGCAGGACAGCTGAGTTTTTAAAGATGATATAACATGTCTGTTCTCCCTTGGCTGAGGGGGAAGCCTGGACACCAGGATGTTTCTCTGATGGAAATGTCACTGTAGCAGAAGGGCAGCATGATGTCCAGGAGAAGCCCTAAATTGGCTCACAGCTAAGCTGTGGGGGTGAAGGGTTTCTACAAACTAATAAATGGGGAATGCAAATTCTTTTAGAACTCATTTTCTTGAGGACATAAGTGCAGGTTGAGAGCAAACCTCAGCACAAGCTCTTGGGAGTGGAATGCCTGTGCTGGGAATGAAAGGGTCCAGCAGGGTGACAGAACAAAGTCTCTGAAGTCTTGGCATCCTCTCTGGAGACCCAGCCATCCCTGTTCACTGGGATCTGAGGGGATTTCTTGGTGTCCCAGGTGGCTGTGCTTGTTTATTTGTGCTCTGGCAATCTGCAGAATTACAATGAACTACATCCTGCAAGCTCTGCAAATAGTTCCCACCTATGAAATAAACAGAACTCTTAAATATTTAGACTATAGCATTGCATTATCAGTTTATTACCAATAAAAGGACTTGTTGACCTTAAGGAGTCTGAGTCAGACTTCTCCTCTGATGGGTGTTTTTATTTTGGCAGTGTTGGTTCTAGGAAGTAATGATTAAGACTGAGAAGCTCGGTCTTTTGTTTACCCTAGGTGGTAACCGTAGGATGGTTCATTTAATTAAAAATGGCTAAAAGGAACTCAGTTGTGTGTAATGCAAATTCCACCCATGCAGTTCCTTGTTAGAAGGAGATGAGGAGGGTTCAGTGGACATAATTATTCATGTGGTGGTTACATTGCATTGGGTAGGAATGTAGAGGGGAGGAAAAATCCTTATGCATCCTGAACTGAACCTTCTGTGATGTCCTGGGCCTGGGGTGTTCTTTGGAAGCCAAGGTGTTTCTGAGGCTCAGTGCAAATAGGCAGAATTCACCCATTTCCTCAGTTATGCATTCCCCACATGCACTGAATAGGGGAGTTTGCTCATTTTTTTTGGCTTAGCATTGTATTGTTGTTCCAAAGTATCTTCTACTGACTGCTCTTGAGGGGCTGGGCTAGAGACCTGCTTGTTCTGATAAATTCCTGCAATTCCTCTGTGCCATCTCAGGGCCATTCTTGATCAATGGACATCCTTCCCTAAAGCTGCCTAAGGGGAGGAAAGAGATTTTATTAAAACAGCAGAGATTGATGCTGGACATGATTGGAATGTGTGGTGTGAAACAATGGCTTGATCTGAGAGAAACCACCCAGGGCTGTGCTCAGAACGAACTGAGCAGTAGTTTTTTGTTCTGGGGTGCACACTGGAGTGGAGAGCCTTCTGTAGGGTCAGAGCTGCTCTCTGCCAGCTGTCCCTCAGGGCCTGCCAAGGCTGTCAGCAACATGAGCTGCTCATCATTCTGTCTGAGGTGGGAATGGCACTCTGTCATGTACAGCCCTCACTGAATAGAGAAAAATATGTATAAAGTCTGTGAGTAGTTGAGCTTGAGCAATTCTGGCATTTGTACCTGGCATTGCCAGAATTTGGCCTTGACATTTCCTGTGTGACGGTAACAGGTGTGTTTAGATGTAGACTGCTCTGGGAGACTACAATTGCCTGCTTTGTTTGAAGTTATTCTTTATCTTATCAGCTGTCTCTCATCTGAAGGCCATGTCTGGATGACTTAGCTGCTTAGGGGGTTTTGGGGTAGGAACTGTGGGCCTCTTTCTCTCATTTCTCTGCAACAAGTCAGACACAAAATCATTGCAGTCAGTGCACTGACAGCATTTTTAGTGGATAACTTTTCAGAAAGCAATTAAATATATTCTCTGTTCTTGTAGTTCACAGCTGTTCTTAGCAGAGGAGTAGACAGTTCAGAGCTGTGCTTTATTGCAAATTAGGAGAAAATAATGCACCATGGAAGAGCTCTCGTGATGCTGTGCAGCTTCACAACAACGAAACAAAAGGCAGGTATTTCATATATTCATTTCATGACAGTAAGAGGGGAGATGTGAGCACAGAGAAAGAGGGATAGGGGTGTGAATGTGGCCACAGGCAGAGTAGACCAGGCTGCCCTGGTGTCTGCTGTTCAGCCTGTGCCTTCTCAGTGGGACAGCCCTTGGCTGTCTCAGGAGCACTGTCCTACTTGCCAGCAGTTTCCTGCTTTCAGAGCAGTGTTTGTAAGCTTGTGCAGTACCTTTCCCATCTGTATTCTGCACCTCGAGGGCTCATCTGTGTGTAAGAGGGAGCACTTGCATCAGCTGAGCTGCCACAGGTGTGAGTGGGGCTCTCACCTGGCCCCCTCCAGCTGCAGCCACCCCATCACCCACAGCCCCCCAGGCTGGCACTGCCCGTGGCCAGGGGTGGCTGCAGCCAGCACTGGGCACAAAAACAGGGCACAAACTGGGCTCACACTGCTCCCTCTGGGGCTGCAGCACCCGACTCCAGGCAGAGCAGACAGCCCAGCCTCACAGACAGGAGGCTGGTTTTTTATGCTGGTTTTTTATGCTGGTTTTCAGCCCATCCCTCCCAAAGAGAAAGACCATCCTACAGTTTGCTTTTTATTTTTTCTCTGCTGGCAAAGGACATCCATTAAAAATTAGAGTATTCTGACAATGAGCATTAGAATGGCTGTCAGGGTTTTGCCTGTAAACTCGTGTATGGCCTTCCCTGTGTTTTTATACTGGACACTGGCAGTCTGTTGGGAGATGAAATGCACACATGCCAGGGCAGACCTCACCTCTCCACCCACACCTGGGCTCTGTGTTTGGTGAGCTGCACAGCAGTGTCACACCCCATCACAGATCTTTTCTGGAGCCTGAGGCATTGGCTTCTTCTTGGGGAGGTGGCCACAAGAAATCAAAAGCAATCAAAGTAGGAGATGCAGCCACTTATGCCACGTGATGGGTCCTGCTGCTGCTTGTCTCCACTCCCCCTCCACACCCAGCATTTGTCAACACAGCTGGGCATGCCAGTTGATCTTTGTGATGTTCTCTTCCCCAGAAAAGCAGTTAGAGGAGTGGAGGTCCTCTGGACATGCAGTGTGCTTCTCTGTTCACATTTATGATCTTTCCTGTAGCCATGACAATACATTTTACCCATCTGCTCTGCTGTGAAGTGCCAGGACCCCCTGTGTTGGGCTGTCGTGGTGGTGCAGAACCTGAGGGCTGCCCTGATTTGTTCTGCATGGTGGGCCACAGGCCTTGGGCAGAAATTGCCTCTCTGGACACAAACAATTCACTTTTTTGTGACTCTCTGTTTTGCTCCTGTCACCAGAGGGTAATTCTGACCTAGGAGGGGTCTCCCACTGGTGAGAGGGAAGGAGAGTGCAACTTTCTTTGTGCTTGTCACAGTTTGTCCAAAACCAGCTTACATCAGTGAGCTAAATAATGTGTTTGCACTGAAGAAGTCTCCATCTGGGGTAAAATCTGCCCCAGCACTGTGCAATGACTCCCATCATTGCCCTACAAAGCTGCAAGGCTTTTGTGTTTCCTTTCCCAGCTGTTTGCAGAGGTGGCAAGGCCAGGGCTGGGCAGGACACGTAGAAATTGTTTCTATCTGTGTGGGACCCATGGGGTCCTGGCTTTCCTGTGATCTGCTGATTTAGCTGTTTGTCCTACATCACCCCTGCAGTGTCCAAACTGTCTATTAACAAGGCTTTGAAAGGGGAAAGGATTATGTGCAATCTAACAGAGCAAACCCAAGCTGCAGGAGTGTGAGCCTGCCTCAGCCCAGCACTGTGCCTGCCTGGTAATGTACTGTACCTGTCAGGTCATTCTTGTCCTCATCTGCTGTGCTTGTAGACCCAGGTGAACAATCAGCACACTCTCCCTTAATGCTCTGCACCGGAGTGGTTTATGCTGGGGTTCTCCTTGCTCTGCACTGCCCAAAACACACGGGGGGCACCCATCAGAGGCTGCCCGGGCTCCGTGGGGCAGGGACAGCCCCGTGGCCGTGCTGCAGATGGAGATAATTTCCCAGGTTGTTTATTCCTGCAGGTCTGGGTCAACAGCTTTGCAGCTCCTGACACTTCCAGCAAAAGCTCCACCTCCAGTGGAGAGGTCTTCTGGAGCAGCTCACTTTCCCACAGCAGGTGCATCAAGTGGTTTGATTTTTAACTCTATAAAACAAAAGGAGGAGTTGGCTGCTTGGCTTCTGTTAACCTTTTCCTTCTAATGTAGCTATTTCAGTAAGATGAAACATTTTCATGGGAAAGAAAAAAAAAGGTTTTTTACAAAGAAGTACCCTTTTCTCCAAGAAGTAGCCTTTATTTTTAATTGACTGCCATACTGATGAATAAATATGAGTCTTCACTGAAAATATTTTCTGAAGCAGTTTCAGCCCACATGTCATGGGGTTTGTTAAAAATAAATAAAAGTTCTTGAGAGGCAAGACTGTGATGTGTCCCTAGATACCTTTTCAAAAATAAAATCTGTCCCAGAAAATTCTGTGAATGTCTTTGTAGAAGTAGAATTGTGCCTGAGAGCCAGAGAAGAGTAGATGGAAGTAAGCATGGATGAGCCATGCCAAGCTGGATGAAATGTAGGTTTAAACAGTAGAGATTCACCAGGGCTTTTTAATATTTTTTCTGTTTAAACTATTTAGAGTGGTATTGATAGTTTCTCAGATGATAAAGGCTATAATTGCAGTGTGACAAACACAGCCATTCTGGCCTTAAAGAAATAGGAAATGTTGTTTCTTTTCCTCCAACAATTTTTTACAAAAAAAAAGGGGTTTATGACAATGCCATTCCTTTAATTAGCTATTTCATGCAGTGTTCTGTGGTATTTATTTGTAAACATTATGGTCAGATAATGTTCTTTCTTTTAATATGTTGTTACACCATTACAAAAAAGACAGACATTTGTGAATGTATCATCCATAAAATAAGGTAAGTCCCTGAAATGATGTCAAATGAGCAAAGCTCAGCTGAAGCACTGGTTCTCAGCTTTGGGTGGGTCACTTGATGGAAGAGATGCACCATGTAGACAGTCCAGAGAAGTGACAAAAATGATGAAAACGCCAGCTTTGAGCAATCTGAAGGAGCTGTGGTTGATTAACGTGGAGGCTGAGGTGTTGAGCCCAGTGAGGATGGCTGCAAAGGGATAATTCCTGTGTCAGCTGGGATGGGCAGGCACCTCTCAGGGACATCTGGGGTAGGCAATAGGAAGAAGTTTCTTGCTGACAGCAAAGCACTGAAATAGGTGTCCTGAGAGGGCTGAGGTTGGAATCCTCAAAGGTACAGATTAGGGACTAAGGATGATACAAGCTTTGAGGTTGGGAATGGGCCTGATGACCTTCAGTTCATGTTTGCCATGAAAGCTGGGATTTATTCATTTTTAATGATCTGACTCCCAAAGCTGTGGCTTTGGAAGAAATAGCAAAGTATCATGAAACCCACAATCACTTGAAAGGTATGGAAGCAGCAGAAAAATTGAGTGAGGTAGAAACTGCCTACATGGACAGGAGCAGCACTTTTCCTTCCTCAGAGGTGTGCCTTACTGCCTCAAGTTGGCCAGGAGAGAGGAAAAGGCATAAAGTGGCAAGGCAGTGCTTGATTTACCGTCCCTCCACGCCCTGCAGCCTCTGGCTGTTTTCACTGTCTTTTGAAACACGAAGTGATCTGCACCAGCAGTGTTTGAATAGCAAATATCAATGCAGCATAAAGCAAAGGGCACACATATCAGAAAATGAGCAGCCCCTGGTATTTCATAGCAGAACAGGCAGCAGAAATGCTTGCAGGTTGCTGTTCTGTCATCTTCTGCTTACTTTATACAAGTTGGCTGCTTATCCTTGGTCTCATTTAGGGCACAAAGAAGTGAGGATAAGAATGGAGGTAAAAAACCCGCAAGCAATTTGGTAATTTATATGCATATTTTGCTTGTGGCATGCTGAATCAACTGTTCACCTGTTAGTAGGAAAGGGCTAAAATAAAACATTGTCTTGGTTGGGTTAATACCACGTGAGGAGCTCTAGGACAGGGAGGAAAGTAGGGCAGCCTGTTTGGAACTTGTGCTGGAGAACAAACAAAAACCCCCAATGCACACATTCGCTTACCATATGTCACGCTTATCATAAAAGGCATCTCGGTGCTGTTTCTTTGCAGGGATGCTTGGAGTCCACAGAGCAGACTCCCCTGCTGAGGAGGGTGCATGCCGGAGGTGCTGGGGCTGCCCCTGGTGAAAGGTTTGGTGCGTGCTGAGGCAGCTCCGGCGGGCGGCAGGAGCTCGCTGCTCCCAGCGCTCCCCTCTCGGATTGACGCTGCCATCCGCATCGCTGCCACCGTGCCCCGAGGAAAGCAAAGCAGCCCGATTTTGCTGAGAGAGTTCTCCTGGCAGGGGAAGGCATGCAGTGCAGAGAGACGTGCCAGCCAAGAGCCTGGAAGTGCAAGTCCAGGTGCTAGGGCGAGTTCCACCCAAGCCATGCTGTGGTGAATCCTCTCTCTCCGGCCGCGTCTCGCTCAGCACCGGGGCGAGGGTGCTGCCAGGGGCTGCCCATGGGCTGGATTAGTGCCTGCTCTGTCCTTGCTTGAGCCACCTGAAGAAGTGAAGAAGACTGTAAGGAAGATGTTGGACTTGAGCTTCCTGACCGAGGAGGAGTATGAAAAGCTGATGAAGGTTCTGCAGAGAGATGCGGAGCTGAAGAAGAAGGATGGGGATCGCATCAGGTGAGAGTGTGTGATGGCAGGATGTGAGCTTCCCTTGGGGAAGATTTTTTCACTTCTTAGAGAGAGGAGTGTGTTTGTGTGTGTGTGTGAAGAAGGAGAGGTGCAGGTTGCAGCAGTACTGTCCCTTTTGCTCAGGTCCTGATAGATCTTTTCACTGTACCTCGTCTTGCTCAGCCATCCTCCTGTTGCTGCTGTCCTCTCCTTGCAGGAGGGGACTCTCCTTTTGAGTTAATCATCAGCCCTCAGAGATGCCAAGGGCAATCACTCCTTTCCTGTTTGGTGGAGGAAGATGCTGATTGCTTGGTGGCAGAGGTCTGAACAGGGGAGTAGCTGCCACCTTGTTTTACTCAGTAGCACAGAAATGCCACAGTGTGTCTGAAAACGAGGTTTTACAAAATGAGATTTTAAATCCCCTTCCCTGTTCTATGTTGCCCCGTTGCCTTTTGAGGTGTGTGTGTGTGCACCATCTCTCCTACAGAGAGAGGTGATCAGGGGCTACATGATGTGCCAGAGTTTTGCAGGGAGCCATTCCAGAGCCAGGGATTCTTGCTCAGTCCAGCTCCTCCGCCACTGGCCATCCTGGAGCTCAGGTCTGGTTGATCAGGAGTGCTTGTTGCTGCTGTCACTTTTTAAATGCCAGCATTAGACCATCTGGGCTGACAGTATGCACCAGGCTCAGGGAGCTGGCACTGAATTCTCCATGGCAAGAAATGAGTAACTCAGAGTGTGGATGGCACTGTGCCAGGTTACCCCAGCTGAGGATGGGAGTCTTCGATCTGCTTCGATTTGCTTTTTGTTGAGCCAAAAAAAAGAGTAAGCCCTGTGTAGAAAGGGTGCTCAAGGCTTGAAGGGGGAGCAGGAAGTTTTGCTGCAGGCTCCTGTGTGCCCTGGCCTCTGCTTGGAGGTGGGAGCTGGGGAAACAACTGGAAGCCAGAAGCCTGGACTTGGGGTGTATGTGTCTGCATGCTCTTACCTCTCTGAATTGAAACAATTTCAAAAAGGTTTGGTTTTTTATTTATTTTGGGGATTGTTTGTTTGTTTGTTTCTGAAATGGAGTAAATTTTTCCTCTGAAGTAGAGGTTTGGTAAAAAGACTGTTTGGATTATTTTGGTTTTGTTTCACTTCTCTTTGAAAGCTGTTGCACAGGAGGCTTTGATTTGGGAGTGAAGTGAATTAGGTTCTGCCCAGAGCCCCTTGCTGTCAGTTTGGCTGCCTGCAGTAAGACTCGTTTGGTTTCAACCCAACCTGCCTGCTGGGTAAAATGAAGTCAAAGGCATTTCCTTGATCTGCTGTCAGCAAGATGAAAACATCTATTTCCTCTGGCCCAGCACCCTGAGACCCTCATGGAGGCAGTGCAGCCCTGGGAGCTTCTGTTGAGTCCCCAGCATGGCCTGCAGAGGCTTGAGCCCAGTTACCCCTGCTCCCTCCTGGCCTTTAGGCAGCCAAATGTGACCCTTCAAGGCTCCAGGGTTATCTGGGGCTTTGCCCCCTCTTCTTCCTGAGAACTGGGCTGAGGTGGGAGCTTCCCCTGGCCTCCCAGGTTTCACAGGGACCCTGAACTGTGGTGAGCTGTGCCAGCTGAAAGGCAGCTAATTCAGCAAGCCATGGTGAGGAGGGTTAGAGCACTGCCAGGTTTAGGTGCCAAAAACCAGCCCTGGGTGTGCCCAAGTGAGGTACAGGAGGAGAAGCCATGCTTAGGAGGGACAGCTAACCATGAGAGTGCCAAAATAGGCATGGCAGGGGGAGCAGGGAAATGAGCAGTGTGCAGGGAGAATGCTATGGGGACAGGTTGCTTCCCTAAATATCATTATTTGTTTGTGTGGTTTGCAGCAAATTTGATCCAAAGGCTTTTGCTTCTCATGAAGAGATTAATAGACAAATAAAATGGTGAAGGGCAAGACAGACAAACAGCCCCACCCCTTCCTTAACCCTCAGGGCAGCCAAGCAAGTGGGCAAATCTCCTTGCCAGGTGAATGGTTTGGATTTGTGAAATTTGGGAGAGGTGAAAGCCTGTGTTTACAAGGTGCTGTTCCCATTTCAGATAAAGAATAAATCAGATGCTGTTTTAATGCTGGTTTGGCTCTTGTGATTGCAGAGAATAACCTCTGGATCCTTCCCAGTGTCAGACAGGTGAACCCCTGGACATATTACCAAGGTAGCTCAGGGGAAGTCAAAACTTTGAAGATCTTTTTGGTGTGTAATGCTTGCCCTGACTTTCAGGCGGATACAAGGCTCCATCAAGGATGAGAAGAAGAAGAAGTTTGTGACAGGTGAATGGTTTTCAGAAGTGAAGGCAAAACGGTTTCAGGAAGACTTGGAGGGGCCAGATCTGCTTCGGGCATCAATTAGAAGGAAAAAGGGCAAGCTAGAAAGTAAGTATGTTAGTGTACACCTTAAGAAAACAAACTGATGGAACAGAAAAAACTTGGTCCAGGATGGGAGTCTCCCTGTACTGGGAGTCTGTTGAGAACCAGTCCCTGTGTCGTGATAAGGGGAGTCTCATTTATGTTTTCAGTACCAGAAAAGCATCCCTTGTCATCAAAATCAGGGCTCAAAGAAAAAATTACAGTGTGGCAGAGGACCAAGGCAAAAGCCATGTGCAGTGAATGCCTTAGACTTCAGTCTGTGTTAGGGAGTGAAATGAGAACATTCCTGTGTGGAAAAGCCCCACTGAGATAATTGCTGGCATTCCCTTTGCAAGGGAAGTGGGCTGAGGAGGGGTGGAAATCTGTGCTTGGGAAGGAAAATTCCCAGTGATCTTTTCTGGAGGAGGGTTTTAGCCTTCAGAAAGGAGGGTTGTGGGGATCCCTAAGGGTTTACACAGTTGGTATTGATTGTAGTAGAAAACACTAGTCATGGGCAGTAATACAACTGTCTAAACCAGGTAGATACCCTATATTTAAACTACAGCCTGCAGAGCAGCACAGATGGATGAACTTGATAACTTCTTGTGCTTATGTGCAATACTTGAGGGCTAAAAATCACCTGTGGGAGAGACCATTTCATCCACCTCCTGTGGCAAGTGAGCCCTGATGCACAGTTAGTTATGAATATCCCACTAAGAATCTTTGGTTTAGAGTGGTAGGAAATGAGTAAAAGTGTTAGAGCAGGAGTTGCTTGTCAATTTTATACACATGCATAAAAACACATGTATGGGCAAGTTAAACTGGTCAGGCCACTCCTGATTTCTGTTGGAATTTGCTTCTTATATTGTCTCATCCTGAAGTTAGCAAAGGCATGTCTTGCTTGTCTTGGTGGATTATAATGTACTAAACTCTCTGTGGTGATAGGAGCCAGTAGCTGTGTCAGTGGCTGAGCCAGTTTTCAGGGCAGGGATTTAGATGGGTGGAAGTGAAGGCTTCCTGCTGCCTCTGCCAGCCAGGAATGAAGAGCTCTGTGTGAGGGGGAAATGTCAGTGAAGAGCAAGTGCCACACCGTGCCTTTGCAAGTGGGGCGAGAAATGAATGCAGTCTTTGGTTGTCAAGGCCATTTCAACCATGACAGGCAAAGGGAAAGCGTGGGAGCTCTGTGTTTGGTTCTTTTACTTCAGCACAGCTGCCTGTTGTCACCTCCTGCCCCCAGGTCTGAGGCAGAAGAGGAGGACGTGGCTCACTGTGTCAATAAATGTCCTCCGTGTGCCTTCCTGTGCCCACACGTGCCACCAACCACGCGCCGGGTTCTCTCTCCTAAAACAATGTTCAGTGATGCTTTGTGCACATCAGTGTTGGCAGGGGCAGAGCAGAAACATGCTCCCTAAAACTGGCTCGTTCCTACACAACCAGACTCTTGTTTTCCAGCAGGGGCACCTCCCTGACTTCCACTGCTGTGGAAACCACGAGGCTCCCCAGCTGCTCCTCCCGTGTGTGCCAGACGTGCAGTCCCAGCTCAGACAGCTCTGAGCAGCACCTGCTGTGTCCCTGCACCTCAGGGCCAGGTGCTGGGCAGGCAGGAAGATTGGGAATGCAGCATCTTTCTCCATAGGAAGGCACAGGCAAGGGGGAGTGAATATTTGGATATTCCTGTGATGTGCAGGCTGACTGTGCCAGTGCTGGATGGTACCACACAGGCAGTGTTGAGACTTGAGTCTTCTCACCATAAGACTGGCCTGCTCTTGGGCCTTGTGTGGTTTCCCAACCAGGTAACAAGCAAGGCCATACTATTTAATATTACTTCTGAATCCTCTGAACTTCTTTTTCTTTTGTTTCTTTTGTTTTGTTTAACTTTCTTTTGTTTAGTGAAATATATCCTCAAATGGTTTGGCAGTTCTTGTAACAGGTAGATTTTCCCTTTAAAATAGACCTAGCTGCATGAATGAATACATGCAGATCTTTTTGACCAGACTAAGCTTTTATTCACTGTTTGAGAGTTTAATCCTTTTGGTTTTGCAGTAGCAAGAAAACCCAGTTGCTAACAAAATATCTAATGCAGCATTAAACCCTGCAGTCTGCTGTAAAAGTTACTGTCCTCTATTGTTTTTAACCTGGGGTCTTTGGGAGCTTAGAAGATACAGCTGGGCCTTGTGCCAGTAAAAATAACAGGGATCTCCTCATTAAGTGTATTGGCCTCCTCCTTTGTTTGCCAAGATCGGATGACTTGAGTCAAAACAGGAAAGGCTGAATTGAAATCCTGGAACAGATTAACTTTATTGACAGTCAGTGGCAGGGTCCTGTGGAGCTCCTGCCATGAGCTGGGCAGCTTTGGCCTCTTGCACCTGTGGGCTCTGGAGGTGCCTTTGCTGCCCTGGGGCCTCCCCATCCCTGGGGAGAGCAGGCAGAAGCCCTGAAAGCCCTCTCCTCCTAAACCCCCAGGGATTGTGCTGGTGGGATTCTTTTCCATTGGGCAAAGCATCTTCTTACCTCAAACAAAACACACCAAACACTCCAAGGGTAATGAAATGTCATTTCTCACTTGTCTCTGTTACGTTACAGATGAGGCCAACAAGCACACCCAGGTGGGTCTGGAAACCAAAGCTGCCCCAAGTCCTGCCCTTCCTGAGGATGTTGCTGATGCAGGAGAGGGAAGGTAACACTGCTGCATGTGCAGTGCTCAGGCTGCTGCTCTTACTTCTAATGAAAATTGAATGCTACCCATTAAACCCTAACTGAGTTTCTGAGCCTGTATAAGTAATACGTTCCGTAGGAGATTTTTTAAGTCCTTCTTCCAGGAATTGTCAGGCTATCAATCCACCCCTAATAATCAAGTGCTAATGTGCTTATCCCACAAAGGTCTTTTCCTGCATGATTTGATAAGGGATCAGTAAAATGGAAGCTGTCTCCAATGTCAGGATATGCTGGTTAGTTTTTCAAAGTAATTATGGTTTTATTTGTTTAATTTTTGCTATGGAGCAACACTAACAAAATGGACTGTTTGAGGAAACTGCTCATTTCCTGCTGGTGCCAACCTCTGTGTCCAGTGCTCAGCACTCTCCATCAAGGCTTGGTAGGATTTCACATTGTGCTGACTGAGCAGAAACATCTATTAAAAGCACTCCAATGAGCAAGTCAGTGACCTCACTCAATATCCATGGACTATGGAGAAGCAGTTAAAATATTCACATATTCATGTATTGTTGTTCCCATCTCATTTGCCTTTTTTTGTCAGCAGAATGAGGAATCATTCTTCACAGGTGGCAGTTGTTCCAGTTAAATATTAAATGTGGGCCTTGACAACACTTGGAAGCCTCTTGCAGCTGATTAGTGGGTGTTGTTTAAGGAAGGATCCAGAGGCAACAGGCCCCAGGTGCTCCTGCTTTGCTGGCACAACACCCAGTGGGGTTTTTTTGGGGGGGATTGTTTAAATCTTGAAAAGCTAGCTTTGTTTTTCTTATTCAGTCTTAAGCAAGGTGTGTCCTGTTCCCTCCTGGGCCATAGCAGAGAAATGTCTCTCCCTTCTGCGTGGCCCTTGGGCTCTTCTGGCACTTCCCAGAAGGGGAAAGTCTGAATAAACCTAGCTGACACACATTGTTTCTCTTGAGCAAGTTCTGCATCGGAGCAGAGCTGAGGTGATGTTGAAGACTGCCTGAGCACCCAAACAGGCACATCATTACCACAGACCTCCTTGTTGAGGCATTTCTCCTCTCCCACAGATCCAGTACACCTACCCTTGAAACCACAGAGCAGAAAATTGTGCCAAAAGTGAAGCCAAGACTTCCTGTCCAGTTGTCTGCATCATACAAGGTAATACAGGCACAGGCTCTGCACTTTGTTTTGTTACTCCTTGGGGCTTCACACAGTCTATACCTACTGACAGGGGCTCCACAGGCTGCCTGCCCTCGTGTCTCTGCTTAAATAAAATACATTTTTTCCAGTCTTGCCAGTATTTATATATTGATAAGATTTGTTTTCTGTTCAGAGATCCAGCATACATGATGTCTCTTCCTCAGAGAGTGACACTGGAACAACAAACAGCTTTCATTTGTCTGGAAAAGGTAAGTTTTCTCTTCAGTGAGCTGTTGGTGTTTCTGTTACTCAACATCAAACACCCAGAGATAAGATGCTTTTCAGTGTGTGTACAAATAAATAACAAAGAGTGCCTTGGCATATAAGAATGGGCTGCCAGCACGTTGTGAATTACAGCCAGGGCAGCAGGGACCAAGGCAGAAAGCAATGTGATGACTGAAACTGCTCTGGCCTCTCAGTACATATTAAACTGAGTGCTTGGCTCCCAGCTCTTTAATCCAGAAGAGGACTTACTCTCTGTTTCCAGCATTGACTGTACAGTGTAGTTTTGGAACATTGCAAATAGCCTGTAGAAAAGCTGTCAAATTGAAAGGGAACCTGCAAACAAATCCACAACTCACAGCAACAGTTTAGAGCGCAGTGGATTTTTTCTGTTGCAGGGAGAAGGACTGGGGTTTTCAGGGCTTTCTTCAGATGGAAAGGAACTTTTGAGAGTCTGAATATGGAAAAGAACTAGGGATATATTGAGGATTTCTGAAAATTCTCTGTCTTCTCATTGAGAAATTGCAGCCCAGACCTTCCAGGGAGAGATTGGACTTGATGCAGTGGGACAGGCTGTGAGCATTTGTTGTTTTTGTAGGTGATGGAGTATCTCCATTGCCCAGCAAGCTTTCAGAGGATGCTGTGCCTCAGCCCAGCACTGCACCCGGAGGAGAAGCTGTTGATGGGGCCACCGGCACCACAGAGGGGCCAAAAACTCCACCCGAAGAAACCTGTGCTCGCAGCAAAATACCAGTTAAGAGGAAACCGAGCAGAACCTTGCCCAGATGTGAGCAGTTTGTGAATCAGGTGGGGCCAGCAGAAAAGAGCCTCGCAAAGACGGAGCCGCTGGCAGGCCCCAGAGCCCTGCCCGCAGAAGGGGAAGGCCGGGCCGGTAAGCAAGGCGTGAACTACACCATCTCCTCGATGAATAACAAAGAGGAGGATATCGGCCTGGACCGGGAACACTTCAGGAACCTGAAGGACTTTTGGGAGAAGGGAGCAGACTCGGCGGCAGAGGGCTGGGCCCAGGCGGGCGGGCGGCAGTTCCCGCTGCGCCGCTCGCTCTCCGTGCAGCCTGCGCAAGGCCGGGACGCTGAAGAAAAACCCGGTGCCTTCACCAAAACAAAGACCCCCTACAAAAGGACAATAACGTTGTCTTCTAGCGAGGAAGAGCCGAGCTGTGCCACTCGTGCAAGGAAAGGCTCTGTTTCCGTCGCTGCCAGGTCCACATATGCCAAGGGCAGAGGCGGCCTGCTGACAAGAAATGACTCGCTGAGTGAAAGCCATGGCAAGCTGCTGATGCCAGAGGAGGAGAAGGTGGTGCAGCACTGCTCCAAGAAATCCAGACTGCCTGTGCGAGCACCTTCCACCCAGCTGGAGTCCCCTCCCAGGGATGTGTCTGGCAGCAGGCTGGAGCCAGGGAGGCCTGTGGAGGAGCTGGTCGTGGCAGAAGAGCGCCAGCCCACAGCAAGGTCCCTGGCGAGCAGGGTACAGATCCTGATCGAGCCTGTGCTCACGGATGGTGAAAACGATGATGAGAAAGAGGAAAGATCTGATTTGGGCACTCAAGACAACATGGAAATAAATGGAGAGCTACCTGAGGGGAAAATGTGCGAGTCTTCACATCAGCCGACACCGGGTGAACCATCTGGAGAGAGAGAAGCTGTTCAGGGAACAGACTCAGCTGTTCACTCAGGTACTGAGGGCTGTGACTGCACCCTCTGAAGTCCAAATAGAGAGCCATCCCTAAGCCTGTTTTCTTCCCTAACCCTTCTGCGTTTTGCACATTTTCTTCATCTGTCCATTTGTCCTATATTGGAATTTGTGCAGAATTAGCTTGTGTAGAATGTGTTCTGCAAACAGCTCTGGGAACAAATCTTATGTAGCCTAGTGCAAGTGTAGGAGGGGATGGTGCCACGTTCCCTTGCTTTCCTCCCCACTCCCAGCCCCTGTGCCTTACCTGCAAGCACCTCACCTTGGGGCAGCCCTGCACTACCTACAACACATCACAGGAACTCACTTTATTTCACTCACTGGCAAGATTGTATTTTCTTCAAATGTGAGACTGGAGGAATTCTTTGTGGTAGTAGAGATTAGTCTAACACAAATAGAAGAAATGAAATGTGAAGCAAAGTGTTTAATAAGTACACTGGCTCTTAGAGTACCTTGCTGTAGCCACTGGCTGTGAGTGCCTAAATGACATTTTGTGTCTTTTTGGAATGCACGAGTGAACTTTGATATTGAACTTTAAGCAAAGCAGACTGAACAAGGAGTCTGATCTTTCTGGGTTCTGATACCATGATGGTGTGAATAGCATCACCATTTTAGCAGCCTCTTCCTCTGGGTTTGGTGGGCTCTTGTAGTGATTATTACTATGAAAAAACATTACTGTTACTTGCAACTCACTTTACATTTCCAAGCAACGACCTACAAAGAGAGAGCATCTTACCTTCTTTTTCCAAATTTTCTGTCCTCGTGTACCTGGGTAAGACCTGTTTGAGAGGATTTTCCACAGTCTCGTCTGATTTTTATTTTTTAATTCTGTCATTTCTTGGCTTATTTCCTACCTTGTGTAACATTCCTATGAAAATCCGGAGTTGCACTTCAGGTCATTGCAAATATTTTCTTTCTGGAATGTTTTGGGTTGTGAAAGACATCTAAGATCATTAAGTCCAACCATTTATACACTAGATCATCCTAGTATTTCTCAGGGCTTTTCCCTTTATTAATAAATTCATTTCAGGTTGATACTAGCAGATGGCTCTGTTTCACTGGTAGCTCTTCACAAGAGTTGGTGTGTCTTGGGGACTGGGTTAATCCAGTATTTACATTTTTGGCACAGTGTGAAGAGGTTTTCTCAGGGGAGACATCAGAGCACTGGGATGGTTGGGAAGCAGCCCTGTGCAATGTAACTGCAGTGTGCTCTAGGCAGAGTGACCAAGGGAGGCACACACATGAGCTTCTTGATGCACTGCCTGTTTGTGTTTATTTGTTTACCATGTTGATTTGGCTTTTTGTGTATTCCAGAGGAAGATGGGGATCATTCTCCTGCTGCTCAGGCACTGGCCCGAGCAAACAGCATTAATCTTGCAAAGAGCATGGTGAACATTTACACAACCACAGAGAGTGAGTAACATCTTTCTTTCTTTTTTTTGGTTTACATTTGCTGAAGGTAATATATTATGCCAATTTTTCATCACCATGCTTCTGTGCATGTACCAGGCTAGGAAAATGACATACTGTTTCATCATCAAATTAGAGAGTTTATACTGCCTAAAATTAAATTCAGAGCCAGGAAATTACAGATAGATTGATGGCTTGTTACTTCAGCAAAAACACCAGGGCTTCAAAGGGTTGGCAAGAAGCTCGTGCTCATCCCTCCTGTTCCTGCACAAGGATTGATCCAAGGTGCCAGACCTGGTGCCAGCGTGTGACTCGTGCCACAGGCCCCTGCTCATGAGGCCTCTCCCCTCGGCCAGAGCAGAGCCCCAGGCTGGACTGGTGTCCCCAGCTGCCAGCTGGGACATGTTTTATGGTGGCAGTGTCTCCCTGAGAAACCCAGAGACGCTGAGGAGAGGGCAACCAAGGAAGCAGCAGCCTACCTGAAGGAGCCCAAGAAAGCTGCAGCCATGGAAAGTGCCTGAGGGAAGGCAGCAGCAGCCTCTGTGCCCAAGAAAGCCAAAGACAGCCCCCAGAGGGTGAAACCTGGCAAGCCCAAAAAGAGAGCTAAGAGCTTGCCCTGAAAGGAAAGTGATGAGGCCAAGGCTGCCAGGACTGAAATGAGAAGCATGGGAAGGCAATGCCCAAGGAGAGGTAAAGGAAAAGCCACTTGGAGGCTTTGATTGAGCCCATTTCAGTCCAGCTTGGCTGGTTATGGCAGGGAGGCAGCCTCCTGGAAGGTCACACTGCAGAGCCCTGTGGCTGTGCCCAGCCTGGCTGGCACCTCATGCCAAGGACTGCCCCATCCTGTGGTGTCCAACATGTCACAGGGCATGGTGGCTCAGAGCTCCTGGCCCCACTTTGCTGTTCAGGGACGTGAGCTCCACCATGACAACCAAGATTTCAGCTTTATCCCCTTATCTAGAGCCTCAAACCTCATCCTTGGAAACACACCTGTTACAGAGGTCCAGTTTCATGTTTGCAGTATGGCAAATAGTCTGTGGAGAGGGCTAGATACAATTATTTATTCAAAGTTGGAAATAAAAATAGTAAATATCAAATGAATGGTAAATCAAGGATCACTTGGGCATTTTGAGCACCAAAGAATCTATCACCGTGCCTAAAATGCTAAACAAGTGTGTTCATGAGCATGCATGCTCATATACATGTATCTTTTCAAAACAAACTCTTCTGGGATGGAGAAAGTCATCTTCAAGAGAGCTACTGGGAGAAGATGAAGATACAAAATAAGTTTTAGATAGACTTTTAAGGAGTCCAGTAACCATCTTTCTATTGATAGGAAACTTTCTAACATTTTCTTTTAGATAATCTGGCTATTGTCCACCTGTGTCTAGCAGAGTGTTTGAGAGGTGTATGCAGTGGTGAAATTGTGGGTATAAATATTTTAGTGCACTTTTCTACAGGGCAGTGTGCTATGAGATGAAGATGTGAACATGTTTGGTTTCTTTGACGAGGAGGCAGATTTGTGTGGTTTTAGTGTAAATTCAGTCTGCACAAAGCAGGCAACATCCTCGTCCTTGTGCTGAAAAGGGAATCGGATGAGCCACTAGAGGGAGTTCCACACTCCCACACAGTGAATGAAAACACACTGAAAATAGTTCTGGGATGTTAATTAGCAGTTTTTGTCATGGGGAGGATCAGCTTCAATGGCAGGTGACACAGACAGGACAAGTAGGTAGTACTCCAGTGCCTTCCACGAGCTTTTTCTCCTTCCTTGTCCCCTTTAACAAAAGTGTGAGTTACAATTTCTTAATTCTGACAAGCTATCTTGATGCCTTTTTTTTTTTTGTACCTGCAGCATACAATAAACCCCATTTGATACCACATCAATTTCTTGAACCTGAAAGAGTCAAAGAACTGAGCAGATCCTCTCCTCTCCTGTTGTCTGAGGTGGGTTGATGCCAGAAATGGCTGAAATAGTGTTCACAGCCTTTCCTGAATGGCAGTGGGTATCAGGAGAATGTTTCTCCTGGAGACCAGCAGTACGTGCTTTAGAGCATGCCTTGGTTATGTCCTGAAAAACTGAGAAATGCCTTAAGAAAAAAGCCCCCAGTAAGGCAGAGCAGCTATTCCATCCCGGAGGATGCTGCCCTGTGTGTCACACCCTGCTGTTGTGTGCCCTTTCCCAGAGCCCAGGCGGGGCATGCAGCTCTGTTTGGAGGCAGTTAATGCTGACGTTCAGTGCTGGTTGGAGGGGATGCCCTGGGGAGGCTCCCTGCACTCTCCTAACCTGATCTCTGCTTAATGGCACTCCGCCCGAGCAATTCCTTTCTCTCTCTGGTGTTGCAAAGCGCTCGTTCTGCAGAGCTTGAAGATGCTTCTTGTTTTCTGAGCAGACTGAATCGGACACGGCTTCAGAAATCAGCTTCCAGTTTCAGAGGCACAAAAAGACCCCCAGCACTGGCAGCCACTCATCCGACATGGCTTCGGTGTCCTCGGTAGGTACCAAGCGCCGGCGCCTCCTGGACAGGGCTGCGCAGTCGGATGCAGTGACTCTGCATTTAGGCTGGTGCTGATGATGTGGCCTCCAGAGCATCCTGTGGGTTTCTGCAAGGGCTGCATTATTAAAGGAATGGGGCTGATTAACGACTTGCTGGGGTTTAAGGAGTGAATCCAGGTACCACCTCAAAGCAGAGACCCCCTGAGCTGTTGGTCAGATTGCCTGTCAGCGACAGCCCCCACTGCCAGGTGTGGGTGCTCTGAATCCTGGGGTGCACAAGGTGAGGAGGGGGTTGGCAGGTGGGAAAATGAGCCACAGAGCTATTAAGGGACATGTTTGTGGTTCAGGACTGCAAGAGCTTGCCCTCTGCAAGCTGGTCCTTCATCAGCAGGTAGGAGACAGCAAAAGCATGTTTTAGAGCTTCAGCTTCTAAGGAAAGCTGAAAAAAGCTGAATGTGTTGAATGTTTTTAAAAGCTTCCTTAGAGACAGTGTTTGGGGAGGGAGCTGCTTAAAAGTGCTTAAATTTGCTGTGCTACTGTTACGGCTTTCTCCAAGGAGTATATATGAGATTTACAGAATATATGTGAGGCAAAGCTGGTAGGGAGAGGTCATGAATGTAGATAAATGTGTTAAAAACTTTGGGGCACATGAGTTCTCCTAATCTGGAGCATCTGGGAGCTGAAAATGAGTCCAGGTCACGCAAGTGTTCTTGAAAATCTCATTCAAGATTCTCTGCTGGGGTGAGTATCCTGATGGGATGGTAAATGCAGCTCCAAGGACTGACAGGAGATGTTTAACAGGTTTTTGGAGGTTATAATAAAATTCAGAACCAAAGAAAGTAAAGACAGAGAAGAATTGGATTAATTACTAGGAAGGTTTTTTGATAAATGTTCATGATGATAACACAGAGAAGTGCCAAGAGGGTTAATGATTTGCTTTGTAAACAGCATTAGCTTTTATGATATCCTGTCAGGAATCATGAGTGATTGGTGCAAGAGAAAATTATCTCATCTTTCTGTAGCTGAGTTTTGCTTGTGCTTTGTGACTTTCTACCAGTGAAAGACAAAGACTTGAAAAAAGAAGCCCAGGTTGTCTGGGCAAAATGCAGTTTGTTCAGGGAAAGGAAATAGCTCTTGGGTGCCTAGCTCCAGATTTGTATCTGGAGAAACCTCATGTACCTGTGCCTTTGGGGCAAGCACAGGCTTCTCTGGTGGGGCAGTGGCTCTTCAGAACAGGGTTTTATCTGGTTTGTGCTGCTCCATGCATATTGTGGGTAAGCAACAAGATAGGAATAGTTCTTCCTACATTTCTAGTTTGTTTTATAAATGGATTGACAATTGTGTGACTATATCTATCTGAAATAACAAGTTCTTCTAATATAGTTCAAGTTTTCTCAGTATCTTCCTTTCTTAGTGATGAGATTGGGTCAGGATATCAGTTATTTGTTCTCTAAGCACAGGGAAGAGATGTGTGGTCCCCTCAGGAACATCTGAGTCCATTTCCCACAGTTTTGGGATTTAGGAGTGAAAAAACTTCTGTATTTCTTGAGCATTCAATGCTTCCAAGTCCTGGTCTAGGATAGCACATCCTTGTGAGACTCTTATTTGGATTCCCCAGCCCTGGCTTGCTTGAGAGCAGCCACAGCTGTGAACCATCTCTGTGCCAAGAACACCACACCGCACAAGGACAGGAACTCCGGGTTTTTCTCTGGGAATGCATTTCCCAGCCTGTTGTCTTTGCCCAGGAGCCAGTCAGACCGTGCCTGTTTCAGTGGCACTGACCTTGCTCTGCCCCCTGGCAGGTGAGTGGCAGTGTGCTCAGTGTCTACAGCGGAGATTTTGGGAGTGTGGATGCCCAGGGAACCGTGGAATTTGCTCTGGACTATGACGAGAAGAACCGGGAGTTCCAGGTCCACGTGTCCCAGTGCAAGGACCTGGCTGTGGTGGATGAGAAGAAAGGCAGATCTGACCCGTGAGTGATGTTTTAGTGCCTGTGACTTCTACATTGCTGAATTCTGTGTTCTGGAGGGGTTTTAGTTTCTTTAAATGTAATCCTTCCTTCCGTCCTTCCTTATGTCCTTCCTTCCATCCTTCCCTCCCTCCGCAATATCCAACTGGAGTTTGTTTTCTAGGTATGTCAAAACTTACCTGCTCCCAGACAAAGCTAGGATGGGTAAGAGGAAAACATCAGTGAAGAAGAGGACAGTGAACCCCATTTACAATGAGGTGTTACGGGTAAGAGCAAACACACACTCTGAAAACCTCTGTTGTAGTAGGCACCTCTGTCAGGCAGGTCAGGAAAGATCCTGCCTTCTTGGCCAGATTCCTTGCCTGCCTCCTGCCAGCACTGCACTGCTCTTCCCTGGGGTTTGAGAGGCCTGGGATGTTAAAGGGTCCTCTGCACCCATCTGTGTGGCACACAAGACTTCTCTGCCAAAACCACACAGATCTTTGGATGCAATAGGGACCTGCAGTCAGAGCAAGGGCTGTTTGTCCTCCCCTTCCCTGGCATGCAGTGACGAGGCACAGGACTGGTAGGAAAGGTCTGCATTATGTGATCATACTCATCAAAGCATAGAGGATTATTTAACAATGCCCAGGCCTGTGTTAATAATTCTTGAAAGAATATTGGTTTTGCCCTGTGATGAATGGAATGCCAGGTTTCCCTGTGCTCAGCAGAAAAGCTTTGAGTAATAGTCATGGTAGTAGTATTGCTACAGGACAAAAAAAAAAAAGAGATGTTCACACAGAAGCCAGTCCATGGGTAGTGCATGTGTGGGGTGGGTTTGTGTTTCAGAGCTTATTCAAGCTTTTGAGTAGTTTATGTCTGTTTGTGAAAGAAACAGAAGAAAAAAATTGAACAACCTGACTTCTCTTTCTTCCTCTAGTATAAAATAGAGAAAATGGTATTGCTGATCCAAAAATTAAATCTCTCAGTTTGGCACAATGATCCGTTGGGACGTAACAGTTTTTTGGGAGAGATTGAAATAGACTTGGCCAGCTGGGACTGGAGCAACAGGAAACTCAACTGGTACCCACTGAAGCCCAGGGTAAGTGTGTCTCAGCTCAGTCCTGCTTTCTAGCCCAGCCCTGAAGCCTTGAGGGTGGCAGAAGTCCTTCCTGACTCCTCTGAGGTCTTTGGGTATGGTAGAGCAGGACGATGTGAGCTGTACCAGGGACCAACCCCTGGACACCTTAGTGCAGTTCAGTGCTCAGAACAGTGGCCTTCTGGGGTCTGTTCTGGTGACTGATCTGTAGGGACACTTTCATAAATGCAATGTGACACTGATTAATCACAGTAACTTTGCCATGACTTTGCCATTCTCTCCACTCACATGAAGACCATCCCTTAAAAACAGCAGAGTACTAGGTGAAGCAGCTGACATGCCTTGAGAAGTAAATATTCAGGTGTTTGTAAAACCTGTACAGCTTTCTGCATGCTCCTGGATTCACAGGTCTGATATGAGGTCCCTTCTAAGCAAATAGAGGACATTTATCTTTCAGAACCAAGATGGTTAATTATATCCAGCTGGACGTGTCTGGAAGGGCAGCCTTGTACTCTGAATCCTCAGGCTTTTCCTTCTGAGAGACTGAGTTTGAGAACAAACCCACAGAGAAATGACCTGCCCTAAGAATGGGCTGCTCCAGCTGTGGAAAATCAGAGTTTGTCCATTTGTGCTCCTCCACTGAAGTCAAAAGCTGTTTACCTTGCTGTGTTTCCACAATCCTCCATTTAGTCAGTCATAACTGTTTCTGTTTCAGAGCCTTTCTGCTGTTAATGGAGTGGATCATCGAGGAGTGATGAGTTTGTCCATTAAGTATGTTCCCCCTGGAAGCCTGGGTAAGTGTGCTTCATGCATTAAGGGCTGCTGCCCCAGTGCAAACACAGCTTGCAATGCCTCATCTGCTTAGGGGCTGCTTAAAGAGGGATCTCATTACAGCAACATCTTAGAGATCAGCACAAAGGCAGTGTTTGACAGCACTGCCTGCAGCCTACATCTGATTTCCACATCTGGATTTGCTGGCAAAGTGTTGGGGAGAGAGGAAGGGCTCAACAACCTCCAGCTCATCAGCTGTGAGGAGCATGTGGGCACTGGGGGTGCTGTGATGTGGTAGGAGCAGCACAGAAGCCATGTTACTGTGGGGCAGGCACAAGGTTGGCTTGGCTCAGCAGTTCCTTCTCTTTCCCTGTCTGATACAGCGCTGGCAGGTTGTGTCAGGAGCCTGTGCAGCTGCAGCAGTGAGGAGCTGGCTGCAGTGCTGAGATCCCCAGCGAGGGGCAGTGAGCACACAGGAGCCCTGTGGGTCCCTGGAGAGCAGGCCTGTCATTCTGGAAGCCATGGCTCTCACTGCCATGACAGCTTTTCTCTTCTCATAACTGGCAGGGCCCAAGAATCCTCCCTCTGGCGAAGTTCACATCTGGGTCAAAGACGTCAAGGACCTGCTGCAGTTGCGTCCCTCTGGAGTTGATTCCTTTGTGAAGTGGTGAGTGCCCCAGCACAGTGCTGCTCCTGCTCTGTGCCCCCACAAAGGGCTGTGTTCCCTGCTCTCTCCTCAGGCTCACCAAGCTGTGCCTCCATACTGGAAAGCCTTTGTGTTGCACTGGGAGAATTGTAGGGGAGCACTGCCCTTGTTATTCACCTGTGGCCAAACTAGGAAAATCCTTGCTGTGATAAAGCTCTTGGTCAGTGTTCAATGCTTCATGCTGTGTGTTTTCTCCTCTCAAAGCTATGTGCTTCCAGACACCAGTAAGAAGAGCTACCAAAAGACCCGAGTCATAAAGAGAGACACAAACCCAGTGTTCAATCACACCATTGTGTATGATGGCTTTCATACAGAGGACCTGAAGGATGCCTGTGTTGAACTCACTGTGTGGGATCATGAAAAGCTTACCAACCATTTCCTTGGAGGAATCAGGCTGGGCCTTGGCACAGGTGAGTATTTTCCTTTATATTAACTCAATACTGTTACCATAGTGCTGAGCTACAAGGTAAAGTGGGAGGTTACGGAGTATTTTCCTGTAGGAGAGAAACCAGGGGTGGGGTGTCTCAGTGACTGGTACCTGCACCATGTCTTGGATGGAGAGGGCCATGGTAACAACCCTCTGTTCCCACATTTTCTGCCAACATCAGATCTGAGGTTTGGCAAAACTCAAGAATCTCCTTGGGTCGCTCAGAGAGTTTTCCTGCTCTTACAGGAAAGCAGGCTGCATGACAAACCAACATTGTATTGGTGCTCCTCCCAGGGAAGAGTGCTCAGGGATGGACTGGAATGTCACAGGGATGGCACCACCTGGTGACTGTCCAGCCTTCAAGTGCTCTCTGAGAGATTAAGAGGATAAGTGTCCCTTGGGGGACAAGGCTCATGGTGGCTGGAAAGTCTGCCTTGCACTTTGGCTATTGGATTTGCCTCTGTGTCCTCTGTTTTCCACCTCTAATGTCACCAGGTGGGTTGTGAACTCTCCAGAGGGAAGGGGCAACAAGAATAAGACATAAAAATACTAAACCCAAGATTAGCTGTGATCTAAATTTAGACTTCTCTCTCATTGACAAGTAATTGACACCTAAAAATTTGGTTGAATTGGAATTATGTGCACACTTTTCTGCTATGGTATGTTTGATTCCTATAGAAACGAAATGAGGATTTTGATGAATACTCCACCTTGTCCACAAGAAAATCTTTTAAGGGGAAAACCAAGCCTTTAAGACCTTCTTTACCATTCAAAAAGATGCAGAAAGGGCTTGAGCCCAATATTGGTTTCCTTGGCAGGTTATGTTTAGGGTTTTGCATTTTATGGCCTTTGCAGTGTCTTCATTCAGAGCTCTGGTGTCGAATTGGCATTTGCAGGAGAACAGGAGGTGCTCAGGGTGCAGCTTGCTGAGGGGGAGTCAGCAGCTTTTATGTTAAGACGTTGCCTGCAGCAGTTACATCCCATTGAGTATTTGTGCATGGAGTGGGAACTCTTTGTGTAGCTCCCAAAGTTTTCTTGTTCTTTTCAGGTTTGAGCTACGGCATCTCTGTGGACTGGATGGACTCCACCCAGGAGGAGGTGGCCTTTTGGCAGGAGATGATGTTGGCTGCCAATGAATGGATCGAGGGATTGCTGCCACTGCGCTCACTGGCAGGGAGGAAAAAACTGAAATAGCCCCTTGTTGGTTAGCAATGCCCAGTGTGTTCATTAGAATCAGGAAACTTCCTGCACCAGGGAGAAGGAGACCATGCACAGGGCTGCAAGTGTCAGGGTAATAAGGCAATGAATGGGCATCACCTTGGAGGTGTTAATGCTGAATACTACTCCACTCATGGAGGACATGGAAGATGCCAAATATGATTTTGACCAAGAAGAAACTTAATTTGCCTTTTTGTTTAATCATTTATGTACTCAGTATATTTGAATTCCATCAAGCCCTGGGAACACTGGCAGAAGGAAAAGGAGTTACGGTTATTTTATTTTTTTTACCGTTTCTTGTGCCATTTTTCTTCTGTGCAGAGAGGTAGTTGTGCTGAAGCAGAAGCATGGTGTTATTCCTGCTCCCTGCAAGGGGTACACTCTGTACTTGGTGGACAATTGCTCCAAGTCACCAGCGCAGTTTGAGAACAGGAGCTTTGCATTTGTCACCGGTGATAACACCTTTAATGTGAGGAAAATTGAGTTCCAAGGTACATCTAAAGAAAGAGAGGACTATTTGCAGCAGAAAATGAAGAAACCTGAGGAGGATGACAATGAGGAATTCAATATATTAATTTCTTTCTGCTTTAATCTGAAAGAGTGCAGAGATGCTCTTAGTGGGATTTTGCAAGCAGGAGCTGTTTCCCTGGCTTTCCCACAGGCTTCCTCAGTGACCTCAGGCAAGTTTCTTTGTGAAAGGAGAGTTTGAGTGCAATATAAAATGTTTGCCCAAATGGAAAATACAGTTACATTGCTAATGGGCCCAATCACACCTTTGCAATGCCTCGTGTGCAAAACATTTCAATATGAACTGATGAGGTAGGAGAGAGTCTCATGTCAGCCTGGCATCAGGGTCAGGGATGAAAAGTCAAACCACACTGGAGTGCAGGAGATCCTGGGAGCTGCTGGGAGAGAGGTAAGTAGGGAGTGAGTGAATGTGAGGGGAATGCAGAGCTTCAGTTTCCTGGGGCTCTCCTGCCCCTGCATCCCCTGCTGCCCCTCTGGTCTTCCTTTCACCTGGAGCCTGCTAGTGAGTTGTCTGCAGCTGGAATTTCCCTCTGGCCAGTAGCTTGCACAAAAACTTTGCATCTGGCACGTTGACATTGGTGGAGTGGTGTTGTGAATACATTTTGAGTTGCAGCTTTGTAATTTCTATTTTGGGTGTCCATATTGTGATTAAATAGAATGCTTTTCTTTAGTCATCACTTGGTCGTCTTGTTTTATCGTGCTCTAAATAACAAAAAAGCAAGCCAAAGAGGTGTTAAGTTTTGTTGTGTCAAAATGAAGCATTTTTGCCAAAGGGCAAGTGAAATGTCATGAAGAAATAATTTTTATAACTATCCCACTTTAGATTTTGGCTCTCTGACTATTTTGATATTCTTCTTTAATGGATTGATTTTATTTAACTCAAGCCTACTGTGAATTTTCGGCTCAGCAAAGATGGTTGTAAATAAATTAATGGAAAAATGCGTGCTTAGAGTAACAAGACTTTTTCTTTAAATGGAAACATTTGGGAGATAATCAGCAGCTTTCATGGGAAAAATAATGAATTAAAGTGGTTTTGCAGTTGGAAAAAGACAATACTTGGAAATGCACCAGACACAATAATAAAAGCACTGGGAGAGAGTCCACAGAGCAAGAGAATTAAGCAATGACTGTCTTATGAAGGAGCTGATACATCTGTAACATCAGCCCAAAAATACTTTGTAGGGGGTCCAGCCTGACATGTTTTGTTTACCAAGATTTGGTCATTTATTACCTTGGTGGTAATAAATGGTCATAAATACCTTTACCTATCTCACCTTTGTGGGATAAAATAACAATACCAGGCCTAAGTTGAGAGTCTTAGAAAATACTATCTTTACCTTAGGTGCTGAAGATGTGAATATTTATACCAATGTGTAACTCACCTGGTGTGAGGAGCCCTGGGCAGGGGTGGGTGGTGGCTCCTTGCAGTGAGGTGACACTGCTGCTTTCCTCCTGGCTGCTCCCCTGTCTGCAGGGAGAGGGATATTCCTGGGGCCAGACTTTCTGCTGTGCCTGGGAAAGTGGTTGGTAATGCCAGGGGCTCTGCCTCAGGCTCAGGTCTCTTCCTGGTGGGTTCAGTGATTCCTCTCCATCCTGAAAGGAGAGTTAACCCTCCTCCTCCTCCTCCTCATGCAGCATTAGTGCGTGGCAGTGTTGCCAGAAGTGCTGTTTGCATGGATGGAGCTGGAAATGGTTGTGTTGGTGTTTCAGAAAAATTACATCTTCACTAGTGGTGCCAGGAAGGGGAGAAAAAGGGGGTCAGTGGGCCAGTCCATCCCAGCAGAGTTACTTCTATGAACTTGGCACGGGACTTTGTGAGACTATTTTTGTTTTCAGATTCCATTGAGGATTTTTTGTTAATCTTTTGCTGGCTTGTTTATTTAAATTAAGCCCTGATTAACTTAAGAAGCTTTCTTTGGCATTTAATAGCTTATCAAAGTAAAAGATTACACGGCCAAACCCCACACACTTTTGTCACACAGCTGATTCTGAGGCAGTAAAATTTGCTATGCTTTCTCTGTTTCACTTACTGCACAGAAAGCACTTCATCATAAAATGCTTTAAGGCACATTTATTGCCAGTGTCCTGTGGAGGAGCAGAGGATCTTGTGGGTGTAAGGTTGATGGCCTGTTTGCATGTGGTTTCTGGTGCTGACATTTGTTTGTGAAGGCTGAAGCTCACAGAGACTCTGGCCTGTAAGTGTGCGCTGATGGCAACAAGGGTGGGCTTGTACCTGGTGAAAAAAAGAGGAAAAACAGATGGAAAGTTTTCTGACTGTATTTACTAGCGTGTTGTGGAATAGGCCAAGCAAAGCTACATGGAAAGGTGAGACTTCGTGCTGCCAGTAGCCGTGCTGGGTGTCTCTCATTCCCCTCACACGGTGCCAGTGGGAGCTGGCTGTGACCCCTGGGCCTTGCTGGCCACAGAAGGGACCCCAGGCACTGAGTGGCCTCAGGGAATGCTGGCTGACAACCTGGGACCCTCGGGCACCATCCTTTTCATGCCAAACACCAACCTCAGCCCCTACAGCACAGCTGGCAGCTGCTCTCCGCGAGGCTTCTGCATTTTTGAGTCAATGTGCTTTCTTCCAGGCTGTGTCTGATTTATTGCACTTGTTCCTGGAAGTCTTCCAGGATTTAAAAATAAAAATAAAGGAGAAAAAGCAAAATTCTAGAAAGTATTTCTGCCTCATCAGGCAAATATAATGTGTGGCCTATGGCCATTCAAAATTATTCATATTATAGGTATGAGAAACTATTGAAAATTATTTAGAAGTTAACTAAAGGAGAGAGAGAGAAAGAATTGTTGAATTTTGAATGAGTGTTTCAGCAGTGATGGAAAGAAGTGGCTGAATTAATTATCCATTGCTAAATATTTGCTTAGCTTTATCCTTCACCAAGACAGGGGAAAAACTGAAGTACTGTAGAGATTTGGAGATAAAAAAATGCTGGCCAAATAAACCCTTGCAATAACGTGATCCGTTGAAATTAAAAAATGCTGCATTTTTGCAGGCTTGTTAAGTCAAAAAATGTATCAAATAGACTGGTGTATCAAAAACTGAATAAATACCTTTCTGGTCCTGATAACTAGACACCATGAATGTGTTCAGCACCAGGTTTGATTACTTGTTTTAGTTGTCTGGCTTGTACTTGAAGATTTTTCATTGCTCAATCCTTTTTCTTTTCCACCTGCTTACTTTGCACCCCACAGGTGTTAGAGGGGACGCCTGGGAGCAGATGTCCCTCTGAGCACTGTCACAGAGGTTGTCAGCAGAAATTGGGAGGCTCCCTGTGGAGGCCCATGCAAAATCAGTGCACAGATGTGTGAGGTGCGTGTCCCTGGAGCTCCCAACAGCATCCACTGACCACTGGAGAGCCCTTGGAACAGAAATCCCTTCCCGTGAGGTCAGCCAGGAGCAGCCACTGCTTCCCAGGAGATGCATTTTTGGGAGCTTCCTGGTGCTGGTGGCTCTGCCAGAAGGAGCAGCTCTGCCAGGGTGAAGTCGGTGGGGCTGCAGGAGGACTCAGAGCGTTTTGGGGCAGCAGGACCAGCTCCTGGCCTGTCCTGAGCAGGAGATGGCTGATTTGGAGCTATGAGGTTTGAGCAGCAGTGGGCAACTCCAGAGTGGCCATTCCCACTTTTGGGGTGTTTGCCACCTTCACCCACGCTTCTCAACAGGTTGGTTGGTTGGTGGAAGGTGCAAAAACTGAGCATCAGGCTCCAGAAGACCCATGGAGAAATTACTATAAATGATTTATATGAGATCTCTTTCTTCTGAGAGAGGGATGGGAATGATGGAGGGCTGGCTGTGTCTCCTTCAGGAGCCCTGCAGGAGTCTGGCAGCCCCAAACCAAGCTGCTCTTTGTTTTGCATTAATTTCCCATTCTCTCAGCCTAAATGCCTCATCTCAGATAGTAAAGTCTGAATGAAGGGTGAAGCTGTCAGCATCCCAGAAGGAGTGGAAAAACACAGACAGGAACAGGGGCTGAGCTTGCCAGGTTTGCTGCTCTCACCAGGTTCATGCTCGAGGGCTCCAGTAAATATTCCTGCTGAAAGGGGCTGATGTACAGTCTCTGCCCTGCCAGTGACCTGAAATACCTGCTCGCTTAAGCAGGCAGATATTTGCTGTTTAAAATGTTGTAAAATCATATCATGGTTGAACTTGTCTCTGGGCTGTAGTAATTCAGCCTCTGCTGTGGACCCAAACCAGCTAAACCAGCCCTGCTTTAGAAAGGCAGGAATCCTGGCCATGAAGGTGTTTCTGTGGGTCAGATTTCCTTTTTTTTCCAGGACTGCTGTCAGGGTTTAGTGAATTACTTGGCATCCTGTATGTTACAAAATGGAAACTATACAACCCCACAGGGCCACAACTACCCCCTGCAGCACCTTACAGACCCCCACAACTAATCCTCAGCAGGTGTGGCAGCTTGTGATGAGAAGGTGCTGAACAGAGCCACTGCAAGTGTGTTTTGCCTTTTCTCTACAGATTAGCCTGTGCAGCTGCTAAACTTGAGACGCTACCAGCAGGAACAGAAATCAGATTTCATGCATCTAACAACCCCTAATACCATTATAGTAGTTGTTAACAACACAAAGTAGCTCTTGAGCTGTAAGCAAGCAGTCTGAACTCCGGACTCACAGGGGAAGCCAGGGAGCTGTTTTCTGGCAATGTAAGTAGCTCAGACACCCACTTTATAGCAAGAAGAATCACAATAACCTCTTTCCCTTCCCTCCTCTCTCTCTCCCACTCACCATTACTAATCTATCCTGATTGTAATGGCTTCTATTTGCTCTAAGCAGATCCTGTTCCCTTCCTGGGAAGAACAGCTACAAGGACATAATATTCCCAGTGGAGGATCTGTGCTAGGATTCAGGCAGACTCAGGCAGATATAATGATCTCTTGATGGGAGGCCTCCTTTTCAATCAGCCAGCCCATGACCATTTCAATGTGATCATAATCTGCAATAAGACACCAGGAGCTGCATCTGGAGTGAACCCTCCCATGGTAAGGAGCTGCTGTTTAATTTATTGCCACAGGGAAACATTTTGCAAATGTTTTATGTCTGTTCAAAAAGCCCAGCTGACTTGCTCGTATGTGCCTGCTGTTGGGGCTGGAGGCTGTGCCATGGGTGCTGGGTGCCAGGGGGTGGCTCTGCCACTTGCAGGGATGTGGGGAAAACCTCATCCTCTGTGAGGTTCACCGAAGTGGGTCACAGTGTATCAGAGTTTAATCTCCCCTGTCCATTCTGGCTGCAAAGCAAATGCTAACGCTGCCCTGGAGCACTGCTGCCGACTCAAGAGGATTCTCTGGTTGTCTCTGAAGTTTCTCTGCATTCTCCCACTGTCATGGATCCTGGCTGGCTTTGCAGCCCTGTCTCTGTGCCTTTGTTAAGCTCCTGGTGAGGAGGCAGAGCCTTCTGCTCAGGGGATGGGGCAATTGAAGCTCTCTGAAGTCGGGCAGCTTCTCTGTGCTGGGCCCTTTGTTCCTCTGCAGCCAAGGGAGACAGAAGTGGTAGTGGAGGATGGTTCTTCCCATCAAGCTGAGTGGGATAAATAGCTCTGAAGATGTTCCTGCCTCTCTCAGCTGGGTACAGAAGGAGCGTGGGCACGTAGTGTAAGAGAGCCATTTAGGTAATGGGTTCCTATATTGATGGGGGCCCATTAATGGAACAGCCAGCATCACTCAGCCAGGACTCTCTTTATCAAGCCTGTGTCTGCTTTGCTGCTTTTGTTTTGCTTACAGTGTGACACTGGGGAACCAGTGGCAGCTCTGCAGGATGCCACCCCTGGAGCCCCAGCCAGCATGCCTGGAGCTGCCTTGGTGGGCAGTGCTTACTCCCTTGTGCACCAGAGGCACTTTGCTGACAGGGGGGTGTTTGGGGAGGGAGAGCAGACAGGTTTCCTAGGGACAGAGGCTGCCAGTCTGCCAGAGAACTCCACCTCTCCAAAAGGCACTTCAGCCCAGCCAAAAGCCAAGGTGGGACAGAAGCTACACCATGTGCTTCCTGGCACTCAGCCCTGCCTGCTCTCCCCTCCTGCTACTGCTCATGGAGGCTGTAAGGCTGTCACCTCATCACAAAATCCTAAATTATGCTCCCAGTGCCTGCTGTCAGCTGGGCTGTCAGTTCCAGAGCACTGTGTGGTGCCCTTGACTTTACACTTGTCTGCACCACCCTGACTAACCGTGGGCATCGTATAAATAATAAACACTAATTCCTCTTAATACCTTCCCTCTGTCCTGGGTTCTACAGCAACACAGTCAGCCATAGGTCATGGGTGCAATCACATCCCTGTCAGCAGTGTAATCTGTCTCCATGTCACATCTGGACAGGCCTGATTTAGCAGCAATGTTTTTTAGAACTAGGCAATAAATTGTTTGCTCCGTGTGGTTCCCAGCCCTGCTCTCAGCACTCCCATCACCCTGGCATGTGGCCTGTGACTGTTTTCAGTGACTGGTCTCTGGCCTGTGTGGTAGTGGAGGCACTCAGGGCTCTGCTTGGGTGCAGTTTATCTCTGCAGCAATGAGCAGATTGTGCGTGTGGCTGGGATATAACACCTGCAAGGGCCAGGGCTGACAGCCTGTGGGTGCTCCAGCTCAGTGCTCAGCGTGTTGTGATCACTGCACTGTCCCAGGCTGGGGCTGCCTCACAGGGCTCCTGTGCAGCCAGACCCGCAGCCAGGGACTGTGGCTGATTGATTGTTTTTTGTATCCTTGGAAACTGAGAGGGCATTAAAATTGCATGGTGTGTGCAGTGCTGAGGCACTCTGCTCCTTGTAGCGCTGCTTTGGGCTTGGAGATGGCTTCAGCCTCCAGCTGTGGGCTGTAAGGGGCACTGGTTTGAGAGAAAAGCTAAGATACAACTGAGCACCAAATTATTTAGAGGGAATACTATCTATTTAGAGGGAATCCAATCAAGGCCAGGTTGGATGGGCCTGATGCTTCAGGAATTCCTCTAGCTATGACAGGATCTGCTGGGCACCTTGGTGGTCTCTATCAATGATTGAGAGAGACAGGAGGACTGACTGCTGGTCAGAATTCAGAATTTTACTGTGAGCTACATATGCTTATATACTATTCTAGGAAGGCTAGTAATTTTTTACTACAATGATTAGGTTAAACATCACACAAACAAACGCATTTTACAACATGTCTTGCTTGCAGAGATTGATTCAATCTTCTTTTCCTGCCGACAGTCTTGATCCAATCTTCTGGTAATCTTCAAAGCTCTGTTTGTTCTTGCCAAGGCATCTTGGTTATCAAACTGACTATGCTAATTAAATTCACAGTACCCCCTGTCCTACCTCCAGAGCCTCCTCAGCTCTGCATGGCCCTGCGAGTCAAGGTGCTCTGGCTGCTCCTTGTCGAAGGTCATGCCAGGAAATGTCCACTGTCAGTGGGCCTGGAGCTGCTCCTGGGGGTGCTGCTGGTGGGTGACTCGCAGGGTGCCAGCCTGAGCACGGTCAGACCTGTGGAAGAAAGGGAAAATGTGTGCGAGCGCAAGGGGAGGAAGAGGAAAAACAGGGAGGAGAAACCACAATTGGTTGTGGGCTTCAACTAATGGGCATGGAGTACTCAGAAATCATTCAGTAAAGTGCACCAGATCCCCACAAAGCCTCACTGGCAATGAGTCACTGGATAATGTACCACTAACTTGGATTTATAGGTTTAATATTTTTCTGTTGCGCTGTTGCTATTGCTGTGTAGATTGCTTCATCAATTTTCTTTCCTGTCCTGAGGTGTGGTAAAGTAGGATCTTTTGGGGGTGTTATTTTTTAATAAATAGATTATATTTCAAAGAATATTGAAAAACTTCCTTGCCATTTATTCCTCAAGACTTGGAATGGTCTCTCTAATGTCCTAGTCCAATTTACAAGGTGGCTAACTGTCTCATGCCTATATAGATGTCCTTTTTCTAATGAATATAACAGCCACTCTCAATTTATTGGAATTTATTTCAATAGTGGTCACAAAGGGGGAGCTTTTAACAAAACCATCTTTATTTAAAAAAAACCCCACCAACATATTAATAAATTTTTAAAAAAGTGTCAATATTCCTCCTTTCTGACCGAATACAGACATTTTACTCACCGCTTATAATAATATACATGTCAAGTTTCCCTTCCAGAGATCAACACTGCTCTGGCAAGAGTTTTAAAAGTAGGTGCTGAAACTGGGCCATATCCCACGAGTCAGGGGACAGTGGCTGTCGTGGCAGTGACACTCCCGGTTTGGGACAGCCTGGGCAAACCTGGGACTGGCAGCCCGGGGTGTCTGTGCTTGCACTGTTGGGTGTTCAGGGCCACTCTGGCTCCTGAACACTGCACTTCACCCTGCAGAGCCCAGAACCCACTTGAGCAAAGTGAGGGAAAACCGATTTAAGACTTGTGGTATTTAAGTTGCTGGGTGTTTCATGTCTGTAATTCTGAATTTTTGAGACTGTACACACATCGTATATACATACACACCATAAATATATATACACACATATATAGATACACACGTATGTGTGAGCATGTCTATTTGTTTGTTTTCGTGAGTCAGACGCCTTCTGTTACCGTTGTCTCTTTCCAGACAGGCTGGTGCGGTGCAGGTCACCCTGGGGCGGTGCAGAGGCTCTCCAGGAGCACTTGGCTCCTCCGCTGGATTTCAATGGGAACGAAGCCCCCAGTGCAGTAGTGAGGAGCCTGAATCTCTCCAGAAATCAGTCTCGGGTTTAAAACACAGGTGCTGCGCACCGTGCTCGACCGCCCCTTTCCCGTGGCTTAGCGCTGAGGAAGGTGAGCTCTCCCCGGCCCCGGGCTCAGCACGGCTCCCCTCGGCCGCCGGGGATCCCTTCGCTGCCGGGGATCCCTTCACTCCCGGGGATCCCTTCACCCCCGGGGATCCCTCCGGCCCGCGGTCCCCTCGGCCCCGCCGCCCGGCACGGTCCCGCCCCGCCCCGCCCCGCCCGGCTCCCGCACCGCCGCGTTCCGGGGCTGGCGGCTCCTCCCGGCAGTGCGGTACCGCGCGGCCGCCATTGCATCACCGGCACCCGCGCCGGCCGCGCCCGCACCCCTCACCCCGCACCC
>WAAE01015803.1:0-69658 GCA_013400495.1 Nicator chloris | reverse complement strand
GAATTATCACCATACATATAACAGCAGTGAAGTCAGAAGATCTTTGATAAAAGCAAATAGGTCCTTTTATGTTCTGTTACAGATTTAAATCCACTGGCTCATTTGAAGTGAAGGATTTATATTGACATAAAATCAATATAAGAATCAAAATCCAAGCCTATAAAATGTAAACTATGTCCAAAATTGACACAAGTTATTTAACTCCATCGACTTCTTGGTATGCCATCTGTGAGGTGTGAATGAGAAGCACTTTTTCTTTAAACATATTCTTGAAATGCTGTCTGCTGGTCTTGCCTTTTTAGTTTTTTTTTTACTTTGGCAGCCAGTGAAAAATGGTTAAAGTTGAACTCACCATGAACTAAAGCCAAACTACCACATACCAGACCATTAACTCATGTCATTACTCAATTAAATCTTTAGTCCTGAGAGAGGCTCAGCACTCTCAGATTTCTTACCTGCTTGTCAAGTGAAGAGGCCAACTGAAGTAAAATGATATCACTCCAGCTCCTGTACCACACCTGTTTTGAAGCTCCCTGCAGTGCCTCAGCCATTGCAGTTGTTATGTGATACGTGGTTACGCGCGTCCAGAGTGGAATGACACACCTGCAGATGTATCAGTTTCTAGGAGTGTCCTGCACTTCTCAGATTGGCTTTAAAATAATTGTGAGATGGCTGATCAGANCTGCACTTCTCAGATTGGCTTTAAAATAATTGTGAGATGGCTGATCAGAGGTGTTTGGAGAAGCAAAAAGGTTTTAATGAAAACAGAAAATAACAAACAATAAAGAAATAAAAGAAAAAGCCGAGCATGGTGCAAGGATACTCTTTGCACCAGCTAAGACACTCTGAAAAGCACCTGGGAAGCTCTGTGCTCTCCCATAAGTACCGAATGATTTAGGTGGGATTCTTGGCAAACAGCCCAATAAAGGATAGCTATTTTTCTGAGGAACAGGTAAAGAGACCTATCAGTATTTTTGTCTTGGCCTTGCACGATTACTGCCAGAGGAGCAAATAAATTTCTAGGGTTTTTTCCTTTTTAGTCCTAAGGTGAAACTGAAAAACTTTTTCCTTATATAGAAACATTTGAGTATTGAAATTTCTCTGCTACAGTTTTGTGCTGAATTATGGTTACACTTTTGGCTCATTTAGGAAAGGTATAGGATTAGGCTGTTCAACAGGCTCATCCTAATTTTGGGACTGTGGATGCAAGACAGGCACCTCCCTTTCAAAAGGGCTAAGCCAGATCTGCAACTGCCTTCTCCACCATAATTATAAACGGCAGAACAGAGGCACATTACAAACCTGTGGGATGTGGAAGAGCTCTGAGTGGGTTGGATCCATCTTTAGTTATATAGAAATTGGTTTTAAAGCATCTACAAGGCTTTACTTGTTAGGAAGAAGAGTAAATATTTCCAGCTTTACTTGGTTGCCCATGCACAGGTCATTAATACCACTCTAGATGTCTCAGGCGGTCTCAACTGGAAAGCTAAAGGTATGGATAACTTTTGGGTTTGGGGTTGTCTGCCAGCTTTATATGGGTATCTCTCAGATACAACATGGTATCTACCTCAAAAGCTATTAATGCTCATTTTAAAATAAATAGATCAGACCTTTCCACTATGGAATTCATGCCATGTATTTGTCTATCTATAATAGGATAAGTAAATCACAGTGACTACTTATTATTGTCTGCAAGTGCTTTGCTGTGGTGGCCTACAGCTGGGCTGTAGGCACCACAGTTATAATTAATTCCAATCTTATAACTGAACTTTGATTGATTATATAATTACCCTAATTATGTAACCCATCCAGTAAGGCCTGTTGGAGAGCAGGCCCAGGCTGTTGGAAGTTCAGGCTGCTGTTGGCTGGTTGGCCAGGTGGCAACAGGCTCAGCCAATGAGGATTGACTGCACGTGCCTTCTGATGTATATAAGGAAAAGACATCTTAATAAATTGGGCTGTTGCTGCATGACCCTCATGTGTGTGTCGCTTCCCTGCCTCCCACTGTGATACTTTGCTTTTTCTAGGTGACATTCAGATGGCAAAGAAAGATAATGTGATTCCTCTCAATGTTTCCAGGGTGAGGTTTGTGAAAACCTGATTTTTTTCTAAATATTTAGATTATGCTCTTGGAACCTGGGGGGAAAGATCATAAACTATGATGCAGTCATAAACTATTCCTAATGCAATCCATCTTCCTCACTCTTTCTCAGTTTCTCTAATCATTGCTCCTCTACTTGTAAAATGAGGAACCAACAACCTCCGCTTTAAGACTTATGACTAGAAAATATATGTAGAAGGTAAGAGTTAGTATGCATACAGACTTTCTCAGACTCATAGTGTTTACTAATTACAGGCAGTAACTCATTAAACCACAGTAAAACAGGATGCAATCATCTTTCTCTGTGCAAAGAAATTGACCTGGTTTAAATATTTTGGCACAGTTTCTTGGGCAAACAGTGAGCTCCAAATTACAATGCCACTTCATCTTGAATAAGGTGACTGCAACGGGGATTCTTGGCAGTTCAAACTGAAGGGAAATGAGGAGCAAAGGTACTCCTGCATCAGCACTGGATGGATAAGGGCATATTTCTGAGCCATGTGACATGGATACAGGCCATATCTATGTAATTCCTTCCTTCAGTCATTCATATGAAACTGCTTTTTCATTCAGGGGTAGAAAATAACAACATACATTCATATATATATTGGTTCTGAGCATTTTTCTGTGTAGAGTTCTCATGGAGAAACAAATGAGTTCTGAATCTAATACTTTCCAATTAAAAAAAAATCCTCAAATTACAACTAATTCTAAGGTAAAGTGTATAGAAGCCCTGACTAACACAATATGCTAGTAATTAATTTTCCCAGGGAAAACAAATGGCACAATTTCTAGCTGTTATGAGTGGAAGACATAAGCTCCTACAGTCCCCAGCATCTAGGTCTGCTGAGCACAATGGCTGTTATGATATGTTTCTGCCTGCCTTCAGGAATACACTGAGCATGAATTTAGGAAGAGGGGAAGCAATGAAAAATGTTTAAAGTCATTCTTTTAAAAGAAGTTAATCTCTGCTAGCAGGCTGGTTCATATGCAGACAAAAATATGAGAGTACAAGGACCTTCTTATAGTATTAAACCCCATATCCTTTTATCATAGTTAATCAGTTTATAAGACCTCATACATAATCCCATCATTCACTGTCTTAAATGTGGGCAGGAAATACTTACCTGTACATTAACATGCTCAAGCTTCAACAGGACTGGTGATATATATTTACTATATGAGGAAACTCTCTATTTGACACTTGCAAAAGCACAAGGAAAAAGAAATCAGTGTTCAAGTACTTCAACATCAGGTTCATTTATCATTCGTTTATCAGTCTTAGGGCTATAGAAACTGATATGAAAGTATAGACTTAAAATAGATCTATCCATAACTCAGTTGTGACAGAAACTCAGTGCTGAGAGAAATAGATATCCACAGAATTGTATGCTTTTATAAACTGTATAAGCAACTGAAGAAGAAGGGAATTTTTGCTTCATTACCTCAGCAGTTGTGAGCTGACCTTTTGGCTGCAGTTGGTAAAAAATTCTTTGTTCTTCTTTGCATACCAGGAATTAACATTTTTCTAAACTCTCTCATCTCAAGCTTAGTAGACTGCAAACAGTTTTTCAATGTCACATTTCTATAAGAGCTTTATAGAACAGAACTAATTGCTGCCTGTAGTGGATGCAATTCCATTCACAGCAAGATAAATTGGATTCCTAAACTGTGGTTTCCATTGTGTTACCTCCATGTATCATAAGAGTTACACTTATGGGCACAGCAGTGACCCTACTTACTTATACACTGCTTTATGCACAAAGCATCATCTTGTTTTTCTCACCAATAGAAAAGACAAAAGGAATCCCAAAGTATAACTGTAGACTGCCATCTGTTGGAAAGGGTTTAAACAGAGTCACAGAATTGTTTAGGCTGGCAAAAAGACCTCAAGGACCATAGAATGCAAAAATTAATCCTACACTGCCATGTTCACCACTAAACCATATCCCCAAGTGCCACATCTACACATGCCTTGAATACTTTCAGGGATAGCGACTCCAGAACTTCCCTGGGCAGCTTGACCCAACACCTGGCCAATCTTTCAGTGAGGAACTTTTCCTAATATCGAACCTAAACCTCCTCTGAAATAACTTCAGGTCATTTCCTCTGGTCCAGTCACTTGTTACCTGGGGAAAGGACTGAAACTCACCACCTACAACCTCCTTTCAGGCAGCTGATACATACTGGCCTCTAATCAGACCCTTCCTGCAGGAGTAGAAAGTATGACTTCTACTCATGGATTTAATGATCATTCCATTTCAATGGTGGAGCTGTATTTTGGCTACTAGGACCAATAAACAATTGGGCTTCTTTTTCTTTGATTCTCTGGCTGAAAGAACAATGTTTTTCTCACACAGGAGTGTAACTCCTGACATTAAAAAGATGTAACAGGCAAATTTTTAGTTTTGATATTTCAAAAGCTTATTCTGTAATTGAAAGAAAGGAAGAAGCAAGAGGAAAGAAGTAGTCCTCACTGTTCTAAAATGTCTAGGAAAAATTAAAAAGAATGAAACCTTCTGACTTGGCAATAGTGGCACAGTTTTGAGCTGGAAGCCAAACATTAATGGTGTGACCCCGGTAGTAGGAACAATATTTTTACATTTATAAATTAACAATCTGTAAAATGGAACCAAGAAAATTTTTGAAATTATGCCAGACTGGGAGAAGGGGCTGATATACCAGAGGGTCATGCTGCTACTCAGAGGTACCTTGACAGGCTGGAGAAATGGGCAGAGGAACCCCATCAGGTTTAGCAAAGGGAAATGCTGATTCCTGCACCTGGGGAAGAATAACCTCAGATACCAGTACTGGCTAGCTCCAGCCGGCTGGAAAACTGCTTGACAGAAAAATCTTTGGTGATCCTAGCAGGCACCAGGCTGTACATGAGCCAGCATTGTACCCTTTCAGCAATCAAGGCAAACAGCCATCTCAGCTCTATTAGCAAGACCCTTGTCCGTAGGTAGAGAGGTGATCCTTCACCTCTCCTCAGCACTGGTAAGACACACCTGGAGTGTGGGTTCCACTTCTGGGCTCCCAGTACAAGAAGGCAGAGGCATACTGGCGCAATATGCTTTGCTCCAGTGAAGAGTCACAAAGATTGACAACAGGATTGGAGTATTTGTCACATGAAAAAAGGCTGAGAGATAAAAGGATAGTCCCTGACTTTGCTAACCGTTGAGGCTGTTTCCTTTGTGAGTATGTAACTGTGAGAGCCTCAATCTGCAGGGGTTTCCCAGCCTACAAGGTGGTCATGATAATATGTTTATAGGATTCAGTAATACCAAGCACACAGAGTTTTTATTAGAAACAACGTTTAAGGTATACACTTGTGATTAGTAAAGCAAGCAGATATATATGTAAACACATATACAATTATATATATATATTTGCAAGCAACTATGAATTACCACTAGTCAAGAACAAGTTGTTTAATTATTTATATGCATGTCTATATGAATATTTTTCCTTCAAATTATTACCAATACAGTCGATTTAGCTGCTCCCAGGAATGGGGTCAAAACAAGTATGTAGCTAAGTTCACACAGGGGTACTTCTTGGAGAGAAAAGCTCATTTTGGGAAGACAGTGACTTACTTTTATATCTTTAATATGAATACGTAAGTGGCAGTAGGACATCAGATCTTGTTGCTGAGTTCTGCTTTCTTAGGAGGTCAGTTTGTAGGTTATATCAGTTTCTTTGTTCTGCAGTTTATGGCAGTTTCTTTTTTTGCGCTTATCAAGCATGCTGCAGAGCCCCAGCTGTACCTATTGAGACCAACCCAAGCTCCCACTGGTGCTTGTCAAGCTTGTTCCAGATTCTCAGGCTAGCAGTTCCTACACTGGAAGAGACTTGGTCTGCCAGTATTTTAGTAGATGTCTTCTGCCAGTAATTTTCCCCATTATAACCAGGTCACCTTTATGGCTGCTCTGACAGAGCATATCTTTTCACTGATGTTAAGCTGGTAACACACAATGAGGAAAAACCTGGAAACTGAATGTATGCTGCTTCGTTTATTACATCCTTGATGCTGAACTTTTCCGTTAAATCTTTGATTTACAATACCTGAACCTTTAGAGGGCTCATACTGAAGAAAGTAAAATATAAAAATTTACCTCTGTAAACCTACCAACAGGCAAACCATTCACACTCCAGCACAGGTGCCTTTAGAAAAAAAAATAGTTTTCAGCTCCATCTGACATTCAGTATGTATGGGGAAACTGAGCTGAAAAGCTAGCTTTGTGGTAAATTCAAAATAATGTACCACACAAAAATTTCAGTTGTATCACCGAATAGTGTTAGCAGCTCCTACTGAGAGTCAGTAGCACTCTAATCTTCCCTGCACTTGTTTCATCACACATGTTTATTATAATACAAGTCTGAGACTGAAATTATGATTTGTCTCCAGTGAGACAGGATCTGACTCTGCAGAAACATACACAAAAATAAAATGCATGCCTATTGTAAAAAACTTGCATTATCTAAAGCCCCTAAAAACAGACACAAAGGTTTCAGAAACCTCATAACACTCATGCAAAGTTATGGTGATAATGACTCTTGTATACCCTGATACTTTAATATCCTAATGTATGGGCTGGGATGTTAATTACTTAAAAAAATAATTCTGTCGTTTCTTTGTGTCCTTTATGGGCTAACTGCTGTTCAACAGAGAAGACCACATTAAGTTTATTTCCACTCTAGCAGAAAGGTTCAGATTTTCCTAAGATATTACATTTGCTTCATGTAAGGAAAAGGAAAAAATGATTGCAATAAAATAAAGGAATAGATATAAAAGCATGATAATAAGAATCTGTGTGGGACTGAAAAACAGAAAGTGAAAAGAGAAAATCTTTTCTCTTATATATTTTATGAAAAAGAAACTTTAGTTTAAACAAGTTTAAGACAAAGAAAAAAGAAACAAATTTTTATCTAGTTGTAATAAGAAGGGAAAACTGAAAAAAATTATCTAGCTAAATTTAAACTGGAATAAAAACCTGTTTTTTATTTTCCAATTTGCAAAATCTTTCATTCAGCAAATTAGCTTCAAATTAATTGAATGGTTTATATGCTACTAACAGTAATGTCCTGTGGTTACACAGCCAAATACACCCTTTAAAATAATGGACAGATTTTATATTAGAGCCGTAGCCATAACAAATTTCAGCAGATGGAGAATCCTATTTTTAATCATCAAAGCACTTAACAAGGCAAATTAAATCGTCTGAGCACTTATCGTGTAGACATTTATGTACATTTTACACTTGCCGTCATCCACGCAAATGATACCATCAAAGACTATAACTTAATTTCTTCAGTAAAATTGTAGATGAGTAAATGCAAAAAGATCTACAAGCCATTAATTGTTTAACTTGTAGGATCTAACATTACAAACAACACAGAGCTGATGAAGAGAAGACACAAAATCCACACCAGCTATGCCAAAAGGTAATGTCTGGACATAATAGTCGTAACAGCATATTGCATTTTGCGTGACAACACACAGAAAATTCCATAGAAGTTACATAGAAGCATTATAAATGTGACAAATCCTTGTCAAAATGGTAGCAGAACTCTTAAAGTTCACAAAAGCAAAGCCGATTATCACAGTGGAGCAAAACATATCATGGCCCTGGGCTAAATGACAACTTTTCTGACAACTGGATGTTCCAGAGGAAAAAGTCCTTTCAAGGTTATGAAGGCACACTTGCTTAATGGAATTTAATAACCAGATCCTACTGTGAACTGGCTAGAAACTAGAAGCTCTTCTTGACTGGAAATTCTGATTGCTTTTGTTTTAAATTTGTCCTGAAATGAAATCTTTTCTTTCCCTTTCCTCTATGGTAGAAGTATTTTCATTTGTCTTTAGAAGAAAAAAGGAATAAATAAATTAAAAAAAAAAACCTTATTCAACTTTTCTTTTTTAGTTACTTTCAAACCATTGTGGACTACAAAAATAGGAGTTTAGGAGTATGGGGTTTTTCTAAAATTGCAAGAAAAAGGAGGTTTTGTGAACTCTGGGTCTGTGCACTTTACTGCAGAGCACTGGAATTAGTTAAGCCCAGGAGTCCTTCTTTAGGGAGCACAGCAGTTAGGGATTTGAGAACAGCAATCTGACTGAATAGCGCTTTCTGAGGTGAAAAAAAAAGAAATATTTTGATTTATTTATTTTAAGGGATAGAAAATAAAATTTCCAATAACAAGTCAGTTTTGATCATGATCTCTGTTCATGATTTATTTCAAAAGCTTAGTTTTAGCTCCTTCTTTGAGGATTTAGGATCATGACAGTGCTCCTTTCCTAACAAAACACATTTCTCATTGGATAAACTAGCCCTTATTCTGTCTCCTATAGAGCCTGTGGGAGCTTAAAAATATTTTTCTCACTGCAGTCAAGGTAGATAGGCCCTGCTGTGAAAATATATATCTTCAAAATTTCCAATCCAAATTTCAAATACATAGCCACCAGAATCTTTGCTGAGATCTAACACAGTTTCAAGAATAAATATGAATATAAGTTCTAGTTGCTGAGTGCATTGGAACAGCATTCAGAGGATTGCAGCATTACATTATGTTTTCAATTACCGAGAGATTAAGGAAATTTTATGTTCCTTAAATCACCTTGATATTCAGCAGTTACATTATATTGAATCTCCTGTATCTTTAAATATTTCTTTTTTTCAATGAAAACCCGAAACTGTCCTCCTACTAAAATTAACACTGCCTCAGGTGATCTCTGCCAGAATTGATCTATGTCTCAGGAAAACGGGATGGGAACCGATCCAGTTTGCAGACTTAGGATTTATTATTTGTTTGTATCGCAAGCAATAAGCAAGAAATACAAGAAAACAACAAAATCCATGCAAAGCTGGATCAAGAACAAAATGGCAGCTGAAGCATAACATTTTATAGTGATTTTTCCTCCAATGATTTACAAGAAGGAGTTTAGCATCATATTACTCTAGCAAATCAGAAAAGACCCCACGTGAGCTAAATAAGAACAAAAGGCCTCTATGAACCAGAGCAACAATACACAATAATTCATTATTCAAGACTGAAACTTTTTCTATCTTTGCAAAGCATATATCTAGAACATGACTCACTGAATCATCCATTAGTCCCTGTTCTTGTACCTTATGATAAACATAAATGTATTTATTATCCTCTGAATTTCCTGACTTTCCCTGGGAAAGTTTCAAAGTTCCCAGTCTTTTTTCTCATCTCTCTTATCTACCTCCTGAGGCTTTCTTTACACTTCCTAGGAACCCTTTTACCTGTTAAATTCCCACAGATCTCTAGTGCAAACTCCTGCTCGGAGTCACATTTGAGCTCAGACCAAGTTGCTCAGGGCTTTTCCAGCTGGGTCTTGAAAACTTACAGGGAAAGAGGTTGCCCAGCCTCTGCTCTGGGCAGTCTGTCCCTCCCCCTGGCTCTCCCCTTATGGTGATTCTCTCTGCCCACCACCACACTATGTCAAGTCAGACTGTCTAGTTTCAATTTATGATCCCTATTTCTCATCCCTATTCCATATGAAAAGATTGCTTCTGTTTTCTCAAAAATGTACTCTTAGTTTTTGGAAAACTCTTTACATATCTCCCAGATTTCTCCAGTTTTCATGTGTTCTCATGTCCAGTAACTGTCCTACAAGATATTTGACATCAACGTACCAATAGAAAAGATGTTTTTTTCACTTCATCAGCATGAAATTGAAATATCTGCTTTCCATAAATCTTACAACTATTATATTTTTCCTGTAAAATGTCAGAAATAAGAGAAATCAAACAAGTACATCGCTAAGCTGGTTTTCATGCCTGAACTTGTACAATATGATGTGCCAAAGAAGGATGAAGAAATATGTGTGTTCATTGACATAATCATTGGTTTTTCTTAGTAGAAAGTTAGATTTTTTTAGCCCAAAAATATATTTGTTTATTTTTCACTTATACTTGTGCTACTTGCATCCATAAGATACAGAGTCCAGGGATGAAATCCTGGTCTTTTATGTGCTAGTAGGAGTTCTGCTATTGACAAAGGGGAATAAAGGAAAGTTCACCTCTTTTGACAAAGGGGAATATCACAATTGACTCCACACATTTTTTTTTTGCTCTTGTGTCCTTTTATGTGTCAGAGTGATTTTTTTTCTATCTTACTTGAAATTTCTGTAGGAAAGTCTACAGTTTAAAATATTTAATTTAAAAACATCCTGTATAGATAAATTTTAGTTTATATGTATTGTGCATTTGGACAAGTAACTTTTCATCATTTGCTTGAGCTGCCCTATTTTTTTTCCAGACAGGGAGATACCAGGAATTAAGTTCTCTATGTTGGAAATAGCTGCAAAGGTTAATGTGCAAACATTGGTTTTACCAGCAGTAATTCTGGGGAATGGTTCTGCTAAATAACAAAAGAGGCACTGGTTTCAGAACAGCACAGGTTTTTATGCATATTTTTCATTATTTTAATTTTCAGACATACTAACATATGCAGCTGTGGGAAAAGAAAGCTTAGATGTGTATTTTAAGTGAAATAGGACAGATGTGAGAGCATTATGTTTATCTAATGAAAGATACAGTATGTTGACATATCAAGGAATTATCTTTCCAGATAATCAAAGTGCTACTTAAAAGAAAATCACCATTCCTTCCTCCCAGATCCTTTCTTGAAAGCCTTATTTTCTTATTTAGCTTTATTTTGTTTTTTCCTTCTTCTATTTGTTTTTTTTTCTTTTCAATAAAGCTGAATGTTTATGTAGGATAATTCATATTTCCTAGGTATCAGCCATAATACAAAGATGACACTGAAACTTTCTTGACACTTGAAGTGCACATTCCTCTTCTCATTATTGCCTTCCTAGTCAATCTGACTTGTTTATAGTCCATTCAAGTAATTTATAAAGATAACAAATTGTAAAAGTCATTTGGAAGCCTACAGACATCGCACATCATAGAACTTCAAATAGCTGTGATCTTTATCCTGTCAATTAAACTGCTATATATTCCCTATTTCTTTTTCATTTCTTGATTTTATTTATCCACACACTTATTGATGAGTCAGTGTGGAGATCTTTGTCAATCAGCCCATCCATCACTGGATGATGTTATTGGATTGGAATGATGTTATTCCATCACTGCTGATGTTCTGCTCTTCAAATATGCATTTTCAGGGGGAAAAATAAATTGAAAAAAAAAAAAGTCCGTAAATGCATCAGATGACAAAAAACAGACAATAAATGAGTAAATTTTAAAATGTGATTAAGAAAAGCCCAGTCTGTGACAGAAGTACATTTTATATGTGAGGGACAGTTTCAGCAGTTGACCTAAAACCAAATGAAACAGACTTAACACAATGAACACTTAACATAAATCATTCCAGATCAAGGCTTATAAACGCCTCTGGGATCTGTGTGTGATATCCTTCTCATTAAGACGCCCCTGTATAAACTGCCCACTATGAATATTGCTTATAAATTGGCAACCAGCAAATATGGGCTAAGTTTGAGCAGACTCCTTAAATATTAGTTTCAAGCCATTGAAACACCTTGGCAAGTTGCAATATCTGCTAAGTTGGTACATCCACAGATGGCTTTGCTGTCTCAGGACTAGGCTGATAACAGGCCAGAGCAAAGCAATAGTGAGTAACTGCTGCTCTGCTAATTAGAAGTAATGCAGGAATTTGGTGCTTTATTCAGACTGTAAAGAAGTAAAGAAACATGCAAAAAAGCTACCAATAGCTCTTGTGGTGACGCTTGTACAGATGGTTTGAGCACTGAGGATGGCATATTTATACATATTTATGTGCATATTATCATATTATCCTGATGTGAAGAATAAATTTTTTTCTGCCTCTGAGATATTATCTTGCCAGAGGCAGAGACTGAAATCAGAGGACACTGCTAGAGGAACAGCTGAACAGTGACGTCTCTGTGGAGTCTCACAGTAAATGATTCAACACAGCAACCAGATTATTCCTCCATGAAGCTACTGGCCTAACATGCAGCTGTAAAGAGGTTCTTTAACATGTTGGTTTGGAAAATGTGAGAAAGGAGCATGAAACTTCAGCTTAACTCTTCAAGATAAACGTCTGGCAGATGGAGAAGGAAAGGCTGCAGCTGCACCTGTTCTTTCTTTGTCCATGCATGGAACTAATCTGGATCTACTGGGGCTGCAGGCAGACATTGTGAAGGATACATTTCACTTTATTAATTACCTAGATGCCATGTTGCACCTGGCTAAGACCAGCAAAATGTTTGGGATATTTTTAATTCCTCATTCCAAATAATCTGGGACCTATTGGGTTAACAGAAGGGAGCGATTCTAGGACAAAGGCTCCTGCAGCAACTAGGGCAGGAAGTGAGACACCCTCACCATCCCACCAGCATTTATCGAGCAGACGAGCAGACGGCAACTCTGCATTTACAGAACAAATTCTGGCAACTGAGTCAATTATATACAAAAATGGGAAGAAGTGTGACCTGACAAGTCATGTTGAGGACACTCATGGAAATCAAATTGCCTGTGAAATGCTAAGAAAGCTGTCCCACATGATGGCCACAGCCTCAAAAAACTACTTCTATGTCCCATTCCACTAAATTTCTGCACTTCTGGTTCATATGTGACAAGGACATTAGTCTGCAGACTGATAGGTTACTTCCTGAGGACATGGCATTACAGGTGATACCAATGCAATTTCAATCAAGAAAGTAAGACGTCTCAATCTTTCTCCTTCTTAAGCTTCAATTCAATCTTTCTCTTTCTCAAGCTTCAACAGCACACAGTAGATGTGTATTGTATTGTTAAGTTTTCAGGGACTGTGGTTTTTTACAGCAGGGGCTAGAACTAAGAATGATGCTGTGCTGGTCTGTTTCAGAAGGAATTCCGGAAAACACAAAAATTTATATAAGCAGGAGAAACTTAAGGTGAGTAAAGGGCAGCTCATCCATAGGTACAATATACCTTTCCACAGAAAACGTCTCTTCTGTGGGGTACCACAACATTTGTGTAGTACTCCTGTTGCTAAAGACCATTCTCCTTACTAATTTCCTGCCATCTGGTTACAGACCAGCACAGGACACTGCTCACCAAAACGTTTCATTTCCAGCCTACACCAGAGCTCCTCCATCTTCATTTTCTCTATACAAGGCAAACATTTAAAATTTTCTTAATAAGACCTGGAGCAGAAGGAAGGGAATTTCCAATTAGAACTTAAGTTACAGTCCTGGCTTTTTTACCAACTACTCTAATTAATAACAAGGAAAAATATAGACGAATAGAAGATGGAATTTCTGAAGACAGCATTGAAAGAGGTTAACAAGTGTTTTTTTATCCAATTATCACAGGGTTGTCTTTACTGCCCAGGCAACTGGGCAGAGGAAGAAAGTCACATAAAAGGTCAGACAAAATCTTATTTAAAAAAAAAAAAAAAAGAATTTTATTAAATTGCCATGTTAGTGATCTTTCTCAATAGTTTCTTCAGACTGGTAAGTCTGAGCCAGGGTTTTTCCAAGTGTAACATTTTTGTACAGAAGCATTTAGTCATAATATGCCATGCTACTTTTGTCTACATGAATATGTGCAGCCAGGTACTTTGCCAATGAAGATACAGGTTCACAAATCACAGGCTTAAGAAATCTTCTATCATTTGTAGAAAACTACTCATGCAAATTCCTACCTGCTAAAAGAGATGCAGGTTTAGGTAAGGCCTTATAATGTTCTCTTTATGTGGTCAGGACGGACTGCTGTAGTCTGTTTTTAGAATGGTGAGTGCTGAGAAACGTAATGTTGACAAGAATCTCTTCAGGTGTGTGCACAATATCTGTGTGTTTATAAAAAATAAATACTAAATCAGTAGATAAGGACTTTATGCTGCATGTTGTAGCATTTTCTATCACACCTTAATGGGTAGTCTGCAGTATTTGGATCTTATTTACATCTATTTCAAATTCTTATTTCAAAATTATTGCTGGCAACCATCCCCAGTCAGCAAGCTTGCTGGCTTATCAATCCAGTCTTCGAGTACCATTCACAGCAGCCAGCCAAAACATCAGCTTTCAGTTTATAAGTAATTGTTTTATGCAATTTAAGCTCATTTTACAGCACATTTTCTTTTGGTTTTCAAAATATACAGTTGCTGGTCACCAGAAAATAACAATTGTTTAATGGTATAATTTATTAGGTTTTGATTTGCAAGACATATGACTCGAAGTCATATGATTTCCAGGATTCCAGTAATTATTTTTAATTCAGGCGATAAAATTCCATGCCATATTGACCAGCAAGGCTGAGAAAGAATCCAAAGACACAGTTTAACTTCTCAAAATATAAAAAAATCTTATTTTCCAAACTCTGTTCAACTCCTGTTTTAATAGACAATTTGCTCTGCAGATATTTCAGTTTTAAAACTGTGAAGTCTAGTTAGCACAAGATTAAAGTGAAACGGAAATTAGTGTCTAGACCAGTTCTTTCACAGACCAGCTGGTCTATGGATACAGTATGAGTAGGTTTAAAAGGCTCCATCTTCAATGCAGCAACATGAGGGATTCAGCAAAGCAAGGCATCATAACCAGTGGGTTAGGGAATGCTACTTTGAGTTCATGGGATTCAGCAAATATCAACAAACCCAAGACTTGTTGCATTTCATGCAGGGCTTGAAGGGTGTGCCAGAGAACCTTTCTCAGCTAAAGAGATCCCCCTTAGATTTATTGTTCACACCTATTTTATCAATGCTTATTGCTCTTAATCTTCTTATTGCACCTCAGCTTTGGTTTCCCCCAATGAAATTTAAAGAAACCCAAAACCCAAAAAACCAACAATTTTTTTTCAATATTATTATTTACATGAAGAGAACTCATTTTTAGGGAAATCTTAAAAACCCAGGACTGATCTTCTGTTTATAGGTGTTACCTGTAAACTTGTGAAATTTGTTACCTGTACATCGTGAAGGAACCCTCAAGTGTTCCTTCACGATGTACAGGTAACAAATTTTTTCCTCAACCTATTCAAAGACAACATTCAGAGAGGCTATTTCTCCTGCACAAGAGAAACCTGTTGTATTGAGAGGAGGAATTTTACATCAGCCAATAGTATTAATTTTAAATAACCCAAAGGAAACAACTATTCTAGATCTGGACTAGAACAAGTCAACTTACCCCATGAGCTTTTCAGTACTCAAAGAATTTAAATTCCTTGTATAGGGAAAAGGCATGCTTTATGATACATATTTTATAACGAGATTGATGGCTTGAAACATTTTGGGTGCATGTGTTGGGGAAGGGGCAGGTCAGGCCTTGCCCTGGTGAGGCGATGCCCTGCCCTGCATACCCCACCCCCTGGGCCTCTGCCCCAGCCCTGCAGTGGCCATCAATCCCTGGCACACTGGAGGCAATGCTCCACACCTGCCTCTGGAGCCCCAGCCCTGCTCCTGAGTGGCCAAATGACCAGGGGTCCCACCTGGGGAAAGGGCTCAGGAAGGACAAAGAGTATTTAAAGCAAGACCCAAAGAAAGCACATGACTTGATCCTCCTCTTGGAAATTCTATCAGCTGGATGCTGTTGGAACCAGGAATGGTAGTCATGTTTGCTCTTTTGTATGCCTTTTCTGTTTTTCTTCTTTTAATTCCTTTGGAATTTTTGAGTAACTTAAAATCGACCAGGCTCAGAGTTTGCTAACTTGAATGGACTAAGCTAATGCTTTGGGAAGTGTTTTATGTTGAGTGAATGCTGTTCTAAACCTTTTGCCAAAGTGCTTTGATTTTCTGAAGTTCCCGGTAAAGTTCTTTTGTTATTTGGACCTCTTGAGAACATCTTGTCAGTGTTTCACTTGTACATCTGATTCAGAGTACATGAACAACTGTAAGCCCTTTTAAAAGTCTCATTGAGGAAGTTTTTGGGGCCTTACAAATAATAATGGTAAGGCATTCAAATCTCCCTGTGATTTTGTAAGTTAAAGGACAGAACTGATGTAAGTTCTTCCTGATGATCCAAAGTTCCTCTTCTGTGTCAGTAACCTGTTTTCTGCATCACCTAAGATGGTATTTTTAGACATTAAACACTCCAAAATCTTCCTTCTCTCTATAACATAAATTTGAAAAATCTCTCTTGCACAGACTTTGAACATGGTATTTTTCGTTGTGTGATTTTGTCTCGCTTCTTTCTACTCCGGGCAGCTCAGCTGTGTTTAGCTTTTCCTCTAATTTTTACAAATATGGCAAAAGTGTCCATGGTGGTTAAAAAAAAAACCTCTCTTTTTTTCCCCAGTTTTAGGTAACTGTATGTAACTTTATTTCTGTATTTGCTGAGAAGAATTGCACAGAAGTGCTAGAATTTATGCATAAATTTTTCAAAATGCATTTTGTGCTAAAATACTTTATGTTAATAAGAATTGTAAAATTATTACTGCACATCAATTTCATTACATAGCTTACTTTAAATGGGGTAGAATATTTTAATAGCCCAAGCAAAGACATGTTTTATAACTTACAACTGGAGATATTTCTGTAATTTATTCCATAAAATATGCATGAATGATTTTCAGCTCCATTTAACTAATGTGTTTTGAAAAGTCTTTGCAACAGTAAATGCAACAAATCTCAGGCAAGACAAGCAGTAATGTGTAAGTGTGGTTAAGAGTAACTTTTCATTTTGCAGTTCAAATTTTGGACCAGACATTTCCTTACATAGATAAGCTTCAGTATTGTTCTGGAATGTGGCAGAGTGACCACTAGGTATAAAATTGCAAGCTGTGTCTGGAAATAAAAATGCCCAAACATTATAAACTACTCACACTGTATTTGTTAAAGGCAAAAGAAGAGTGTGCATCCTTATATTGACTGGGAGACCCTCTGGGAATTATGAGGTACTCCACAGATTGATACAAAAGGCAGTCTTGTCCTGAGAAAAGAGCTACTAAATACAGAGTGAAGGATAACTGAGAAGAAGCAGGGATTTTTTTGGTGCTGTCCAGTGCAGGTGAGCATGGTCTAAGATCTGTTAGAGTCTCAGAATCCCCAAGACACCTGAGCTTGCAAGGGCACATTGCATTGTACTCTGCCCATCTCCCATGCCTCTGCTACACGAAGTGTGTCACACCCTTCTGCTGTTACCTCGACTCGGGTCAGCAGTGTTGAGGTCTGGAAGCCTTGTTCCTGATGTTTTCAGATGTTTTCTGATGTCAGTACAAACAGGCTGGGTTCCTAAAACTGAACAAATAACAACAAATGCAACTTAGCAAATAGCTGATGTGATATATCAAAAAGGACTTTAAATATGTTGTTAATAATTACCTGCTCAAAACAGGGAAAGTTGTCACATGAGAAGGAGTTGGCTGAAGCTTCAGAACTGCAAACAAAATTTCTGTACCCATAGTTATCCCATGTATCTCAGGTATATAACTTAAAGGAACCAGCTCAGGAAATGAGCGCCCCAGTTGTTTCTTATGATAAATATCTAGAGCTAATCACCTCTATGGAGCAATTCAGCACCTAAAAGAAGTGATTTTTACAATAGATGATAGACAAAAATTAAAGTCTGTTCCAGACAGAGGGAACAGAACTGCAGTTCTGCTTCACCTGTAGTGAATTTGTAGATGACTTACATAGAAATATGTCCTCTTTCACATATTTCAAGGCCTGTGATTTTTTTTTCACTTATGTCTACTCAGAAGTCTAGTTTCAAGAGGCAAGAATGAATGTGTTTTTTGGTTTGGATCCAATAGGTTTTGTTATTAGGATATAATTCTAGGGCTTGATGAAGCATCTAATCCTGGAAACCATTTCCAGATACTGTATGGTCCTCAGAGAAGCTATGGATGCACATTCTGTGTGAGGAGATAATGAGATGGACTGAAAACTGGCTGAATGGCCTGGTCCAGAGGGTGGCGATCAGCAGAACAAAATCTAGTTGGAGGGCAGTCAGTAGTCATATATTCCAGGGATCTGTACTGGGTCCACTTCTTTTTCACATGATGGGGCAGAGTGTGCCCTCAGCAGAGTTGCAAACAACATCAAACTAGGAGGAAAAGCTGATACGCCAGATCATCCTGACATCCAGAGGGACCTCAGCAGGCTGGAGAAGTGAGCTGACAGGAGCCTCCTGAAGTTCAACACAGTGCAGTGCAAAGTCCTTCACCTGGGGAAGAACAACACCGAGCAGTAGTGTATGTTGTGGGCCACCCAGCTGGAAAGCTGCTTGACAAAATTTGTACATCTGCAAATATTGTAAATGTAAGTGTCTTTTTCCAATGTGTGAAAAGCTGCCTTGATATTTGCAGATGTTGTACCAAAAAATTTAAAAAAAAGTATGAGAAGTATAATGTTATACTTTACATGATTGGTAGTTTTGAAATGAAAATATGCAGTCATCTCCACTTTAAAGACTTGAACATTGCTATTCATAGAAAGGTGGGATTGAAAATATAGCAAGCAGAAACCTAGATAGTAGAAGAAATATAATCCATGCAATGGCAAATGCATTATTTATTACATGCTAAATTGCCCCATTAACACATCTTTTTTGACCTTGAAACATCACACTGAAGACAAAAGAGTAGTTCTGCCTCAATGCTTTTTTTGTTTCTTTTTTTTTGCATTTTATGTAGAAAATGACAAGATGTCTGGGATATCTGGCCATTATAAGTGTATCTGTTGCTGCTCCTTGTCAAAAACATATATCAAGCATAATATTCAGATAAGTAAGTGTGAAATAAAGGTCAACTAAACAATATTTGAGCAAATATAGACTAGACATTGATCTAACATTCAATTACCTAGAATGAGAAAAATATTTGAGGATTAAAGGATTATAAATTAGGTGTGCAAGTTATGTGTCACCTCTGCATATAATGGAGGTTTTAAGATAAAAAAGCAAATGAAAAGTCACCACTACCTGGAATGTGAACTTTATGTTTGCTTTCTTGAGTCAGTGGCAGATCAGAATAGTATTTTGCATAAGGCCTGTTTGTTTCAAAAAAAAAAAACCCCAAAACACACACAGAAAAAAACAAAACCCAACAAATAAAACAAAACAATAAAAAAGCAAAAACTAAAACCCCCTAACACAACCATTCAGCTATCTATTCCAGCATAAATAAATTTGGTGAGTAAGAATTCAGTCAAAAATGTTACTATTCTGATATTAAAGGAATAAATGGAATAAAAGTATGGAAATATTTTGTATGTAGCAATTCATTTTACTGTTGTGGATGATAGGTGTTGATGACTGATGGCTTCTTTTTTCTCTTCATGAAGAAGGAGGTCAAACCCAAGAGGACTAGCAGAGTTTTGAGGAGCATTTGGCTGATTTCCCTGTATTACTTCCCTCTAAAAGAAAAATTAAAATTAATAAGTTAGATATAGTATATGACAACAGCTGGAATGGAACCAAGGCAAATGCTCTAGGCATATTGCCTGCATATGTATTGCCATGCATACATTCAGATTTCAAGGAGGTGGTGTCAATTTCACTGAATATTTAGTCAGATGATTATATTAACAATTTACTCAGCCCAGAGTCCTATGTAACAGACACAGAAATAGAATCCTTTCTTCCATGCTATTAAAACTATCCCAAAAAACTTCTGTTTCAACACAAAATTTGAAAATTCAAAAGCATTTGCTGAAAATTTTGCATCATTAGTGTTAGAAGTTGTAACTTAAACCCAACTCCCAATTCAAAGTTTTAAAGATCTTATGTGGAGATGTGTATTTATGTATCTGTGGATGGTAGAATCTGCATGTGCATATGCCTGCATATAAAATAACAGGTATATGTGATATAGTACAGGACAGTTTAAAAACTGGTGACATTGTGCTACTTATTTGACAGCCTGAAATAGTCTGATGTATAAATATCTCTTTGATACCAGAGGAGTGTCAATATTTTATTCTGGACCAAAACTACACACAGGACAATACCAGTAGCAAGATGTGTAATTTCAATATTAATTATATTCCCTCTCTCCCCTAAGAAAGTTGTTCAGTTCTTTTGTTGTTGGAGGGGCTTTTTTGGTTTTGTTTGTTTTGGTTATTTGTTTTGTTTTGTTTTTAACAAAGGAAAATATTTGAACTATTTGCAAATGTTGTTTCAGAAGAGTTTTGCACAGCAAGGGTGAAAGACATTAATGACATTAATTATCCTCAGAATAAGATATGTATTTATAGAGGATATAAAAATCAGTAAGTATGGCTGTTGGATATGTGTTTTAAATTACTTTTCTTCTGCTATCTTATATATTACTCTAATATATGAGAGCTGTGATTATTTTCTGATGTGAAATTGGTACACTGTTATTGTTATTTTAAGTTAATTATTGGAATTTGCTAAAGACCTTGAGGATTTTTATTTCTAACTTGAATAGGTCATCTCTTCATCTTTTACCTTTCTACCTAAGATACATCTGATCTACAGAGCTACTACAAGTAGTACCCTTTCTTCCTATCCTGTTTATATAAACTGGAATCTACAGGTTCTTTAACTGAATAATATGAATATTTTGTCATATTACACCAATTATATAAAACCTTAGTTCACTAAATTTTTTTCCAAATAAAGTAACATTGCCATAGCCACTCTCCAAGAAATTGTTGACAAAGGTAAAAATCGTGTTTGCTAATTTCATTAATTAAACTTTAGGTTTGGGAAAGAAGACCCACTTTCAGAGGTATGAATTTCTTTTACTAATAATGAACACTTCCACAGCCTGTTTCATCTACAGTTTCATCTACAGCCTATGCACAAAGCAGGGCTGTGTGAGCAGTGCAGCTCAAGCTCACATCCTTAGCCCTTCACCACTAAAGAAAGCATTCTGCCTCCCAAGAACCAACTTTTAGAGGACAAAATATATACTGGTATATAAGAAGATTGCTTTTATTGATTTTTTTACTACATAATTTTGCTTTAAAAAAAAAAAAAAAAAAAAAAAAAAGAAGCAATAATTATTATGAGGGAGTGCCCAGGCACCCTAAGGTAAGGAAGATCTCAGAAACAGTTCTGAATTTATCCAGTAAACTCAATTTATCCAGTAAACTCACTTAAAGAAGTGAAGAATATGAAAACAGATGTAAATATAGTGTCAGAAGTGAGCTAAGCACAGACCAAACACACCACAAACTATGTTTTTATGTATGTTGAGCTACAGGGTTTGGGATCAAGTAACATGGCTCAAACTAAATTATTCATACTCCGCTTAATGTCTAAACCCCTGTACAAGGCAGATAATCATACATTATTAAAAATATTCTTCATTTATGCTAGTTATTGCAATAGTAAATTACTGGGATATCTTTCAGATAATCTTAAAAAGATACTCTTGAAAGAAGAGATTTTAACAAATACATATTTGGCCTGAACAAATACATATTTGCCCCTAAAAGTTTTTTATTTTTATTTTTAACTTTCTTGATGCCTTGAAGAAATAAAAATTGGTGTGAGTATATAACCCTTGTGGACAGGATATTTACTCATCCAGTTATTAAATCAAAAAAATATGATCAGAAGATACTACTGACAGGGACTAAGTCCTTGCCAGTTTATTAAGCTTTTATTTAATTAAAGCACTGTATGCATAAATAATGAAGCTTAAAGGTCTGTAAAGAAAGTAATTAATGTAATGCACACAGTGGCTGCAGACTTGTTTCCTAAGATTTTTTTATTTCATTTAGAATTTACGAAAACAGATTTCTCCACATTTTCCGTGAACTTCTCCTTTCATCACAATGCTCAGCTTCTTCATCTTTTACCATAAGCACCACTACAGCACCCTCAGAACTTCAGTGCAATACCTGTCACCCATGCAAATTTATTCTCAGCCGGTACTGGTGTTCTCAGTTCACTCCCCCTGCACATTTGGGGAGCATGGGAGATGGATAGGATGGATCCATGGACAGTCACATTGGCAGCAAGGAACCATAAGCCATATTTCCTTAGGGAACCACCTTGGATGGGGCTTCCATCTCAATATTTTACAGGCATCCACTACCACAGAACAGAGGTTAACAGCTGTACCTCAGAGTTTACTCAGATCCAGTTCCTCCACCAGCATCCTTAACATCCCCAGGCTCCCAGTTGAGCCACTCCTGAAAACTCAGGGTTCAAATTTTGGTGTGTGCATCTTGCAGACCTGATGGTGCAACCCTTTTCTTGCCTACATAGACCCACAAATATCTTTCAAATAAGCATGGCACAATAAAATCTGGTGTTAACTGCAATACCCTGATATTCAACACATTAACCAGGGAAAAGACTGAAGTAGAAAAAGGGATGAAATTGCATCCTATTATTCTGGCATGAATTTTTCTACTTTCTCTCCAATTTGTTACATAACTTAAAGCTTGAATAAGCAGGGACATTCTGAGAGCTATGTGGGCGCTCTGTGCAGCTAATCAGTGTATGTCTAACAAATCTAGTTAAGGACAGTTTAGCAGATCCACAGTGTGTGAGCAGACGGTCTCTGTAACACCTACACAGTGGTCAACACGTTCAGAAAGCAAGTGCCTACCCAAGGGCAGTCAACTGGACTAATCAAGCATGCAAAATATAGATGACCTGGACACATACAGCTGTCATTTGTCCTGTTTCTGTTTGAGGGCATTCAGAAATCCCCAAGAAAAGGGCTAACGCTGATAGGAGACTAGGAGGTGAGACATAAAAGCAGTCAGCTACTGCCAAAAGCAGCAACATTAGCAGGTGTGCATTCCCTCATCTTCTTCTGAGGCAACCTGGGTAGGATCATTATAAAGTTACAGGTGGGGCACTATAGAATTGCTATGCAGTAATTACTGTACAGTGCAAAGTCCTGTGTCCAGTCATTGTCTCAAGCTACCAGGGCTCTTGCTTTAGAGAAAAAGTAGATACTAGAATCATTGCTAATAATTCTGTTCTGTGGCAAAATTATTCCATAGCATCCAGCTAAAGGTCTTCATGCCTGTCTAAGAGAGGAACCTGCCTATTATGTTTTTCACAAGTATTTGTCTTATGATCTCCATGCTTATTATCTCTCCTTTTCAGATTGATTTTATCATTTTATTTAGTGTTCACTCTTAGGTCTTAGTAGCAACCACCTGGCACAGTATGGCCATAAAATATTTCTCAGCATTTGCTTTGGTAGGTTAAGCATTAAGGTGATTATGATGCTCCATTTTTTTTTTATTTTTTTTTTTTTAAATCAGGAGCAGAACTGGTATGGTAAACTCCAAAGCAATGGTATACATGGCTTAGTATTTAAGTGCATGTTAGTATGTTCTCCAAACAAGTGACACATATTGAAAAGTATTAGAGCACACACAAAACAACATAGTAAAATTATAATATCTATTTTTTAAAGTATGCAAATTGTATGCTTGTCTCAATAGTTTAGAAACAGATGGAGTGTTGTATTTAGCACATTTCTTTAGAGTTTCTAAATCTGCCTGATGGGAATTCCATTACCTGCACCAGCTGCACAGGTGACCTCTTTGACTTCCACTTGCTAGGCTCTGAATATATAAGACAGGGCTGGCGTGTTTTTAACATAAAGTATATGCAAATACAGACATATTTGACATGTTGCTGTAGTGCCTATTTAAAATGTATGCCATCTGGTTTAACCCTTGCACCCATAATCATAAAGAGTTTCTCTGTGCAATAAAATGTTTCTATATCTTTCTCTTGATTAAACTGCTTTACTTTTTTGCATAATCAGAATCAATTAAGATTCCTTTTCACCTATGAGCTTTTTTGTTTCTTTTCACTGGGAAATGATACTACTGTACTCCTAAAGGTGAATTTTTCAGGCACTGAATATCTAATTCCCTCTCTAGTTGCAAATGCTTAGGAAGATCTGAAAGCCTTCCACATTAGGAATCTTATTAGACAAGAAATAAGATACATTTCTTGTTTTCATATAAATATAGCACACAAAATATTTCTTCTTCTGTTTATGTTTCATTTATTTGAAAATACTAAAGGGAATATATCCCTTTTCCAGTGTTTCAAAGATGTCCTAAGGCCCATACTGAAGAATTACCTGCAGTTGTGTTAGTCTGTCATTTTCTACCTGAGAGCAACCACACACTTGAGACATTTACCCTGTTACACAAAAGACGAAATGCTCCTTTCCTAGGAGTATGAATAACCTGAGATAATACAATAGGCCTGATTTTAAGAAACCTAAAGTCAGGCAATTTCCTTTGAATTCAGGTGTTCACATGAGTATGTTTTTGAAGGAAGATATATGGCCCCAGTGAAGTTATGGTTGATCAAAAGAGTATACACTAATGATAATGTAGTGTTCCACAGCAAATCATAAAATCATGGAATAGTTTGGGTTGGAACAGACCTTAGAGATCACCTAGTTCCAGCCCTCTGGCATAAGCAGGGACAACTTGCATTAGACCAGGTTTCTCAAAGTCCTATCCAGCCTGTCACTCAGCACTTCCAGGCATGGGACATGACATGTTCAGGCAATCTGTCCCTGTGACCAGCCCATGGAAAAAAACCGTGTCCCTCCACTTGAAGCTGATCTGTGGAGTGGCTTCTGACAGTTTAGCAAGCTGCAGGAAAAAGAGGACAAATCCTCTTTGCTTCCTTGGATTCTGCCTGTGGTCTTTTTCCATTTCCAGCAATTACTGTTGCTATGTTCCAGATTTTGTCAACAAGCAAAGGGAAAATACATCTTGTATGAAAGTCAGGAAATTGCTCAAAACTACAACAGTGTAATCCAAGAAAAAAGATTTCAGTTTAGATCTAATTATTACTTTTCTTATGGGGAAAAGTCTCTGTTGTAATAATAGTAACAAAATTAATAAATAATAACAATCTTCTCATACGCTTGGTTTCTACCTCTTTTGCTAGTGTTACACACACCCTCTCCTCACTCGTGCAGATCCTGCCGTTGGTGGTTTCAGCCTGGCAGCAGTGATGGGTAACACGATTAGTGTCAATATCTGGAATATTTTAAGGAATATGATGTTCATATTGGTGGTGTCTTTTTCCTCAATAAGTGAGGTCACCTGAGTGACGTCAGTGCCTTCACCACTCCCTTCCTTTCCCGGCTACTCCGACACTGGCACTGGGTCGGCTGGGGACACTCCCCAGGACTTGGGAGACCCGGAGAGCGGCTGGGAGCTGTCGCTCCTGCATGGAAGGACCACTGTTGTCCAACGGCAGCAAAGGAATGAGAGAAAAGCCCCCCGAGTCATAACACCCAAAGATTTATTCTCTCTGGAGGAACATCATCCGAGGACAGGGACCAGAAGCTCACACTGGGTTTTTACTGGCGGGAGGACCTATGGGAGGGAACAAGCTAATAGCCAATAGGGAAAACATGGGGGGAACTAAGGGAGTAACAAGCAACTTTGGGAACGAATAAGGGAAGTTTGAGGGAGGTTCACCGATCCCTAGCCAATCACTCAATGGATTCTGGGGAAGCTTCTAGAACTAGGGGAAGGTGATCATGGAAATTGACAGGGCTTAGGGGAGGCGCTTAGAGGATTGACACAGAACTCTCAGGAAAGAAGGGAGGAGTTGAGGGAGAGTGACAATTGGGAGGAGGGTACAAACATGAGGTGAAACCATTACAATGGGGGTCAACAGAACAAACCAAACCATTGCAAAACACACAACAACACCTGAGAACATTTTTATATGTTTGCTAGCATGTTTTTACCCTTTCTTTTTTCTCCAGTGATCTGAAGCTCCACATTATAACCAAATTAACTATATACAGTGCCTTTTACCTGTATAATGTACTATTTTTCTGTTCTCTTTGTTATCCCTAAAAAATGGGGATACCCCTAAAAGCAGTTCCAGATATTGCTTCCTTTACTTGACCACTGGTGAGTTGTTTACAGTCCTGTGACAATAAACAGCCCCTGTGTCAGCCCATGCCCATTTATCATCACATCTGCCCTCCTCTGTTCTGCATTCTGCATTTCCATTTCTTGATGCCTTTGCTATATTACCAGGCTGATATTTCTGTATACTACATATTTATGGTAGCCATAAATGTATCATTCTACACAGCACAACTGCTTATTATTGCTATCTCAATAAAACTATGATTTAATACTTTACAAAGTTAAAGGAAGGTAGAATGAATTGGTAACAACCATCTAGTCAACAGAAAAAATTAAAAATTGTTAAAGCCAACCTAAGTAAAACAACAGTTTAGAGAGGGCAAGCCTGATCCACCTCTGTTCTGGGCCTTGCAAACTCATTTCAAAGTCTGTAGCCAGATACAAACAATGCCAATACTGTATTGCAGGTCTACAAAGTCACAAAGTGTATGTTTTGTAACTACACCACATCTCATGAGAACCCCCCAGAACTTATTTTCATTTTGTGAGGTGGTGGTTGCTTCAGATCACCGGGCATTGTATCAAGTTCCCCTATTGAATTATTGCCTAGAAAATTTTCAGAGATTTTTACAGAGTTCTTCTGATCAGTGTGCAGAACACATCCTGATCTAACACACCCAGTTGCTGCCTGGAGTCCTCTTCTGTCTCCAATATGCAGTCTGTGAGATACCTGCTTCTCTGCTGCTGCATCAGCTGGGACTAGAAATTTGCACAGTAAAGGGAAGACAGATAATCCACGCAACCTTGGGAAAGAATTAGAAAGGAACTTGTGTGAGGCAGAAATAGGACAGAAAATGGGATTAAGCAGGTTTTAGGAATGGGATAGTAGGAAGAACAGGAGATGTCAAAGAGTCTGAGCTCTCAGGAGAGAAAGAGACATGATCAGCAAGAAAGCTCAGTGTCTATTACTTGTGAGGCAAAGAACTCACAAATGTAAAATTAGCAGCATGTTCACCTTCAGCTTCACAAACTGCATCACTGTGAGAAATATAGAGATAATTCAAATACCATATAAGTAATAATCATCTTAGAATTGCTAGATGAAATATAAGATATATCACCTAAACTAAATGCAAAAACTTCTACAGATCCACTCAATACCTGAAATGTGACGCATTTCTTCTGTTTAGCACTAAACTGCTCTTTATATTTCTCAGCTCTGGTTAATTAAAAAAATGTATTTACTTTCAATCTTAAAACAGTCAGGCAATTAAAATTCTCATCTAAACTTACACAGATCAAATAACTGCTTATGGAAAGTGTTCTATAGGTGTTGCAAGAAAAATTTATGATTTACAGTGGTCCAATAAATGCAAAAAGAGGCTATGCTTGCAGACCATGAAAAAGAAGCCAAAACCTTAAGATTATTACTATGAAACAAAGTGAATCATTAACCTAAAATCATCTAGAAAAGTGATTGTAACATTTTTGTTAAAAAGTCTACATACAGGAAGAGGTTTGTAGTTTCTAAAGTCTGATATCTAAAAATGATACAATAATTATTTAATTTACTTTGAAAAATACTTCTTATTTTCCATCAAAAACAAGTTGAAATGTGCAAGAATTTATCTGCCTTTAAAAGTCACTTTGAGCAACTACAGTAATCCCTTCTTAGATGGAGAACACTGAAGCTACCTGTAAACCAAATTGCATTTTGCACAGACGCAAGGCAGCTCAGTGTAATGGAACCCAGGTGTTAGACTAATTTCTAATTTAACCATAAATGAAGAAAAGAAAAATATAATCCTCGATGCAAGTTGCTGTGATATTACAGAATCCATCATAATGAAGAAATGCCCTCACTTTGCACAAAGGTTAACTGTACAAATGGTATTGCATCAACAGAAATGTTAATGAGTTTGTGTGGCAGCAGGTAAGCAAGAGCTGGCAGAAGGAAGCTGTTGTGGTAGGCAGATAATTACAATGGAAGTCATGTCTTTGGTAATGACTGGGATGCACATCACATACCTTTTCAGTCAGTACAATTTTGCTAGCTCTGTTTATGGTAATCTATGGGATTATTTGACAGCAAGGTGACACTTTGACTTTGTAACAAATTTCTTTCATAGACAGCACAATTACTGATATTGTGACATTCAATTAGACACATCACTGATGTATAATTTTGATTTTAGAAAATAGACAAACATAAGGTATCTTTATCATTAGTACATGAAGGTTTTCTTGGTTCTCAATTTGTTTTTCATCATGCTATTGCTTTGATCCTACACATTTCTTTTAATGTGTAGGAGTTGGTAGAAATTGAAAGGTTTGAGTTTTTAACCATTCAGATGCAGTATTAGAAAAGAAATTATGCCTTACAAACATGCAATTGTCTTAAAGAGAAGGAAAATAGATTTCCAGGCAATGTTTATCTGTGTTATAAACTCTACTGCATAACAACAAATCAGTGATATGCTTTTCAGGAGGGAATTCTGACAGTAGATACACATGCTTTATCATACTGTAGACCAAATTCCCAACAAACCTATTTACCTCAATCTCACAAAACAGTTAAAAATAGGAAAATATTCAGGCAAAGAATCAAATCTCTGTGGCCCATTCTTCCCTTTACAGAAGGAATGTGAAATAATGGGGAGACAACATCGACAATAAATGTGGTGAGTACCTCCTGAAGTTCCACCCTGACTTTCGACAATGGCAATAAGCGGATTCTCACTCTGAGTGTTTCATTGCAAGATCAGAGAACACAGCACCTCACCAATACTTGCATGTAAGTGTTCTATACTTACAAGTGATAAAATATGTACTTTGGTAAGCAGAAAGTAATTTTCTGTTTGAAATTCTTCCATAAATGCTTTGTGTGAATGAAGTTTGACTTCTGGGATGCAATGTGTCTAGTCACCTAAAGCTCCTTTTATTACTTCAGTTCTCTGAGTAGGTCACCTTATTTTACACAGCTGCCTCATCTAAAATCTCTCTTACTTCATAAAATTCTATCTTCACAAATACAGCTTTGTAAATATTAAATTTATGGGGAAAAAGAAAACAAGAAAGGCAGATACAAGGAGGAGTATGAATATATCAGAAGCAAAACTTTCATTAGAAGACAAAAGCATTTCTGCAAATATATTGCTTTACTATAACATGGCTCTTGCCCTACCAGTGATCTCCCTTCTGTCCTTGATGTAGGTTTTACAACTTAAAGTTATGTACCTGCCTTCTTTGTAGCTCTGAATCGGTGTGAAATTTTTGTTGTTTTAATTATGGAATCTAAGTATTAATCAAAGAACAGCTATAAGGAACAATAGTCACTCTTATTCTGTATCATTCTTACATTTAACTTAGGTGCAAACTTTCATACAGAAATTGGATCAGAAAAGTTGGCTTAGGTAACTTATTTATAATCATGATGTGGAAAAAAACAATTTGCTATCAGTATTCTGTTATTTCCACTTCTGCTGAGAAATTTGTGACTTGAATGAACAAAACCTAAGGCCTTAATAGGATGTGCTAGGATTTTTTTAACCTAGCCATGTTTTTCTCTCTCCAAGGAGACAAGTCACAATCATAATGATCTTCCATTTGCAGAGTGGTTTTCATGCCAGAGAATGCACAAATGCTTCAAAACTTGACTAATTACACACATGAATCTTACCATTCACCGTTGAATATCAGCAGCCTCTGTTGTGAAATGTTTTTAACAATACACCGTAAAGTTCGCTTTAGTACGAGATGTGACTGCTGTAAAGCAGGAAGAGTCTCAGCAGGCAGACAATAACACTTTAAATGGCAACGCAAAGGGACCACTGAAGTTAACATACTGCTTAGGAAGTGTGTCACATCAATTTAATGACCTTCCTTTTGTGTTTTGAGAGGACCATACATGCAATAGCTCACTGAGCAAGTTCAAGTGCACTTGATGCACTTAGAGCGCTGTTCTCCAAGGTGCTGAGTACTGTGGTTCACAAGGCAACAAATGGTAAGTCTGTAAAAAAGACATGATTAAATGTAAGTAAGTTCTTGAGTGCTTTACTGATCAAAACTTCCAGAGCTGTATAAAAGAGTCTGTGTTCCTGAGAGTCTGACATTCACATCTTGAAAGTAGGATTCCTGAAGTAGAGAAATAGAGGCTGTGAAAATATTTGGGTTTTTTCACTGGCATAGTTTACAAGGCCAGAAATAAGTAATTTCTCTCCAAATCTCTTCTCCCACCCATTCCTTTAGAGTTTTCTTTATGAGGCTACAGCTGAAGAGGACCAGGGCTCTGTTAAAATAACAACAACAACAAACTCCAACCAACCAACAACAACAAAAAAGAAACCACAAACCAAAACAGAACAAACAAACAAACAAAAAACAGCATCAAAAAAAACCCCACTTAAAACATATGAGAAGAAATTTAGACAAAACCTGGATCTCTAAAAGACTTCTACATAGCAGTTAATGTAACTATAGAAATGCTCGTTTCCGTAGACATCTCCAGTGCTGTAACAAATATTGTACAAGAGGGAGATTTACTCTAAGCACTACTTGAAGAATTTCTCAGGTGGAAGCAAATGTGCCTGAAGATGGATAGCTGCCAAAGCCACTGCTGATGAAGGGGGTGGAGAGAGTGGACATGCTCCTTATCTCCTAAGAGTCTTGAATAAGCAAGAAAGGCGGTCACCACAGGGAAGGGTGATTTTGAATAGGAAAATCTGTTATCCTATTTTTTCCCTAAAGTTTCTCCACAGGTGCTTCAGTCACCCTTGGACAACATAGCAGCATCTATCCCCAGATACCCAACCTTTAGGACCAGATCTGTTGCCTTTTATGTCAGCACTTGGATTGGAGTTAGATTGCTTACATTAAGAATGTCATGAATGGTGACAGTTATGTGTCTCAAAAAATGCCTACAAAGACCAATGTGCCAAGACAAAAGCAACTTAAACTAATACTAATACTTTCTAAACATAATACTTCCTGAAGTGAAATCTAAAAGAAATGTTAAAGAAAGTGTTAAAATTTACTCTTTTTTTCCCCATGTTAAGGCTGTAGCACTGCACATGCAGTAGATGCCTTACTTCATGGCAATATATGCAGTGTAGAAGTTACAAGCTCAGCCTCACTGAATAGGGTGATCAGATTTCTAGAAAATATCTTCAGAAAAGTGCATTTTTTATGCGACGGGCTTTTAAAAAGACCTATTAACAGTATGATTTCTAAAAGCCTAATTGCATCAAAGACTCAGCTATCCAAGGTTCATGGATTGAACACAGGAAGGCCTCTTGAGCCCATGTGTCTGAAACACAGAGCATCTCTTTCTTTCTGAGCAGAAGTCCTAAAGGTTTGAACCTAGATTTCTCACCTTTTTGGGAATATTATGTCAGAATATGGATATTGTAAAAAGAAGGAAGAGGGCACCCTTGGTATCTTTTCTTTACATGGAGTAAGCAAAAGTATACAGGAACCAGAAAGAGTTGATATAATATCCAGTCCACCTCAGTTAGTGGCTGGCAGAAAAATTCACTCTATTGGAGGCATCCAAAAAGCGAGAAAGGATTGCTATATTAAAACTGTCCTTTTAAGTCTGCTTTTACTCAGCAATCAGGAAAATGCATCAAGATGTAGATATGTACCTGTGACCTTCTTTTCTTGTATTCCCAGTCCTACAGGTAATTAGTCTCCTACTCCTCGTACCAGAAGGTCTAAGGCAGAAGGCGTGAAACCTGAGGGTAATATATATTCTGTGATACCAAGGAATGCTCCAGTTCCCATGAATGAATATTCAGCCCTGACAGAAATTCAATTCAGTATCAGCATGAGGTCTGACAGGTAATCCCCATCCCCTTCCCTGGTTCCTATGGTAAAGAAACATATTCCCCAATGGCTTCCCAAGTGCATTCCCGTAAAGTGTCAAATCAAGAGACTAAAATGTGGTGAGACACCAGCTGGCACCAACAACAGTTTGGGAAGGATGCAGGGAGCTGAGGGCAGCTGAGGAGCAGAGGAGGACAGTAGCAGGAGCTGGGGCACAGGAGAAGTGGGGGAGACAGTCAAGATGCCTACATATCTAGATATCTAGTAGCTAGGTTTATTCATGGGCATATGGCCAGAGGCTGTTACGGCAGGTGGAGGTGCTAGGGTGCCGCAACCTTCCAGAAGCGTCCCCAGTGAAAGAGTCACTTGGCATCACAGGCACACACTCTCACAGACACTCACACACACACTGGATAGCTTTGTAAATCCTCAGCAACAAAGAAGCGGGAAGGGTCTTCATATGGGGTTCCACAGGGGAGGTTTATTCCAGCCACAGGTGAAGGGGTCCAGGGACAAAGACACATGTGAGCGACCAGGGTTTATATATGGGGTAGCAGGGGCGGAGTAAAGAACAGGGTCCAATGGGTAAGGGAGAAAGTGGTGCAGAGGTGGGGTAAGGAGCTAGGAAGACCAATGGTGGGACAGGGGCAGAGGATTGCACCAAATGGGGGCCAATGGGGACTCGGGGAAGGGAGAACATTCTAGGGAAGGGACATGTAGGGGAGAAAAGGGGCGGAGAGGCCAACAGGCCAACTAAGGAAGTAGAACTGGAATACATCTGCATATAAAGCTAAGCACCCTGGGAGAAGGCGCCTTGTATACCATAACTAAGGGGAATGATCTAATTCAGGGGATGTCCTTCCAAGGGACTATCATGGATCATGATGCTGTGGGCTCACCAGCCTCCACAAGAGGTGAGAAGGAAGCTCTGTAAAATAGGACCTGGGAAGGGGATTCAACTCATTCACATTCTGATCTTGGAAACTCCCAGCTGGCTCCCACCAGACCAGATTGAAGCTATCAGAGTAAAATCCAGTGCTGTGGCATTAGAAGGTGGAAATTAAAAGAGGACACTTCGAAGAAATACCCCTTGTTCTCATACACATAACAGCAGCTTCATTCCCCAGATAAAATTTCATTTATCCTCTCCATTGTGTGTGTTGGATATGCACAGTGGGAGAAGAAGGAGATAACTAGTAATGAAAGGAAAGGAAGAAAGGCTGTAGTTGCAGGCTACCTAGTTCAGGTCCCCGCGCACCAGGGAGATCCACAACCTTCCCCCGAAGTTCCTGAGTGTCCTTGGCACTCACCAGACGATCAGGGTAGGAAAAATGAGACGGGCTTCACTTACCCCTCCAAAGATAGATTTATTGGAGTGTACTTAGCTCGAAGGCATGGCAGACGCAAAAGCAGGGAGCCTGTGCTTGCAGTCACTTATAAACAGGGTAGGTCTTAGGGGAGGGTAAAAACATAATGACCAACTGGGGACACAGAGGGTGGGGAGTAATTTGAAACAGTCAGGGACAAAGGGTGGATAAAGGGATACAGGTAAGGATCAAACCAATTACTAGGAAGGAGAGGGAGGGCACAGAATAAACCATTTGAGGGACTAGAATCAGGGAAAAATGCATCACCACAAAAGGCCATCCTTTACTTGCACATGCATACTGTGGTGGTGCATCCTCCCATCTCCAGGCCTCAATATGATCCGAGAAATGCTTGTCAAGTCTTGGCCCTGACCAACAGCACCTGAGCGGAGCAACTGTTGAGTTTACCAGAAACACCATGTGCTCCCAGGAACTTGTGCTAATAAGCTCCTCCCCTTGTTTTTGAACCACCTTGGAAACTTTTTTTGCCCAAATAACAACTCAGGTGGAATGATACTTTTGTTCTTATACTTTCAAAGGAAGTTTCCAATCTGAAGTGCGGCCAAGATGAAACATTGCTATGACTAAAGCTGACTCTCTTGCAGCCCTATAAACAGTGGTCTAAAATGAGACCCTTTGAGCTGTCCTGGACCACAGCAGGCTGTGACCAGCAACCTCTCTCTGAGCACAACACCTCTCAGAGCCAGCAAACTCTCAAGTTTGCTGTACCCAAAGGATTGCCGAATGACAATAGATCTGAAACCCCCACTCAGTGAGGCTCAACCTTTCTTCCATTGACATGAAAAAAAGGCATCTGAAGTGAATGTTCCACTACCTTCAAGGGTAATTTTTCATAGGTACCTTGTACAGACTTTTTATGTCTGTGTGCGTGCGAGTATGCATATCAAATATGGGAGAAATGCTTCTCTCCTTGATTCTTAAGTACTTTAGATTTGTAAGTAAGTTAGGCCTGAAAGTAAATTACTGTTGTGATATAGTAAATCCTACATTAATTCTTTGCCAAATTGTTTAAGTTATTATATAAATTAAGTTAAATGTTGTTAAGTTTAAGTACTATCAAATTTAAATGCTGTTAAGCACTCTTGGGCCCTTAGGGTTTGGATTGATTGACTCTGGATTTTTTTTTTTTTGTTGCTTTTCCTTGGTGTGCCTTAAGCATCTAAGTAAGTAGTAGAGTAAAACTTGCCAAAAAAATTTGTCATGCTGTCACTTTTATATTAAACATCTTCTTACTGATGCCTTTGCTGGCATTTCTTTAAGCAATCTTAAAACACTCTTTCATTATACACATGCATAGGAGGAGTTTGAGTAAGAAAGGGGAACAGGTGTAATGTGCTCATGGAGAAGTAATTCCCTCAAGCAAGGAGAAACAGTGGGACAAAAAATGGAGATGAAAGAAAATCATTCAATTCTGAAAGACTCTGGGGGTGGAAAAGGTGCCCTTAAGGGCTCCACTTTGCACTTGGAAGGAGTGAGGGGAATTGACGAAAGTGCCTGGATACCAGAGGCTTCCTGTTGCCCCTGTAGCCACCATGTTGCCCAGCTGTTACACCGCCTGCCTTGTTTACAGCCCTTACCTCAGCGGATGCCTGTGAGTGGAGAACATGGGTGTAAAACCAGCAAACACTTCAGAACTTTTTGCTTAAAACAGAGGTCAAACCAAGATCTCTCTTCATATATTGGTTCCTTACTCAGCATCACAAAGTGCTTTGTGTGTGCCTTTCTTCTCCTTTTCCCTACTTTCATCTTCTTCTCGAAGAAAGTGAGAGTAATGGTTTAATTCTCTCCTAAGCTCTGAATTATTTTCTCATGACCTGTTAAAGAGCTACAATAACAACAGCAAAAAACAAACAAACAAACAAAAAACCCACAACACCCCAAACCAAACAAATAAGCAAACAGAAAAAAAAAAGCCCCAAGTTCATCTTTGTTTTCTAGTTTCCTTTTTAATCAGGCATACAGGCAGATTAAAGGATGAATGCTTGTTAGGTAATTTGGGTGGATAGCCAGTGGATAATAACCTCTTGATGCTGAATTCTTCAAATCTAGCAAGAGGTAAGGCTCCCTGACCATGCCCTGAAAATTAATGAACTTTTCCATATTTCAGAGTTGGATTTTTCTGTTTACTGATGATTTTTGTTGTTTTCACTTATAATTCTTACAGTCTCTAAAACCATTTTTAAAAGCTATAATCAATATATGAAGGCTCCTGTGGTAACTGTCATACATCCATGCAACTGAGAGCTAGGTGCTATGAACTTTAAAAGAATTCTGCCAAGGACCTATTCAGTGAGGTATTTCACAGCTACCACTTCCTCTGTAGCAGAAATGAAACACCTGAAGGCTCTTTATTAAATTACTCTTCTATGTAAAATTATATATCTTTACTATTTGGACAATTATGCTCTTTTCTTTTGGTCAAAACTTGAACATCTTTCAGATTTAAGAGAAAAAATTATAATCTTGTGAAAATTCAGGCATGAGGAATAAGGAATAAAACAAATGTAATTTGCATGATTGTGATTACCAATGATGGGTTATTACAGCTTAACATTTTGGTCTGCCACATGCATGCCAGCATTTATCTAAGTGTACCTGTGAACACAATCACACCCCAAAACATTACATATGGCAAAAGTATTTCCATACATGTTTTGAAGTGGTCGTCTAAAGGAAGAAAATATTCTTCAGAAACAGAAAAAAAAAAAAAGTGATTTAAATATGGTTTAATTTTTAACCACTTTTAATATTAAAGTTATACCAGTTTGATTAAAACAGAAATTTAAACCAAGTGAACTGCTCACTGAAGAACAGCTGGGTATAGTCTGCAGCTGATTTTCCACAGCAGCATGGTGTTCCACAGTCCTTCAGCTCCCTCTGCTGCTTAATCGACTCACAAATTTTTCATATTTGCATGGAGATTTTACCCATTTTTTTAAATCTCTGCTTTGATGAGAAAAAAGGATGCAGATTAAAATTGCACCTGAAGCACTGAAATGATTGCATGAATTGATAAACTGTGTGTGCAAAGTTCCATGTAATTATCGTCCCTCCTTTTCTCAGGGAATGAGAAGAAGCCTATCAAACTGTCCTGATCACTTTCTGGTGACTTGCTGTGCATATATTCTGCCATTATAATTTGACTTATTATAACTGAAAAGTATCTATTGCTTAAACTGACTTTTTCTGGATATGCAATTTTATCTCATAGACATTATTACATAGAATCAAAGAATCATTTACATTGGAAAGATCGAGTCTAACTGTTAACCTAACAACAGCACATCCACCACGAAACCTACACCTATGTGTCTTATAAATACTTTCAGAGATAGTGACAGTGACTGTCCTGGGCAGCCTGTTCCAATGCTTGACAACCCTTTCCATGAAGTAGTATCTCCTAATATCCAATCTAAACCTCCCCTGGCACAACTTCAAGTTGTTTCCTCTTGTCCTGTCATTTGTTATTTGGTAAAAGAGACCAAGCCCCACCTGGCTTCAACCTGCTTATAGGTAGTTGTAGAGAGAGAGAGTCTCCCTCAGGCCTCCTTTTCTTCAAGATAAAGAACCCCATTTTCTTCAACTGCTTTTTATGTGCCTTGTGCTCTAGCTGCTTCACCAGCCCTATTCCCCTTTTCTGCACATGCTCCAGCACTTGAAGTGAGGTGCTCAAAACTAAACACAGTATTCAAGGTGTGGCCTCACCAGTGCTGAGTACAGAGGGATGATCATTGACCTGGTCCTGTTGGCCTCACTATTTCTGATACAGGCCAGGTGCCATTGGCCTTCTTGGCCACCAGGGCACACACTGGCTCATGTTCAGACAACTGTCAGCCAACACTCCCAGGTGCTCCTCCCCCCAGCCTGTAGTTCTGCATAGGGTTGTTGTGACCCACGGGTAGGTTGTTGTGACCTGGCTCTTTGCCTTGGTGAATCTCATACCACTGACCTTGACCCATCGATCCAGCCTGACCAGATCCCTCTGCAGGGCCTTCCTACCCTCCAGCAGATCAACACCCAGCTTGGTGTCACCTGCAAACTTGATGAGGGTGCATTTGATCCCCTCATCCAGATCATTAATAAAGATATTACACAGGACTGGCCCCAATATTTAACCTTAGGGAACATCACAAATGACCCACAGCCAGCTGGATGCAGCACAATTCACAACCATTCTCTGGGTCCATCCACACAGCCAGTTTTTAACCCGCTGAACGGCGCACCTATCCAAGCCAAGCGCAGCCAGTTTCTCCAGCAGAATGTTGTGAGAGACAGTGTCAAAGGCTTTACCAAAGTCCATGTAGACTACAGCCAGTAGGACACCTTGTCGTAGAAGATCAGATTGGTCAAGAAGGACCTGCCTTTCATAAACCACGCTGGCTAGGCCTGATCCCCTGGTTGTTCTGTATGTTCCAGATGATGGCACTCAAGATGATCTGCTCCATGACCTTCCCCACTCCAAAGGCCAGGCTAACAGGCCTATAGTTTCCTGGATCCTTTTGACTCTACTTGTAACTTGAGGCATCACATTTGCTAACTCCAGTCAACTGTGACCTTCCCATTAGACCATGACTGCTGATAAATGATGGAAGATAGTTCAATGAGCACTTCTTCCTGCTCCCTCAGTACCCATGCTTGCATTCCATCCAGTCCCAGAGACTTGTGTCTGTCTAAGTGGTGTAGCAGGTCACTGATCATTTCCCCTTGGATTATGAGGGCTTCATTCTGCTCCCTGCCCCTGTTTTCCAGCTCAGGGGGCTGGGTTCTCAGAGAACAACCGGTCTTACTACTAAAGACTGAGGCAAAAAAGGCACTGAGCCTTTTCCTTATTCTTTGTTACTGTGTTTCCCCTCCATCTTCAAAAGGATCCAGTCTCTTTAGCCCTCCTTTTGTCACAAAGGTATTTATTGAAACACTTTTATTCTTTTATGCAGTGGCCAGATTACGTTCTAACTGGGCTTTGACCCTTCTGATTTTCTTGCTGCAAAACCTCATGGCATCCCTGTAGTCTTCCTGAGCTGCCTGGCCCTATTTCCAACTCTTTTTTCCCCGAGTTCCAGCCAAGGCTCTCTGTTGAGGCAGGCTGACCTGCTCCAGCTCCTTGACAATTTCCTTCCTGAAGAATGTCCAGCCTCCCTGGACTCCTTTGTCCTTCAGGACTGCCTCTCAAGGTACCCTGCCAACCAAGCTCCCAAGCAAAACAAATCTGCCCTCTGAAGTCCAAGGTACCAGTTCTCCTGAGTCCTCTCCTTACTTTTCTAACAGTTACAAAATCAACTATTTTGTGATTACAGTGCCCAACATGGTCTCCAACTGTTTCACAGTGATAGACATATATGTTAATAATTATGTCTTTGTATAGCTCAATGTCCTCTTTATTAGAAATATTTCTTGCAGCTACCTCTGGAATACTTTCTTTCCAAGATTTTCATCATGTTCACCTATAAAAATGTTAAAGAAAAAAAAGAAGCAGCTTGTATGCTTGCATTTTCTAGTTTATTTTGCTGTATTTTTCAGTTCCAAGTAGACTTGATAAAGCTTATTCTAGATAGAAGGCAAATGCATATATTCAAACTATGTATTGGTCAAAATGCAATATAAATGCAAACACAGACATTCATTAAAACAGAACTTTGGTTAATAAGGTATAATGAAGGGATCATCTGCCAGAATATATGTCAGAGGTATAAAAAAACGCAGCATCATACATCATACTGACTAAAACGGTGACTTGAATAGCAGTAAAGGTTAAGGGAATATTCAACACATACTATTACGCTGATTTCAAGGCATCTCTGAGCCTCTGGGGATTTTGGAATCTGCAGGTCTTTACAGACTACATGGAATATGGGAAGCCTAGAATTCAATGTGTAATTTTCTCCATAGGTATCTGGGTTATTATACCCATTTTTTTCTCTTCAGATATTCAGCCCTAAGGTTATGCCAGTTACTGATGAATTACCCCAGGAAAATAAGATTATGAAATCTCCATTTGAAATTCTGTAGACTGAAAGCACAGCTTTGAAGAACCTTAGTCAAGACCTAACTTCCTCCAGTACAACTGGGATGACTTTCTGAGGGATCTACAATAATGCTTAGCCCCACAAGTAATGGTTCCTGTAGGTACGAACTATGGCAATACCTGAAAATAAATGCAACCCACGCATAGTCCAACACAAACAGAACGCAGGCAATTCAGGCTTGATCAGCTCCCTTAGGCACCTTGTGTGTGTTCTGCTTTGTCCTTTGTGAGGACCGTGCTTAGGTTTAAATCTTCTCAGTGTTTGCTGCTGATCAAGAAAAGGCAACACACTGTTGTCATCTTCAGGTATCTTGTTCCCAAGTGACATCTCAAAAGCAGGATCACTGGGGTGGGGATTTCTCGTATGACTGAATACTTCCCAGGAGGAAATTACAGAATGTTGGTCAGATCCAAAACGTTGTAGGCACGAGAAATAAACAGGAGGATTGCAGGAGGCCAAGGCTGTAGTCAAACAAGGGCCCTGTCAAAGGCTGCCAAATTCTGGAGGTACTCAGCAGTACCTCCCCCTTTCAACTGTAGCATGTCAGGCACTTGAAATTGGTGCATGTGCTGACATTTCCTTACCTGAGCAGTCCAGTGCCTCACTCCAGCTCAAGTCTCACCAGAGTCTGCTGCCCCACCACAGCCAAATCTGTTATGCTTTGCCTGAAAAAGCTTCATACATTGACAGTCCTGTTGTCTCAAAACATACTGGGACACAGAACAGGAGAAGGCAACACTGATCATCATACCCAGTCCTCCACTACCAGAGACAATCAGGACATGAGCAGCAGTTCAGGGCATAAAGGATTCAAGTCATAAAAGCTTTCCCACCACTTGAAATGTTAGACCACCCAAGAATTTCAGGAGGTGCTCAAAAGCAAATATTTAAATTCAGTTATTAAATTTTGGGTTTAGCCATAGTTATTAAATCTTGAGCATAGACCTGTAGTTCAGGTGCCCATCTTTTAAAATAAAGTGATGAAGATTATCAAGTTCATGACTGCACATCAAAGATAAAAGATTTATTCAGTGACAACAAAATTTTCAGAAACCAAGTCCTAGTGAAAAAATTAAAAGCACACTGAATTGTATTTGACAAGTCGTTTGGCATACTAAATTACCTTTCTGGAATAACAGGTGAGAAAACACAGTTTTAAGTCTTGTTCATTTACCTCATTTACTTCCACAGAAGTTAGCTCATGAAAAATGTCTAAAAAATTAATTGAGACGTTTGCTAGATTTGCCCTTTCCATCAGCACTGTGGGCACAGATTATAACTCCAGATGTTACTGAACAATCAGGTATTAATGTAATTTCTGATGTGGCTTTCCCCCCCACCCCTTACAAATTAGCAGTATAGCGATCTCTGTTCTGAAAGTCTCTGTAAGCACGTTTTGCATCTGCTTTGCTGTGTGGGATTCTTCCAAAAGGTTCCAGATCATTGAAGCAGGCATTAAAAACTTCATCCACAGCTTTTTCCGCTGTTTCTTTGCTAACTTTTCTAACAGCCAGAATGGAACGGATTGCTCTGTCTCGTACACAAGTCTAAAGTGGGAAAAAAAGAAGAAAAATCTGTCATTATTAGCATAGTTTTTCTCCAGATTTTGTCAAGTATTAACTCCTATTGTATAGGCTATAATTTCTTGTATGAAAGAAGAGTCAAACAGTAATAAACACTAAAGTACATTTAAGTTCCATCCTATGTAAACTATGTGCTTTAGTTTTCCATGTACACATAAACTATGAAATAATTAAAAGACATTCCTTAGAACATGAATTAAAATACAATTTGGCATTTGTTGTAGGTATTAAGTATTTGTAAAACTTGACCTGCACACAAGAAAAAATGTCAGAAAGAAACAGACACAAATACCACTTAGGTTCTTTACAAACTGAAATGCTCTAACACAAAGAGATGACTTCTCTACTGGCTTTCATTTTGATACTCCTCTTTATGCTAACCTTTTCTTACAGTTTGTTTACCAAAAGACAAAAAAATATGTAAACATCAGCTACAAGCTAACTGCCATTCTAACATGAGAAACTATTTGGGTCTCAATCTGTATACTTCTTTACTGTTTACAAAAACTAATTTCTACAAGACAACACACATGATTATTTAGAAATCTTCTCATTTTGCTTCCTTCAGTTTTCAAAGACTTTTTAAAAGAGTGTCACTCACTGACAGTGGATCAGGTATTTCCAGTACATTTCCTGCAAGCTCTGCTTTTTGTTTGGTTTTATAGCCATCCATTGTTAGTGGTAATGCTTTAAAATACGACTAAATATTCCAGGATTTCACTCCAATCAGAATAACAAGGTGGGGAAAAAAAACGTAACATTGATCATTAAGGGTTAGTTAACAGGAAACAGCAGGTCTATGACTTCTATTTCTTTTTCTAAATTTGAGCTATGGAAGTTCAGAAGGCTGAGACCAAGTAGGTAAAGATAGCTCGTAGCAAATTATTAGTAACACCCACAGTCTTTACCTGATGGTGCCCCTTCAATCCAAATTTAAACCTGGCTATTTCATTCATCAAAGTACAGTCTCCACTGAGATTAGCAGCTCGAATCTATTGAGAAAAATAGAAAAGTCACAAGATCAGAGAAACACATGAAAATACGAAGTCAAAAGAGTTGTAACAAATGCTTTTCTTCAGTATATTTCTGGTGACTGCTGGTAGAGGATATTTTTGAGGCCACTTTAACTTCTTAAGTACCTGTTACTACCATACTCTTTACATCCATCTCAGCCTCAGTGAACTACAACAACCTTCAAGTTTCTCCAGGAACTACATCTCACATATCCCTAAAGGTTAAATAAATGAGCAGTAGAGATTATATGTATGTGTGTACGTATATATATTAACTGCTACAAGAACATGGAAAGTAATATTCTCCCAAATCTGTACCAGAATCTATTACAAGAGTCAGGAAGAAAGGCAGATATCTCTCAAAGACTACAGATGCAATACCAGAAGAGCAGTAACCCATCTGTTTTGCAAAAAGCTACATTTAAATGAGCATGTATGTTTTAGCTTAACTGTCTTGTCCTGTACACTAGAATTTCTTTTATCTGCTAAATATTCTATACCCTACATGGTCTGTTAGGAAATGTAAGTAATCCTTACTTCCTACAATTAAGTACCACAGTGAAAATAAATGCATGGAAAATATTGAAAAAGTAAGAATTAAAAACCTGTCCACAAAAAATGTAAATACCATACAATTAAGTAATCAAAAGACCTGAAGTGAACAAATAATCCTGAAAAGAGCAAGAACAGGCACAATCTTGATTTATATAAAACATGTTTGAGGTTCACATGCTTTATTCTGCACTGTGCAAATGCTTGGACAAAAAAATAGATGATCGTTAGTAATTCAGAATTATTGTATTGAGTTTACATGGCAAAATGTTGGCAATGAGGGGCCTGCCAAGGTGGCTTCTGTGAGACTCTGTCTCACAAAGGAGAAGTCGCTGTCCCTATGTCAGACAGAGAATATTTTAAGTGCTGTTTGGTGGTGCTGGTTGTACCTCTGTGATGACATATTTACGAAAGGAAAAAAAAAAACTACAAGGCCGGCTGTGAGACAGAGGAGTGACAAAAATGTGAGGGAAACAACCCCACAGACACCAAGACAGTGAGGAATGATAAGGGAGGAGGTGCTGCAGGCACCAGAGGAGATTCCCTGGCCACCTGTGGAGATGACCACAGAGACAGAGGTTGTCTCCCTGCAGTCTGTGAAGGAAGACAGCAGAGCAGATATCCACACTGCAGTCCAAGGAAGATGTCATGACACCAGAGATAAGCATGCCCTGAAAAAAGCAGCAGCCCATAGAGAGCCCACGCAGGAGTAGATTTTCTGTCAGGAACTGTGGGCCTTGGAGGACCAATGCTGGAACAGTCCATTCCTGAAAGACTGTATGCTGTGGAAAGAACTCAGGCTGGAGCAGGTCTCAAAGAATAGCAGCCCAAGCGAAAGACTCATGTTGAAGCAGCTCACAAGGACTGTACACTGTGGGAAGGACCTCAAGCTGGATCAGAGAAAGAGTGCAAGGATGAAGGAGCAACAGGGACGAAGTGTTATGAACTGACCACAGCTCGCATTGCCTGGCTTCCTGTGCCACTTGGCAGTGAAGGAGGTAGAAGAATCAGAAATGAAGGAGTGCAGCTGAGCCTGAGATAAGCTTTTCTGTGACCAAATGATATGGATTACATCAGAAATCAAATAAGAGCATGCAGATTCATACACACAATACCTGTGCCACATACACAAGAGGAATCCTTCCCAGCCTGTGCTCCATTTAATTTCACCTCCTAAGGCATCAAGCATTAAGGCTTTTAATACTCAAATGTCCTCTGAAACCACAGAATCATAGAACGGTTTGGGTTTTAAGGGGCCTGAAATATTACCTAATTCTAATCTCCCTGCCAAGGGCAGGGACATTTTCCACTAGACCAGGCTGCTCAGAACCCCTTCCAATGGTGATGGATTCATAACTACAGTATACTAGCAGCAATAGCACAATTACTCAAAAAATGAATGTTACAGGAAAAGACAAGTTTGTTGTTAGTCTAAAAAAAAAACCTAAATAAAAACAATGTTACTGTCATGACCACCCAACATACCAAGACTTGGATGGGATAAAAAGAATTCTATAAGCATTTGATTAATGTGTGAATGTGTTTGCACTTCTAACTACTCTCTCATTTATCAATAACCACTTCTCACACTCACAATGATCACATTCTACTTAGTATGACATTAACTTACTAATATTTGTGAAAACTAAGTATTTGTTTTCTGAACAAAACTATTTGGGTTGACCTGACAGAAAGGACAAAATGTATTAACAAGATTAAAACAAATGAATTATGTGTAACAGACCATATAACACAAAGCAACCCTAATAACCAGCAAAAATTAATAAAATGACAATATTAGAAGCATTTTAACTTACCTCTGAACATGCTAAGTGCTTGACATTTTTAAACCAGTCAACATGTGCACGGCAGTGATCAAATGCATGAATCAATTCATGTGTGACCACTCGGTTCATATGGGATTGCTGGCGAATGTTGTTCTGACACAGAACAATCTGCAGAAGAAGAGATATAGGCAGTCTTTTCACTAAGTTTCACCACCTCCCTTACTTGAGACACAGCACACACCACTGACAGCATTTAGGGTCTTTGGATTGGTGTTTTTCAACATTAACAGCCCTATCATACTGAAGCGTACTAGTTCCAATACCATGGAACATCTTCCATTTATCTTGTTTTCATGATTAACTCAGGTATCAGTATTAGTAGATTTAATCCTGGCAACAAAGCACTAAAAAAATTGCAGTCCTTTGAAAGATGACTATGTCCAGCACCTACCTGAGATGTGGCAGCATCAAAACCTCCGCTGACACAGCCATCACAATTTTCACAAGAAAAGTGCCGGTCACTGAAGACAGTGCTGAAAGGCCCAAACAAAGTTACAGAAAAGAATTTGAAAAACTTCAGTCACTACTTATCACAATGATGTTACTACACAGAACAAGACAAATAACATACCAACCAGATTGCTTCAGAGCCTCAAGGAGAAGTCGAGCATATGGATCTAGAAAAACATTGCTGCAATCAATTTCTCTAGACAAAAGTTTTGAAAACATCTATAAACAAAATATAAAGACAATCAAGGAAAGAAAAACAAACAAGAAAAGCTCTATACATACAAATTTATACTTTGCAGTATTTAATCCTATTGCAATGCAACTGGCATCTGTTACCAATCAGACTATGTGATACAGAATCATGGAACGGTTTCAGTTGGAAAGGACCCCAGAGATAATCTAGTCCCAATCCCCCTGACTGGGGGAGAGGGCAAGGACACGTTCCACTCAACCAGGTTCCTCAGAGTCCCATCTAACCAGGCCTTGGAACACTCCCAGGGATGGTGCAACGACAACTTCTCTGGGCAACTGTCCCAGTGCCTCACCACCCTCACAGTAAAAATTTTTTTCTCTATATCTAGCCTAAATTTGCCCTGTTGTACTTTGAACCCTTTACTCCTTGTCCTATCACTGCAATTCCTAATGGAGAATCTCCGTCTGGCTTCCGTGTAGGCCCCTTCACACACTGGAAGGTTGCTCTGAGGTCTCCATGCAGCCTTCTCTTCTCCAGGCAGAACAGCCCCAACTTTCTCAGCCTGTCTGTGTAGGGGTGGTGCTCCAGCCCCCTTATCAACTTGATGGCCCTGCTCTGGACTCACTCCAACAGTTCCACGTTCTTCTTATGTCGGGGGCACTAGAGCTGGATGCAGTACTACAGGTGGGGTCCCAGGAGAGCAGAATAGAGAGAAGAATGACGTCCCTTGACCCGTTGGCCACGGTCTTTTTGATGGATAGAGTAAAAGCTATTCAGGAATCAAGTAATTCCTGACATTATTTTATTACTAATGAACATAAATAGAGCAGCCTATAGTGACCATCGTTTGCTGTTAACACTCACAGTCCACATCAAACAGAGAAAAGGGCACGAATGCACAGAAACCGACAAACCATCTTAATTTCTCAGGAAAAAAAGAAGTAGACGAGAACCTCCTTATAAGAAAAAAAACTCCCTCAGCCACTTTCGAAATCGTATTTTGTCTTAACCAAAATCAGCGTGTTCCTAAAGCAGCAGCCCCACCTCCCCACCAGGGGCCAGTCCGGGTGGGTGCTACGGCAGGAGGGCAGGGCGCTCCCCGGGACCCGAGGCAAAAGGTCACCGCCACCAGCGGCTGCGGGCGGCCCGGGTTCCGCCTCAGCACCTCCGCCGCCCCGCGGCCGGGCCCGCGGGGGGACACGGGAGCGCTTACTCGTTTCCAGGGTCAGCCTCAGCATCAGCTGACACTTGTTGTGGAAGGTGAAGAGGCTACGGACCAGGAAGCTCTGCGGCTTCTTATTCCGATCCGGGAAGAGCCGGTAGCCGAAATCGTCCTCCTCCTCCGCCCCTTTCTTCTCTGCCGCCGGCGCCGAGTCAGCCTCCCCTTCCCCCATGTCGGGCCGTGTCGTCCCGCGGGGCCGGGTCCGCGCCGCGCCGCGCCAATCGGCGGCTCCGCTCCCGGCACGTGAGAGGGGGCCGCGCGCGCAGGCGCTGTGGCCTCCTGGCGCCTGGGGCCGCTCTGCACGCTGGGAGTGGGCTGGGCAGTGCGGCCGGCGGCGGCAGTGGCGGCGGGAGGAGCCGCGCGCGGCTCAGGTGAGGCCGCGGCAGGGCGGGACAGGTGGGGTGTGGGGTGTGCGGTGCCCTGGCGGCATCGTCGCGCATCCCCATCCCTGTGGTCCGCGGGCGGTTTGGCCGCGCGGAGTGGTGAGGCAAGGCGAGGGGGAGCACACCCTGATGGAGTCAAGGCCTCGCTTGCAACTTGAGGGCGGTGCAGAGGCGGGAGTTGAGGCTCAGAGGGGCTGCTCGGCCTCGGGGCCTCCTGCGGCGCGGCCTCGGGACACGCTCCAGGGCGGGCCTGGAATGCCAACCACGCCGCCGGTGTGGTGCGGCCGGTCCGAGGGAGTCCCTGGAACCAGCAACCTTCGGATGTTGGAAGGGCTCATCGTTGAGATTAGAATAAAAGTACCCTGACCGGGTGTAAGAGCTGTGCCGCAGAGGCTGCTGCCAGTGCGTGGCTTAAGGTCATTGCTAAGTTGTATGCGGCTAGTGGGTAACGGAGCAGTTTGACTTTATACGCTTGAGCAGGATGCTTGAGAGTGGCAGAGAACAAACAGCCAGATTTCATGTTAGATTTTTGTATGCATGAGAATACTGTTTTAGTCAGATATAGGAAAAAGAAAAGTTCGGCAGATTACAAGGGGGGAAGGGGTTGCATCTTTTTAAGTATCTTGTTCTAGCTATCTAGAAATGCTAGGCTGTGTGGAATATTTGATGTGTCCATGCCCAAGTTGCACGAAATTAACAGACTGAATATTACAGTCGTAGTTCAGTATGGGATAGCAGTTGAAGGTGGAAAAAAACCATAGTATCCTCCTTAGTTGGAAATACGATGACAGCCATGTATTTTTTTGATTCACTGAAAGTTTCTTGCTGTTTTGTTTTAAATAGACCTAATACATGGCTCGGAATAATCATGGCAGCACACCTGTGTATGAACTAGGGAGAAACACAACTGCTGTAGTAGGGTATCTACTCAGCTGCGTACTTCTGAGCATGTGAAAACATTTCTGCTTTGGTAGCATTAGTTCGGTAGTAACCATGCCGTGTGTTTTTCCTTCTCTTTGGAGGAAAAAAGGAACCCTTGTCTGTACTTATGGATAGCACATTGTACCACAGAAATAATTAGCTTTGTTTGGCTCATAAGTTTTTATATTGTTGTGCTACTAAGTTATTGCACAGGTGTGAAAAATAATGTTAAATAAAGCATGGTAAATAGCCCATTTTTCTTCCTTAAAAACTTTGTGTAGCATCTCTACAAATAGCTTATTTATACTTCCATGAAGCTGGTAAAAGATCCTGAAGCTTGCCATCAAGAAGTTATAGTTAGCAACCATTCATAACTCTCGTTGTCTAAGGTTGTATTTAACTCATCACGAGTTAATTAATCATGGTTGTTTTCAATATGTTTGCTTTATCTTTTCGGATTTTTGTGCTACGAACTGTACAAACGTGGGGTTTCTTCTTTTTCTGAATTGTAACCGAGATTTTTCTAAGGTTACTTTTTAATTGTGACTTGATATTTTTGTGCTAATAAAACTTCTTTCACTTAAGACAACAAAATTGAGACAATAAAATTTATGAAGACAGTTAAGTGTTAATAATTATTAAACAGTGTTTTAGGGACCTGCTTGCAATTTCAGGATTACCATTGACATGTTGAATGCTTTAAGTTATATTTAGCTAGAAAAACGTGAATTGCTGTTTTTTATGATATACTTTGATTTATCTGAATAATATGGCATCCCTTCATTTTTTCAAAGACTTTTAAACTGTGTTTTTTCTTAGTCTCCTAGTGTTTAATGTTCCTACTATGCTATTGGGAAGGCTGACTGGCGTATAAGTCAGACTTCTTAATTTTGCAGTAGCTAGCTTCCTTCGCTACATACTTCCAACTTCTTTTTAGAAAGTTTTTTCCTTGAATTTTGGCAGATTATGATGAGTACACCAAGTAAAGCAATAGAACTGCAGCTGCAAGTGAAGCAAAATGCTGAAGAGCTGCAGGATTTTATGAGAGAATTGGAGAGCTGGGAAAAAGATATTAAAGAAGTGGATTCTGAACTCAGGAAACAGAGTGGGGTCCCAGAAGAGGTAAGAAAACATGAGACCGGGGTCAACTCAGTTATTCATACTGCGATAGTGTTTGTAATAGTTACGTTTTGTGTTAGCAAAATTACATTTGTTGACTTAAAATACCTGAATAGATGGCGTGAACTAACTCATGATGTGATGTGTTCTTCACCTGAAGTAAACCAGAGATTCCTCTGTAAATTGCACCACCAACAGAGCTGTGGGGGAGTAGTCTCTGAAGGGGATGAGGCCAGTAAATTTTTTATCAGTTCTGGGTAGATGTATGAGAATATTTCTGTTTGCAGCATCAGTATTCCTAATTTGCTGCTGACATTTAGTATGTTGAAGTGATTCTTCAGTGATACTCTGAACAGAGTTGTCTTCTCAGTTTCATATCATACATGTAATATTTACGATTATGTGTTGAAAGATTTATGCTTGTTGTTCTTAGTGATTTTGTAGAGCTCAGGAGAACAGCTTGCTGGATGGATTTCTAAAATAAAACTAGCTGCTAGATAGATACACTGCCTAGATACAGGTGCTGTAGATTCTTTAGTGCAAGTGATTTTCACACATCTATTTTATAATAAGTTACTTAATTCAATTTAGAATTTGCCACCAATTCGAAACAAGACTTTTAAGAAAAAGAAGAAATGCAAAAATAAAGTCCCTTCAAATATAACCTCTGAGGAAAACAAGAAAAACAGGATCAAGTCTTACGATTATGAAGCATGGGGAAAACTTGATGTGGTGAGTCTTAAGATCTGCTTTGTTGTCTGAGTCTTTTCCCCAGCTGATTCTGTGTTAAATAAGATTTTGTTACCGTGCTGAGAATTCAGTCCACTAGTCAGTATCTTACTGTGCTGGGTACTGTATGAACATAGGGTAGCTTTCTCTCAAAAAGGTTACACATTTAATACTTGGAATATTGATAAATGGTTGGTTTTCTATGGACTATGCTTTCATCCAGCAGATTGAATTTGAGTTTAAGGGAAAAAAATGTTTTAACAATAGGCCTAATAAAAGGTCATAATTATAGTAGAATATAAGACTAAACACAACTGTCAGTATTGGAGGACACATTAATAAAATCCTACATGTATTATTTTGAACTGTTAAATTATAATGAAGACAACAGTTTGGGGTTTTTTTCTGATTCCAGGATAAAATACTTGAAGAACTTGATAAAGAAGATAGTACTCATGATTCTGTATCTCCAGAATCAGACTCTGAAGAAGATGGAATTCATGTAGATGCTGAAAAGGCTCTTGCAGAGAAAGAAAAGGTTATAGAATTATAGATGTTTATTACTGGTAAAGTAGCAATTTGGGTATAGGAGTATTTGCATTTTTCTTTTAAAAGATTATCCGCTGAGACCACACATCTGGTAAAAGAATTGCCTATTTGGAAGTCTTTCTGTCTGTTTCCCTGCCCATTATTCCCAAATAGAAAATTCTCACTGCATTTCTATTCCTTCTGGCCTAGTCAGTAGCAGCAAGCCTGGCAGATTCTAATTAATGGATGCTTGTGATGACAAGTGTATTGGTGATGTTTTGCTTTGAGAAGTTGAATGGTTGTATAAAATTGCTATATAGAGCAAACTGGTTTTTACCTGAACACAACGTCTGAATGCCCCAAACTAAATCTGCAAGAACTTAAAAATGCTCCATTTGTGATACCAGTACATCTGGGAATGATGGGTGAACTTCTTTGCTTTAATAATGGCAAGTTCATACCAGTTCAGTTTAGCCTAACAGGGTAGGATATAGAAAGAGATCTTTGTCAGGCTTCATTGCCATGAGAAAGAGGCTAAGATATGTAGCAGCTTCTGTGTTTTTGATAAATGTTTTTGTTGGTAAGCAATCACCTAACCCATCTGTCAGTTAGTATTGGCTTAAGTAGTTCAAGCTTTGCTTTGGGTTTTTGTGGGGTTGCTTGTTTTAAATTCTCTACATGCATGATATTTGTGTTGTATTCCTGCTGCTGTGGGAATTCCTTGACATGTAATCCACAGTCTACACTGAGAAGTTGAAGTATCTGGCCATTATTACCTTGGTTGCAGTGAGGTCATGGAGGGTGCATGAGATAAAAGTTGTGTCCCAGAGGAGGCAGAAATGAGAATGTTGACTTGGAAAGCATAGATGCCAAACCTAGTTACTAAAAACTTTAAAAAAACCCATTCAGTAATTTAAGTAGCTATGTATGTGCTTGTTACAGGTTTCTGGAAATGACCTAGAGATACTGAAAATGAATATTTTATACACCCATGTTATAGAATATATTATGAAAATTATTTAATATGGTACACTTAGAATATATTAGTTAGCATATATTATAGTATAGCAGTACTTCATGAGAAATGTTGAACAAAAATATTTAATATAATGTTGAAGTGTTGAATAAAAATATTTCTAAAATACTTTGATTTTTGAGGGTTTTTAATTAGCAATGTGTCTGCCAGTGTACAGTACTGCCAGTGCCAGTAACTTGCTGAAAATGCTTTTTTCTATTCACAGGGTAATAACTACTTTAAACAAGGAAACTTTGATGAAGCTATAAAATGCTATACTAGAGGGATGCATTCTGATCCATACAATCCAGTATTGCCCACAAACAGAGCATCAGCTTTTTATAGAATGAAAAAGTAAGAGTTGCATTGTTAAACCTGTAATATTTTCGTACTTGAAATGCTACCCTCAGATTTTTGGTGTAGTTTTAATTCTTGATTTATACATCGTGTTATGATGCAATCTGTGTAACAGCATTGTTGCAGCCTGACTTCCAGCTTCAATGTAAAATAGGAATCACCAGGAGAAACAATCTGGTAGTCCCCCTCATCAATTTTTCCTTGGCTTGCACACTAGCAGTTCAACATATTCTGTGTTACAGTGTAAGAATTGAAGAAAAAAAGAGGAAGACAAAGTTAAATTGCTTTTCGGATTCAGTGAGCTCTGTTTCTGAGGCTTTCATTAGTTTTGGGTGAAGAAAGGATACAGGGGAGTTGGTTATTCTTTCTGCAGTAGTAGAGATTCTTGACTGCTGTTTTCCTTTCTTGTTTAAATGTATTCGGAATCAAGAAATGTGGAAATACTTGGTTTGTACTCCTTCTGAAGCATGTAAGATTTCCATGTTATCAAGAACCTGGAGAGGTTCAGAGTTAAGACAAACTACTGAAGTTTTGGGGTTTGTTACCTAGATGTGTCCAAACTACTCATTTGTTTTTTTGATAGGTTTTCTGTTGCAGAATCTGACTGCAATTTAGCACTTGCTTTAGATAAAAATTACATAAAGGCTTATGCAAGAAGAGGGGCTGCTCGCTTTGCTTTGAAAAATCTTCAAGGTGCTAAAGAAGGTGGGTCTTTTTAAAATTCTTTTCTTAAAATACATTTAAACTTGTGTGATCTGCTTCTTTGATGTAGGAATTCAATTTTCGTTTCCTATAAACAAAGAAATGAAATCCATGTTGAATGTTCTTCTGGCAAGGTAAAATTCAAGTAGCAAATCCAAATGATAGTGGTAGGTGTTACTAGTTCTGGAATAGTTCAGCTTTAACTGTTTTAGAATGATGTATTCTTGAAGTATCTCAGGCTTCTTGGGTAACTACAAAAAAGGTTTATCAAAAGAATGCTCTGCTTACTGGTCTATGCTTCCTACCTTAAACATATTTTTCTGGTCTTCTGATAGATTATGAAAAGGTTTTGGAGCTGGATGCAAACAACTTCGAAGCAAAAAATGAACTGAAGAAAATTAATCAGGTAATAAGATTAATAGACCCTAACATAAATTAATACATCCTGTTCAGTTTATATCTGTGTCAATTTTTATGACAAGAACTGATTTAACAAATTTTCATATGCTTTTTGTGGCATCCGAAGTTCACCGAGGTCGAAATCTTAAAAGGAGTTTCTTTTGGAGAAACTTGCACATATGCAAATACTAGTGTAATTGTGGATCACAGACCAAGACTTCATGTGTGCACCATCTGGCATTTTTTGGATTTGTTGTTACTGATTGGTTTTCGTTGGTTGGTTGGGTTTTGGTGGGTTGGTTGGTTGGTTTATTTTTTAATTTTCCCCCATTTTCTACCTCCTGTGTTAATGCTTTTTCAATCATGCTTAGTATTTTGGTATAAGGAGGCTAATCACATGGGAGAACCTCTGTGTTCTCTTGGCCATAAAGCTGCATTGCTAGTCTGCTTGTAGTCCCACTGATTGCTGTGGTCAACCAAACCAGAAAGTTGTTCTAAGAACAGAACAAAATACTCTAGTGCAAGTTAGATCCCTTTCATGACAGGGAGGAGAATGTTAATTATGACAATCTTCATAAATATAAGCTCACTTCTGTATGAATTTACTTATGCCACTTCAGCTGTATTTTTGACAGTGCTTGAAAAAATTATTTTCAGAATGAAGATGCAAAGTCTTGAGTAACTGAAGTAATAAATGGCATGTGAATTGGACTGTGAACAAAGGTTCCATGAGTCATTTCACACTGTGCTTCAGAAGTTACATATTTTTTGGTTACCAAGCATTATTCTGACTTGTAGTCCCTCATAGAAATATATTTTCAAGAAACAATTTCAAATTGGTTTTAATTGTCTCTTCAGTTTGCATTTAATGTACAACACAGGCACTTCGGTTAAAAAGCTCGGCAGATTTTCTTATCTTAAAAGTTTAGAAATTATTGTAATTTATGTTCTGAAAATGTTTAAGTGTGGAAATACTTACTGAAGGGAAAAAATCGTTTTTACAGGCTCTGTCATCAAAAGAAAATTCAGAACAGAAAGAGTTTGAAGATGCAGTCAGAACAGGATTAACAGATGAAGAGAAGCAGCGCATTGAAGACCAGCAGCTCAAGCAGAAGGCAATTGCAGAAAAAGATATGGTAGGTCACAGGTTCTGGTGGAATAAGAGGAACCTAGCAAAGAAAAGGGTTGTGTTGTGCTTTTAGTTATGCTGCTGTTGGTTATGCAAATGTGTAAATTAAATCTGATACTGCCATGATCTTCATACATGGAATGTCCTTGATGTTTCCTTAATTGTTTCCCAATTTGGCCTCTAGGAAAGTGAATGGGACAGTGAGTTCTGTTTGGATTTGTCTGGAGCAATAATTATAAAAGGTAGCTTTTACAGCCCAAATTGTGTATGCAAAATTTCAAATACAAGGTAAGACAAGTAGAGCTTAACCTGCACTTTACAAAGATCCCATTTCTCCATTATTGTAAGCATCTTGATGCTTGCTTGTCCAAGGGGAGGTGGGGACTGTTTCTTATTTTCAAACTTCTGATTACATGATGAATAGTAGTTATAAAAAGGACTTTGGGGGTGCAGGCAACAATGGCAATAAAAATGTATTTCTGGATACATAGTCTTGACTCACAGTTGGCTTATGGATTTCTTCCTCTCACCACTCTTTCAATAAATAAATAACATTACCAAGTAAACCAAAATTTTTATGTTCACTTACCTAGCTATGTATCTTCTGACTTACCATTATTTAAGTTTGCGACACTGGTTGTAAGAAGTAATTAGTCAGATAAGAATGAAAGTATGCATTAAGGAACAAGAGTTTGAATAGGTCTCAGAGGAGAAATTTTAGTCTAATACAATGCTTCATTGGCAGCAGAACTGACTCACTGCAGGCTTGTTCCTGATGACATGGATCCTTGTCAAGTCTGGACTATTGCCTTTCTGGTTTTTGTCAGTCAGTAGAGTAGTAGCAGAGAAAGATGTGCAGCTTCAGATTAGTACTGAGAAGCAAAAGGTAATTTTAGTCTCCCAGAAACAAACGAAAAAGTAATTTAATTTTCTTGTATGGAGCATTAATTAGAAAACAACCACAATGTTTGGACCCAAGTAATACTTGAGGATAAGTTTTATGGAGCAGGATAAAGATGAATTTGTGAAGTGCAAAAAATCTTCTTGAAAGGGCAATTCTAACCATTCAGCTTGTGTTTAAATTTATGAGGTACTGGGTAGGTTATAAAATCCTATGTGATCCCGCACATCAAGCGTGAAGTTAAATAACAAATTGTAGACTTACAAGTCTACATTTGAACTATGCATGTAGCAAAGTCCTTGAAGTATTAGAAAGTATAAAGATACTTTTTGTGTTTTGCCTCCAAACTTAGATGGGAAGAAATAGGCTGTAACTGTCTGCCCTGATGTGGGTGTTCTTTGCAATTCATTGTCATAATGTTGTGACCCTCTCTGCAAAAAACGATAAGAAAAAATTCATTGCACTAGATTTTCTCAGTGCTGTTTTTTTTTCTGACCTAAACATTCCAGGGTAACGCTTATTTCAAAGAAGGGAAGTACGAGGCTGCAATAGAATGTTACACCCGTGGTATCACAGCAGATGGCACCAATGCACTACTGCCAGCTAACAGAGCTATGGCCTACCTAAAGATTGAGAAGTAAGTGGAATTGCACATGCTGTGTTGTTGGTTTGTTGTAAATCAGGAGGAATAATGATCCAGTCGATTTTCAGTTGGGTTATTGCCACTCCTTCTCATTTTTGTTAGAATTCAGTATAGAATAAATCACATTAAAAGCAGTAAAGGAGAGGGAACAAATCTGTGTGTGTGATCTTGAAATGCAATTTGTAGGAAGCAAGTTCTGAGAGAATAAAATAGCACCAGTATGAAATAATGGTTTCTAAAGTTGCATTTTTGTTCTTTTATGTGTGCAAAATTCAGATATTCACATTTCTGAAAGGAACTGCCCAAAGCTTTGTCTTTGACTGTGAAACCCAGTCAGCTACTAAATGTTTCACTGTAAAAAGAAGTGGATTATAATTTCTGACTTTGGAGGGAATGAATAAAAGCTTTTTCTAGAAATCGTTACCTTTCAAAATGTTTTAACTTCGCTGATAGAGGCATGTATGTATTGCTTGTTTATTTTTAATTAAGTTTTATCAAAATAACCCAGAAACTGTAGGGAAATTTATGCTTTCCAGCAAATTAGATAAGTTTCGTATGGATGATTTTTATGTGTGAACTTCTTTTGATTCTGTGATGATGTGGTAATTTTAAACTTGTAAGCTGGTAGCATGAAAAGCAGAGAGCAGAGGGTTATGTTGGTCATCTGTTTTAACGTGACATGGCTGAGTATCTGTAGAGACAGTATATTGATCTCAAATTAGGATGTGTTGCATGGATAGTATTTCTGACACAACACCTGTAATTTAAAGGACATCAGAATACAAATAATCTCTTGTGAGATTCAGAGGAAGCGATACTTTATTGAATGACCAAGCAAGAAAATTGATTCCCTGTGATAAATCTTGTATTATGGATCTTTACGTCTGAAAGAGGACCAAACATAAAATGCAACAAAAGCCCATTGGTATTCTTACAAACTGCTAGTGCTCATGAGAACAGCAAATAAAAATTAATTTGCATAAATTTAATGATAGTTTGAACGTGGAGAAGAGGAATGAATCAAAGTACTTTAATAAGCATATAGTGGAATCATGATCTAATGTAACAATATAAATGGGATGAAGAAATTTAATCTTAAAATGAAGCAAATTACATTAATGCAAGGACATTCTGATTTCTCATCCTTAAGTAGTTAAAGAACAAGAATTGCAAATGTAGAGAAATTTATTCTCATGCATACTCGCTTCTCCTCTCTGGTATGTTTTCTTTGTTTGTAATATTTCTGGTTTTCAGAAGTACAAAGCCGTGGTACTAGCTTTGATTTTAAGGCTGTTGTTGAATTTTTCAAGTGGACTCTGCTCTGACAAGCTTTAAGTGTTTTTTCTTTACAGATGATGTGAATTTTTGTAATGCTGAAAAGAGCCATCACTTTGTTATGAGATACCAAAAGATACAGCTTAAATTTCAAGGTGCTGAGAAAGCATATTTTATGAGAGTTTATTAATTTGCATTTTAGCTCGGTGATATGTTGATGTATGTAGGTAATGAAGATCTACCTTTATATTTTAATTAGTTTGGGCAGCTCTATCTTTTCAGCTGAAACTGCCTCTTGAAACTGATTATTAATTTTGTACTATGCTTTTGCTGAGGTACAAAGAGGCAGAAGATGACTGCACACAAGCTCTGCTCTTAGATGCTTCCTATTCTAAAGCTTTTGCCAGAAGAGGAGCTGCCAGAGTTGCTCTTGGAAAGCTAAAGGAAGCTCTTCAAGGTATGATTTTGAATTAGCCTAAATGTGGTAGGTAAGAGTTCAGTATAAGGGCATCCTGATCTTTTTTTGTTCTGACTTAGTGAGATTATCAGTGCAAAATTTAAGAATTAAGTGGTTTCTGTTGATTTTCACTGAATATGTATAAAAACTCTTGTGTTGTGTTCTCACATAAAGAGAAGAGAGTTTTGTGTGGAATTACAGCTGTTGTTGTTTATGATAAGTAGTAAGAAGTAATTAGAAAAATTCTTTTAAAAGGTAGGTCATGATATAGGCATTAGGATGACTTATAAGGGGACAGCGAGGTAGATTGAGAACTGGCTGACTAACAGATCCCAGAGGGTCTTAATCAGTGACAGGCCTCCAACTTGACACAGGATTTGATTGGAGGCCTGTCACTAGTGGTGTCCCTCAAGGTTCAATGCTGAGCCCATTGTGGTTTAACTTGTTCATCAGTCACTTGATGAAGGGGCAGATGCCTCTTCAGCAAGTTAAGTGATGACACAAAGTTTGGAGGAGCAGCTGATACCCCAGAGGGCTGTGAGTGTTCCAGAAGAACCTTGACAGACTGGAGAGATGGGCAGAGAGGTACCTTCAGAAATCCAAAAGGGAAATGCAGGGTCCTGCACCTGGGGAAGAATAACCCCTGTACCAGCACAGACTTGGGGCTGACCTGCTGGGAGAAGAACCTGGTGGACAGTAAGCTGTCTGTGAGCCGGCAGTGCCCTTGTGGCCAGGAAGGCCAATGGGATCCTGGGGTGCATTGGGAAGAGCATTGCCAGCAGGTCAAGGGAGGTGATCCTGCCCCTCCATTCAGCCCTGGTGAGGCCACATCTGGAGTGCTGTGTCCAGTTCTGTGCTCCTCAGTGCAAGAGAGACATGGAGCTCCTGCAGTGGGTCCCACAGAAGGTGACAAAGATGATCAGAGGAATGGAGCATCTCTCTTATGGGGAAAGGCTGAGAGAGCTGTGCCTGTTCAGTCTTGAGAAGACATAACTGAGGGGTGACCTCACCAATGTCTGTCAGTGTCCGAAGGGAAGGTGTCAAGAGGATGGAGCCAGGCTCTGCTTGGTGGTGCCAAGTAATAGGACAAGAGGCAACAGGCAGAAACTGATGGACAGGGAGTTCCACCTGAATATGAAGAAGAACTTCTTTACTGTGCAGGTGACCATACACTGGAGCAGACTGTCCAGAGAAGTTGTGGAGTCTCCTTCACTGGAGATATTCAGGAACTGTCTGGATGCCATCCTGTGCATTGCACTCCAGGATGACCCTGATTGAGCAGGGAGGTTGGACCAGATGACCCACTGGCCTTCCAACCTTGCCCATTCTGTTACTTACCTGCCTTTAATTATTTTTAGAGCTATGAAAGGAAAATAGAAGGTTTAAAAATCTGCCATGTGTATGTTGTAACTTGAAATATCTACAGTTTATGTGTCGTTTTTCACTCAGATTTTGAAGCTGTTCTGAAGCTGGAACCTGGAAATAAACAAGCAATAAACGAACTCACGAAAATAAGGAATGTATGTATGCTTATTCGGGTATAGTGAGGTTTTGTTTGTTTGGGAGGTTTTTGTAAAGCTATAGTACTAGAAGGTTTTTATTCTTTATTACATTATTTTTAACATACCTTGTACTTATTTTTTATTACATTATTTTTTACATACCTTGTATTTATTAATGAAACACCTGATCTTTTGGACAACTTACCGTTATTTTTCAGGAATTAGCTGAGAAAGAGCAGCGGACTTATCAAGAATATCCTTCATTATTGATTAAAGAAGCGGAAATTAAAAATATAGTGAAAATGATTGATAATCCATTACAGATTAAATCATCAGTAAGTTGTTGTGTGAATTGCTTTCTATAATGATGAGAAAAATAGAGCTTAGAGTTAAAATCTACTTTCTGTATTGTAGACTAAACCTGATAGATAGCCTTGCCTGTGGAAAGCCAAAAATTTATAAATTTACTCTTTTGATATTTTTCAAGAACATATACACACATGGAAATGCTGAAGCTCACAGCAGTGGTGGTGTAAGCATTCAGCCTGCAGTACCACCCTCAGGAAACATGATGTATGCATACATTTATAATGTGGGATAGGCAGGCAGCCCCAAAACCCTATCTGTGCCCACAGTAACATTGAGAGTAAATGGGAGAGAGTTGAGAAGCTCTGGGTAAACTTTCCTTCATTTCTACTGCTGTTCACAGTTTTTACAGCAGCCATAGTGGTTATAAGACATGTTGCCTACTTCTCTCATATGCTGCTGTCAGGTAGGGCTGCTTTCCAAAAAGCTTTGAGCATGCATTTTCATCCATATAAACTGCAGGACGGGTGAATATTGGTTTTCAATAAGCAATGTATTTGGACTATGAATTACCAGTGGTTGTATTCAGATGAATGGGTTATAGATGAAAAAAATGTAATACCAGGTTTCTTTATGTGTTAAGCTTCCTCTTTTAGTACATTTAATCTTTATACATTCAGCAATGAGTTGTGTAAATACAAAGAGTGCTTGTACTTTGTATATGTGTGCACTCATGCTATTTGAAAACCTTTTTTACCCTCATAATTCAGTTGGAATGTTAGTAGATGTTTAGTTTGAGTAGAAAATGTGTGATTATTCTGATCCTTTGGGAGGGGAGAGTATTATGTCCTCTCTATAACTAGAAACATTATTTCTTTAAACCTAAATGTATTTATTGTGAAGTAGCTGAAATACTGTAGTCAGTTATACTTATTAAGTGTTCACTTTGGCTGCTAAATTAAGTGAAGATGCTAAGTTGCTTGTATTCCTCTTGTTATTCTGTTAAGGTAGAGTAAGTATAGATGAAACATCTGTGCTTTTAGTAGTGCCATTTCCTAAAAGTCTAAACTGTTGAGTATGTTTAATCATGTACACTTGCCTCTGTATTTCTAGAGCAGTACATAATATATTCATGTTCAGAAAATGAAGTTCCAAAGTAAGAAGTGATGAGAGCTTTTTTTCTAAGACCTGTGGTGGTCAAGAATAATGGGAATCATGCAGAGATTAAATAAACTGAAGCATTTTAGCATGTGGTGGAATTAATTACATTAGGATGTATGTAATTTGGTCAATCGGCAGGGTTGAGTTACAGATATTTATTACATCAAATTTGTAAATTGTGGGCCAAGGCCTGTGTTGTTGGATATTTTTGTTTTGCTAAATTACAAAGCTTGACCACATAATGGGACAAAGTATATGATAGATCTTGCCTATTCAACCCTAGTGGGGAAAAGTATACATTTTTAATTATTACTGGGAAAACAGACTGCATACAGAGATCTGCTAGAGTAAGGATATACTGGTTTATGAGGATAAAGCAATAAAATTACATCAGGCTTCATGTAGAATTCTATGGTTTCCTGGTTTTGCCATTTACCTTTATGTAAAGTGTCTTCTCTGTGCACCGCTACAGAGGTAACTGGTTATCATACAATTATTTTAAGTTACACACAGCTTTGTCTGGTGTCTGTTTAAACACTTGAGTCCACAAGTGACATGAAGTCTGTGCTCTGTTTAGAAGCCATTGCGAAGAATAGATATTGAAGAAGTTGATGATGATACATCAGATGGTGACTTGCCCAGCACTACTTTGGTCAATAACGGAAGGAATTCAATGAGTGTTGAAACAACAGAAACTCTAGATCAGGATGATCTGTTGACTACAGTTGATATTCCAAAAGCAAAGCACTTGAAAATAGAAGAAATCAGTGATATGTCACTATTACAGTAAGTATAATAATTCTGGTCCTCTTTTAAAAAGGTAAATGTAGTTGAAATGTAATTTTCATTTCCAGATGTCTGCATGTGGTGAGGTATTGAAGATACTTTGGAGAATCTGAATTAAAAAGGAAATATTGAAAGGAACTGCACAATCTTGCACATCTGCCTCTTTGACCATGCAGTGATTGAAACAAAGATGATCTATTTAGTGTCAGATGGAAAAGTCAGTCTTACATTACAAATAGAAAGGAATTCATATTTTCCTGCATGCTGTACTCTTTCTTGCTTGGTTATTCCATCTTCCCTCTCGCTGCTTTTACAACTTTTATTTGTAATTTTTAGAAGACATTTTGAACAGAGTTCAAACATTCTTTGTACCCCAGTTGTGTGAGAGAACAGGAGCAGATGAATGTCACCACCCTTTCCTTTGCTGAGGCGGGTGGTAGCTTCAGATGTACTCAGTTTCTAAGTCACACTGTGTTAGTTAGGCAAACTCAAGTCTGGCTTGCTGAAACTAGGCTGAAGTACAGAAGTGTTACCCTTGCTTAGTCTTAGAACTCATTGTCCCATGCATTGACACTGCTTCCTTCTGTTAATATAAAGAATCCTTATTGAACAAGTGCTGTGGGAAAGACTGGTCCCACCCACCTTTTCTAGCTCAGTTAAATGGATTTACTGTGAAGTGTTGAAGAAAAAAGTATGTTCTTAGCCATTTCTTATTTTCTAAAATATCAGTGGACTTAAATGACAAATTATAGGACAAAAAATAGATCTACTGCTATCAGTGTTGAAACTTGTTTATCCGTTTGACATTGTTACTGTTTTGCACTATGAAATTGCAGAAAGCGTGATTTTTTTTTTTTTGGCAGATATATATGGGAGAAACCTACTATAAAATGCAGTTATTTCCAGAAACAAAGTAGAGAGAGGCTGAGGAAATTTAAGTATTTGCAGATGTGATTTTTTAGAAAAGGCAAATCAAATATAAAGTTTGTATAATTTGAAGGAATTTTAAAATATCTGCTTAAACTAAAGCACATTCTTTTCAAAAAAGTTTTCAGTATTTTAGCTTTTAATAAATAGATTTCTGATTAGGTCTCACTGTAGAATTTCCTTAAAAGTTGATTTGATTATGTGTTTCAAAATACCTTTGCAGGCTGCCTGTAAATGTGAAAGGAATTTCATCAACATTGCATCCATCTTTTCCTGCAAGCAAACAGATAGAAAAAGACATCAGAAGGTCATTTATGTCTGCTTCACCAGTTCCTCCCATTCCTGCAAATTCTTTCCAGCTTGAATCTGACTTCAGGAAGTTGAAAGACTGCCCCGAAAACATGTACTTGTACCTGAAGGTGTGAAACATGGAGTATCAATAGTGTTTGGCCAGCTTCTTCAACATCAGTTGAAGAAACAGTACCCTTAGGTGGAAGGGATGGCTATGTTTAGAGTGTCTCAAGTGTACAATAGTCCCTTTTCTTTATTGACTTCACATAACAATAAGTAGTCTGATGCAGATTTGAGTTTTTCTTCTTTTGCACCTTTTTATTTGCTTTAAGTACAGCCTCTGCCTTTTTTTTTTAAATACAGGCCCTTGTTCTTTAAAGACTTAAATACATTAGTAACTCTATTAAATTCTAATTTTTCAAGTGAGTGCTTCTAGGTTAATTAGACATAGCAATGTTTTTACACTGAGAAAATGAAACACAGCAATCTACTTAGTGTGTGCTTTTACTTACATGTATTTTGAAAAAAAATCACTAAGAATTTTTTAAGAGGAGTTAGAAGTTACCATTACCATAAAACCCAAACAAACAAGCAAAAATTGTTGTTTGATGTCAAATTGTGTAATTCGGTTTTTTTGGTTTCATGCACTTCAGCATTGTCCGTGACCTTCTAAAAATGCAGATGTAATTCTCATGACTCAGTAGTATTTTTTTGTTTAAAATTAACTTCTTAAATTTTTTCACAGCAAATAGAGCCCTCCCTTTATGCAAAGCTGTTTCAGAAATCCTTAGATCCAGACTTGTTTAACCAGATTCTGAAAATTCTACATGACTTCTACATTGAGTAAGTTTAACTCCTCCTTTGTTTTACACTGCTTATTGCTGTTCCGAAAGGTTTGGGGGGTTTTTTGTAGGGGGAAGTTGTTTTTGTGTTTGGGGGTTTTTTATGTTCTCTCTAGTCCCAACCTCAAGCTTACAAAATCGTTTCCAGCACACAACATTACATTAGCATAATAAAATCATTGGAATTACTCAATAGTTGCTTAAGAAGGGAAACTCATCATGAAAAATCGGGTAGAAAAGAAGTGAAAAAATACTTCTACTGAGTGTTGAATTATGCTTTACTAGAGCACCAGAAACTCGTATTAGTCTGTCTGAAATAACTTTTGTTCACATTACTGTGTGTATATTCTGAGAGCACATAGAATTTCACACTGTCCTCTATTTTAACTTTCTAAAGCTGAGAAATTCAGAGGGTTTTGGTTTTATGCCACGCTTATTGTGATGCATTCAGACTTAATTATCTGCTAGCATTTTGCAGTTGCCTGTAGCAAATGTGTATTGGAGACTGAGGTTCTGCTAAGACAGGACCTGACAAGTTATTTTTGGAATTTCTATCCTTGCTACCATTTGAGTCCTAAAGTTCATTTTATCTGGCTGAAGCAGTGTACTGTTTTTCTGAATTACACTGAGAAGCACACACTCGATGTTTTTCAGTGTTGTTTAATGGAGATAAGCAAGCATAAATCAATGTTTACCTTTCCCTTGGTTTCCTTAAAAAGTAAAATATCCATCACATGGGTGAAAAATGCTGTCTTAGAGATACAGTCCTGCATTTGATGATACAACATAAAAAGGCTAGAAAGCTGAAATCGTTTGCTGTAAGGTAAGAGTCCTGTCTCCCTCCAAAAGAAATGTGAAGTTATGAAAGAAAAATACTGTTTGTTAGTATTTGTAACAAAGGCAGTGCCTGGTTACTGTTGACCAGAAAAATGGAAAATGAAGACAATCTAGGAATTTTCTATATGGATGAAAATTAAGGCAGCTATAATTGTCTCAGCTTTTTAATGAACTTCCTATGGCCACAGATGCTGCTTCCTTTCACAGTACCTGATACATATAAAAATAGTGATGTTTTGGCCAGGTGTAAGCATTAAATCATGTAGTAGGTATTCTGTACATGACCAGCAGTCAGTTTGCATCAGTCTAGGTTTTTATATTTCTTCAGTCTTGCTCAGTAGAACAATACGTGCCTAAAGGTTTCTGGATATTGACTTTTTGCTTTGTGAATGGACACATGAAAAGGAAAGGCAAAGGTAGGGAATATGAAAGAGAAGGGAATTCTATTGGTCTTCTAATTTCTTGTTCCTGAATTCTTCAATATTGCTTGCATGCTGAATATTTCTAATCAACAGTGGTTGTTTTTGTATTTGTAATAATCTTTTTCAGGAAAGAGGAGCCGTCACTCATTCTTGAAATCCTCCAGAGGCTCTCTGAATTAAAAAGATTCGATATGGCAGTAATGTTTATGTCAGGTTCAGAAAAAAAAAGTAAGTAATTTGGTAGTGTCTTTGTAAACTTACTTTATGATACTGTAGAATATGGCAAAAAATGTCTAAAACTTAGCACTATTCTTGTTTATTCCATGTAATAATCACTTTAGTTGTCTAGCTTTTTATTGTTCTAGAAGTTCATATGAATGTCATCTAATTTTTCTTAATCCTTTGACTGCTTATTTATTGTTTAGACTAGAAAACTACAGCTAAATCCTCTTATTTTAATCAGTAATACCACTGCATTTTATTCTGATAAAATAAGCTTTGCCAGCTTGTCAGTCTGTAGCTGGTAATGTTACAAATTTATGAATTTGTATGAAATCCTACATCTGAGATCCAAAGTATCCAGATTATACAGTTTCCACTATTTACAACTATTTCTTGACAAATCCTGATTTTTCTGTTGGCAAAAGAATGCAAACATCCCTAAAGCACTCAGCCTGGTTGTCTGTCCTACTCTGGAGGCATCACTCACATTAATTTGCAATTTGTGTTGACGTTGGCTTGAATTCATGGTTTATAAAAGTGGGGTTTGTGTCAAACTTTCTCTTTATTTAGCACACCAGACAGACTATGTAATAATGAGACACAAGCAAAATGTTTCTCTGGGACCATGTAAATTTAAATTTACTATTTACAGCTGAGTTTCACTAATATCCATTATACTTTAAAAATTTGGGAATGTGAGTCTCCTTAAAATAAAATTACTTACTGAAGTGAAATGGCATTCACGCCTTTATCTGATGTAAGCTTTATCAGCCACTGGCATTAAAGTTTGTCTTCTGCATGTAGTGGCATAGTGTCAAGATAGTAAAGAAACTAAAAGCTGTCTGTTGCCTGGATTATGCACCTGTTTAAGGGCCTGTTGTTAGGCACTTCCTGGGCATCGAAGCAAAGTGAGAGTTTTGCATTGCTACTTTTGTTCATCCTTCCAGTCGTTTAAAAATGTATTCGTATTTCAGCTGTATAACCCATATGCCCCTTACTCTCACTGAGGAAAGAATTGAACTAATTTGCCTTAAGAGTGTGAATCACAAAAATAACAGTTCATGTTGGGATTTTCTTTCTCAGTTATACAGGTATTATTCAATCATGTGAACCACATGGGATTAAAAGATGCTTCTGTTGAAGAATTGGAGAAGAAATACGGCATTTTCTCTTAGCAAGATGGCTGACATAAATGTCTGGATTTGCACCTTTTTTCGTCTGGAAATTAGCTAAGAAGGCTATAACGACTGCAATTTTGTTGGTTTTTATAAATAATGAAACTCTTAAACTTGGGCTAGTTAAATGGCAAGTGCCTGAAGAGATCATTGTTTAGTTCTGCAGTACACTTGTTTTGCAGTACCTGAAACAATATGGAGCTACATTTTCTTCTGTTTGCCTGAAAAACAGTTGGGCAGATTGGCATTCAGGATCTGAACTGTAGATAGAGATCTTTATTAAAAGGAAAAAAATATTTATTAACATATCTTTGGTAAGAATCAAAGTCTGTATATTAGAATTATGCATGGGTTTTTTATTTTAGAAAATAAACTGAATGTTGAATTAAAGATATTATATTTTTAAGAATTTTTTTTAATTAAGGTGCCAAAATCACTCCTCTGTAAAGATCCATCACATCAGAACTTGTACTGTGCAAAGTGAACCTGAAGTATGATGGCAAGAAAATTCGAGAATTTTAACTTGAGTTTATCTAAAAGTTGAGTTTTAGCATTGGTAGCTGAGAACATCTGAAGCTATTCCTGTGAACCTCAACTGTAATTGCAGAATAAAAGAAAGACAGATACTGTAGAATTAAACTAAAAGTTGAAAGAAAAACACTTTGTCTTCTTTCAAGAGTACTTTTAAAACAATCTGGTGAAACTTCATCCTTGTGGGTCAGTTGTTCCTGACTGGATAAACCTCTTAAGATGACTAAGGAGGCTAAGCAAAATACCTCAAAAGTAGAAGGCAGCAAAAGCATGAAATTAACTGAAAGTCTTAGATAAGAATGAGCATGAGACATAATAAATTACTTGTACTACTCACATGACCAGGAGGAAATAACAGCACTTGTCAAGTATCCTCTACCTAAAGTATCCAAGTGGTTGTGTAAGCTTAGCTGCTTACACCACTCTTAAGTTGACATGGAAGACCAATGACCCCATGTAGGTTGATGAGTGGCCCCTTCCAGAGGAAAAATTGGCTGTGCTAAATTCTCTTGTAGCAGAACGACTCAAAAAGGAACATATAACACCTACCACCAGTCCCTGGAATACCCCCATTTTTGTTATCAGAAAGTCCAACAATAATGGCAGCTCCTACATGACCTCAGAAAAATCAGTGAGGTCATAGAAAATATGGGCACTCTCCAGCCAGGTCTTCCCTCACCAACCATGATCCCTAGAGACTGGTTTGCCAATCCCACTATTTGCCAATGGTTTGTAGCTAAAGTGAGGTTCCTTCACAGGTTGTCATCTACCACTATATGGACAACATTCTCCTTGCAGCCAAAGATACCTCAGCACTAAAAACAGCATTATCGGGCACTGTCACCGCCATCTAAAAAGCAGGATAACTGTCTCAGACGAAAAAGTACAGAGGACTGCACCATGGAAGTATTTGGAGTACCAAATTTCATCGCACTGTGAAACCGTAGCATCGACAACTTAAAACCCTCAAACCCTACATGACATGCAAAAACTCCTTGGGACCATCCCTGTTGGGGATTTCAAATTAAGACCTAGACCCTCTGTTTACATTATTAAGAGGGGATGCAGCCTTAGACTGCCCAAGGCACCTAACAATAAATAAAGTATTTATTTAATACTCAATGCACTCAATAAAGTATCATGAGCCATCCAAGCTTGTCAGGCACATCGGGTAGACTCCTTATAACCCTTTTCAGTAATTGTTCTGGGGAAAAAGTCCCAACCTTATGCTCTAATTTTTCAATGGGACTGGTAAGCTACCCAACCCTTTATTAATCTTAGAGTGGATTTTTCTTTCTCATCAGCCAGGAAAAACAATTACTACCCAACCCAAGATCTAGCTCTCATGTAATTTCCCTATCTGGGGAAGACTTCTCAGTAATTTTTCTAATCCTAACATCTTTGTATTTAACTTGCAACAATCAGAGTATCTTTAGATTGCTTTAGAAAATTACGCAGGCCAAATTTCCATTTGTTGTCCCAAGTACAAATTGTTACACTCTAATTGAATTCCTAAGCCTTTAAAAAGTAATCAACCCCTTAACGCCCTTACTCTATTTACTGATTAGTCTGGAAAAACACATAAATCTGTAATAACTTGGCAAGACCCTAAGACCAATAATTGGCAATCCGATATTGAAGTTGTTGAAGGTACTCCTCAAATTGTAGAATTAGCAGCTGTTGTTAGAACATGTTCTAAATTTACTTGCCCCTTTAACTTAATTACAGATTGGCATGTGTAGCGGGAATTGTTGAAAGGGCTGAGAATTCATTTTTGAAAGACATTACTAATGATCAACTATATTTCTTGCATAAAAACCTAATCTTCCTTCTTTCTCAAAGACAGCATCCCTATTTTGTTACACATTTGATCCTACACCTCTCCACCTGGACCATTAGTAGAAGGGAATGCGTGAGCTAATGCATTAGCCATGATTACGCAAACAATCTTACGTAATATTTTTGAGCAGGCAAAGCTTAGCCATGCATTTTTCCACCAAAATACCTATGCATTGCAGAGAACATTTAACATCACTTGAGAACAAACAAAAGCAATTTTAAGTACACGCCCTAGTTGTCAAAAATTCTCTTTTTCACCTATTGGAACAGGAGTCAATCCTGGGGGACTCCATAGCCTGCAAATATGGCAAAGAGATATCAGTCATCATTCATCTTCTGGGCATTTTAAGTATATTCATGTATCTATTGATACCTTTTCAGGAGCCATTTTCACCTCAGCCTACATTGGAAAAGCAACTGCTGATGCAATCAAGCGTTTCCTTCAGGCCTTTGCAACCCTAGGTATCCCTAAAGAAATAAAAACTGATAATGGCCCAGCTTATGCTTCACACAGAATTTCTTTACCAATTATGGGTAATTCTTTATGGAAATTACCCATAATACCAGTATTCCACACTACCCCACAGGCCAGTCTATTGTAGAAAGAGCCCATAATTCTCTTAAGTGCCTTTTAGATAAACAGAAAGGGGGAGTAGAGACCTTGCCCACCACAGAAAGATGAAGCACAGCAGTGTATGTTTTCAAGTTTTCTAAATAACTCATTAATGGAACCCAATCATCCCATTATTCAGCACTTTTCTAATACCTCACAAGCCAAATTAAAGGAAAGACCGCCAGTATTAATCAAAGACCCCAAAACAAAATTCTAGGGCTTTTTCCATTACTTACCTGGGGGAGGGGATACTCTTGTGTCTCCACAGGTAAAGGACCTCAGTGGATCCCAGCAAGAAATATCAAACCTTACGTACAGCCGCAAAACCTTATGAACAGCAACCCACCAGAGGGAATCCAAGACAACAAGAGCCACTGTGATGAGTCCTCTCGAAATGACGCACAAGAACCTTTTGATCATCTTTCTCAACCTATCTGAGATAGTACTCCTCGCTAGTGGATGGGCAATCCCACAGCCAAAACATAACGTCTGGGTAACTTCAGCAAAACCTGTAAAACGAGACACCCTGTGCCTGTCTGTCGCTAGGCCTGAAGACCTTTTTCCCACCTACTTAGTAGGGTTACCTACAGATGTGTGGCTGATAACTTTCATCCGTAGTATGAAAGGTGATCTCCCTGATGACAAATGGAAATGTAACCCTGTTTGTCACTGGGACTACTGGACCCCAAAACTTCTGCATGCAACACTTGAACCGCAAGAACTGGAAATTCTTGGCTCTGTAAAAATGGATTTTTGTGTTAAGTTTTATTGTGAACCAAGATGGAAGATTTGGCAATCTAGATCTGGACTCGAAATTGAAAATGATAGAAAAATTATCAGCAAGATGTTTCCCCATACCACCCTGCGTACAAAAATCAGAGCCAATGGTGTAATTATACGTCATCCATCACTTCATGGTCCAGTAGTTATCCACTCCAACTGCCTCAGGGTGTGTTTCTCATTTGTGGGGATAGAGCATGGCCAGGCATTCCATCTCACATTAAAGGGGGACCATGTAGCTTGGGGAGGCTTACCTTACTGGCAGCCCAACATTAAAGTACTACACGATAAAAAGAATAGAGCCAAAAGTCCACACATTATTTCGAAGCTGATTGCAAAAATTATATAACCCTTTGGAGCAAAAGGAAAAGAATTGCAGCCTCTTTGTTATTGCCTTGGGTAGCTGCAGCCAAAGCATTAGGACATTTGGATCATCTTGGGTGCCTACTAAGTAAGCAAACTAATGCTACCTCTTGCCTTAAGTGGCCTGCTCTCAGATGTTGAAACCATTAGACATGCCACTTTACAAAACAGGGCAGCGATAGCCTTTTTACTGCTGGCACATGGGCATGGCTGTGAGGATTTTGAAGGAATGTGCTGCATGAACCTATCCAGCCACAGTGAGTCAATTCATAAGAGCATTCAAGTACTACAGGAAGGATTTCAGGAGTTTCAAATAGAAGACAAGGACTGGTTTAATGAACTTTTTAAGGGCTGGGGTCTAAAAGGCTGGGCTTTGTCCATAGTTAAAACAGGATTGTTAATTCTTGTTATTATCATAGCTGTAATGTTAATCATTCCATGCCTGTCTACCTGTTTCTATAAGATTTTACAAAAATCTGTTAGTTCCATCTTTTTAGTCAAAAGAGAAGGGAGAGATGTGGGCAGCACCTTGGCAGAGGCACAGGGCCAGC